>LPNX010527405.1:93430-195978 GCA_001517045.1 Pseudotsuga menziesii | reverse complement strand
TATATATAATTCTGTTGTCATTTCCTTCTCGTATTGTATCCGACATTTTTCAAAATTTGTCATATAGGTGCCCAAATAAAATGGAAATTACAAATTCAAAGCTAGGAACATTAATAACAATTGGATGAGAGAGTAGATAAGTACCTGGAGCGATGGGGCGAGTATGCCTGCAAATTTTGGATCCCTTCCTACCATTTGTACAATTTCTTGATCACTTTCCGTGCCCATCGCCTTTAGGACAGCAACAATTGGAACCTACAACAGAAATCTTACTAGTAACTATAATAACAATATCTTGACTAAAAGTACTATTCATAAAAGTTTGCCAAATTTATGACCCTATCAAGCAGATATAAAAACTTATTCATTGAAGAACCACTCAACAAGAGGAATATTTAGGAAAATGAAAACATGTACTCAAACATACATCATCAGTGAAAGTGTTTAGCCGTAAATATATCCGCTCATGCTTAACAATAATGTTCGTCTTACTTTTTCTTTCATGGGTACTACTGGTAACAGATGCTGTAACACTGATTCAAAAACACAGAAAAGCATCATCAGATTAGTTCTGAATGCAAATAATACGTATTACAGCTTGTGACCTAACCAATATGAACTATTTGGAATACTTCCAGCCAAAACATGGTTTGAATTCCTATAGCCTCTTGTTCTTAAAAATATTCCCCAGCAATTAAAACAAAACACAGACAAAAGGACAGACATCAACGATTACATACAAAATGAAAATGCTAAAGATTCAGCATTTTACTAACACCCTCCCCCACCCTCCAATCCCTATGAAATAGACTACAATAACAAAAAGAACGATCAAAAAATGTAAAACATTTTAGTTATCATTTTATCCAGCTATCCAGATACAAATCTCAACAAAGTACAATCCTAATTGTGAAAGTAATGTGTAATGGGAAGGAAATATGGCAAATGAGAAAATAGAACCTTCAATAGAAGTACTAAGCAATAAGGAGAAGCACAGCATCAAACAACTTGCCAATAAAATTCAGAAGGAAAGATGGCTCCATAGCACCACTAATACATGAAACAGCAGAGCAGTTTTGTTCTTGTAGTTAGAAATTTGGAAGGCAGCATTGACTGCCAGCACTGTAAGCATCCATTCAACCCACAGCATCACATCCACACATGGTAAAAGACGTAAAAGGCTATAATGCCACACGTAAATGCAACCAGTGACCAATTTCCCACCACATTTGAAATCAACATTCATTCCAATGCATCAGAAAAGCATTGATCTCAAACTTCCTCAGAAATGGAAACCAAAATATAAATCATCAAAAATAGTGCCATAAAGATGAGCACCTTCCTGGGAGGTTGAAGCCAGATTGTAAATCATCAAAAATAGTGTCATAAAGACAATCAAATCTAACACTAGTACAGTAACCAAAAGAAATCAAATACGAATTCAAGAGGCACAGAAGGAATAGATGTGGCATTAGTTCTTATTTGCAAGGTATCGTCTCAAGGGATCTTGAGAATATTCACAAACGAATTCAGAGCATTTCAAACTCCAACACCATTTTTAATGAAGCTCGCTACGATGTCTGACATACATAGGTTTCTTAATACTTTAGCAGCCTATTTCATCATTCCCAAACATGAAACATAAACATGTTCTGTGGCAAATTGGCAATTATCAATTGCCTAAATGTCAAAACTTCATTTTACAATCTGTAACAAGTTCTGTTATTTGATAATGATGTTTCGAAAATGTTGATTTTGTATCTAGGAAAGTGTTCCCCTAGGTGACTTTTGCCTTAGTCACTTAAAAAGGGGAAATAAAGTGACCCTTGCATTAAATGACTTGAGATAAGCATTTAATTTGACTTTAGAGAATAAAGTCACTTTTTGGAAAAATTTAAGTGGGGTGAGTGAAATTAATTTTAAATGAGATTTAATGAGCATTTAATCTCATCCACTCATCTTATCCAATCTCAGCCGTTGGATTAGAAGGCCATTCACTTTACCCTAGGGTTTTCACCAAAAAGGCAAAAAAAGGCAAAACACATTTACTTTTGAGAAGAGAGTGAATGAGAGCGCTGAGAGAGAGCAAAGCCATTTTTCTGAGAAAGAGGAGAAAACTCCAGCAGCAGCAGTTTTTTCTCTTGGCATGCACTTTGAGGAAAGGACAACAGCAAGAGAGGGCATGAAAATCGAGGACAGCAGCATTTATTGCTGGTTCATACAGTCCCTACGGTACGGTTTTTCAGTACAGCAGGCATGATTTTCGAGGCAAATTTTGGGCACGATTTTCAAGAAGAAAAATTTGGGCACGGATTTCGAGGTCCATATAGCCTGTCTGTCCGGACTCCGTACAGTCTGTACAATCCATACAATCCGTACAGCGGCATGGAAATCGAGGCAAAAAATAGAAAAATCTTGAATTTGATTTTTCTTGTTTGGCATAGAAAACGAAGCAAAAAAATTTCATCTAGTTGAGATAAGTTGGTCTGAAAAAATTTCTGAGTATTGCTGTAATTTTCCCTGAAATAAAAATCTCCCTTTCCAAACAGGTTTTCCCCTTGTGGGTTTTTCCTAGACAAATTTGCCAAAAATATCTGAGTCGAAAATTTATGGTGTGCATTTATTATTTATTTTCTGACATTAAATGTGAGTTTCAGCAGTGTTTTATTTGCCTGAAATATTGTGCAATATCCAACCTTCACAAAAACTGGGTTGGGCATTAAACATTGAAAATTTTGACATTGAAACCGATGGCTGAAAACTGAGAAAAACTTTCATGGTATCAGAGCAAGGTTGGGCAGAAAAGTAACGACTTTTACAATCAAAATGCTACTTATCTCAACCAACGAAAATCACCCAACCGGCTGCCTCGTTTTTTGTGCAACGTTTTTCTCAAAAAATGCAGAAAACCCAGCTACTAACAGTCCTCGATTTTTGTGCCTAAGAGAAATAAATGCAGCCCTCGAAAACTGTGCCAAAAACAGTCACAGACCGTACTGTATGGACAGCATTAAATGCAGCCGTATGGCCTCGAAAACTGTGCAGCAAAAAACTGTCTGTTGTCTCGAAAAATGTGCCAGAGATCTTCCTCAAAATTTGTGCCTGATTTTACCTTGGAAACCATGCCCAAAATCTGTACTATACAGAACCGTACTCCTCGATTTCTATGCCAACAATAAATGCAGGCCGTACTTTCCTTCTCAATTTCTATGCCAACCATAAATGCAGGTCGTACACTCCTCGGGATCTATGCAACAATAAACGCTCCTCGATTTTCGTGCCCACTAGAAATCACTTCAGCAAACTGCCTAGAAAATCGTGCCCTCTCTCTTCAGCTCTCCTCTTCACTCTTCTCTTTAGAATGAGACATTTTTCCTTTCCCTTGCCTTTTTTACTGAACCCAAGGGTTCATCTAATCTAACGGTGGAGATTAGATTAGATCAATGGATGAAATTAATTGCACATATTTAATTCTCAAAATATTAATTTCACTCACCCACTTAAATTTATCAAAAAGTGACTTTACACTCTAAAGTCAAATTAAATGCTCCACTTAAATCATTTAATGCAAGGGTCACTTTATTAAATATTTCTCCTTCTCTAAGTGACTAAGGCTAAAGTCACCTAGGGGAACACTTTCCTAGGTACAAAATTAACATTGCAAACAGAAAGTAATTTCCAGAACTCAGAAAAATTCTTTTAAAAGTGAGTAGACCTTGTTGGAACTTGGAACTTGAACTTTGTAGAGATAATGGCTACTACACTTAGGATGAAGGATAGGCTTGATGGGGCTGGGAATGCTGTCCCATGGAAAGCTAGGATATTGCTTGTGTTGGAGGAAAATGAGTTGTGGGAAGAGGTAGTCAAAAACATTAAAGCTAATCCTATTGTTATTCCCGCTTCTATCGATGCAATAGCATTGTTTGCCTTCAACAAGAAAGATATTAAGGCCAGAAGGATTATCCTAGATGTTGTTAAAGACCACATGATTCCACACATTTTGAGTAAAACTCGTGCATATGAGATGTGGGAATCAGGGATGCTTTGATCGGCTTGTTTCAAAGCTCAAACGAAAATAGAAAGATGGTTTTGAGGGAGAAGTTGAAAAACATCAAAATGGTCAAAGAAGAGGTTGCGATATCTTACCTTACTAGGATCTCTCAGGTGAGAGATGAGCTTGCAGCAGTGGGGGAAGTTGTTCCAAATAAAGAGCTAGTGCAGACAGCTTTGAATGGAGTTTCAAAGCCTTGGGTTGTTTTTGTGGAGGCTTTGGTAGCTAGGGAGAACTTACCTACATGGAACAGAATGTGTTCATGATTTTGTTAAGGCGGAGATTCGGAGGGGTCTTGTGCAGGGCAGTGCTTCTACTAGTAGGGAGGATGAGGAGGATGTGGCTTTGACAGCAAAGGGGCAGAAGAAGTTCAAGAAGGGTCCCAAAAAGGGTGGGGCCAAGCAACACGATGGGCAGAAGAAGGATTTAAGCACTGTGAAGTGCTTTGCTTGTCAGAAGATGGGGCACTATGTTAGGCAGTGTCCACAGAAGAAAAAGAAGCAGCAACAGATAGCAGCTTCGACAGAGGTTGAGGATTTTGCAACTAGATTTGAGAGAGAGTTCTCTCTTTGCACTGGACATGTTGATAGAGAGAGAGCATCCATCACTACCAGTGCGGATGTTGATAGTGAGAGGGAGTATTCCTTGTTGACAGACCGTTCTTACAATGCATCCACTTCCAGCACATGGTATATTGATAGTGGAGCTTCGAGCCACATGACAAGTGCTTAAGAGATGTTCTCCGAACTTTATCAGGCAGAAACTGATGTGGAGATAGTGTTCGGAGATGACTCTGTTGTCAGAGCAGTTGGGCGTTGGACCATTACCTTTCAGAGAGAGTCCATGAGTCCCATGGTTTTGAGAGATGTACTGTATGCACCTGGGCTGAAGAAGAACTTGGTTTCAGTTTCCATGATCGAGGATCGAGGTCTTGGGGTGTCCTTCCTGGATGGACATGTGCGTGTGTTTCCCAAGACTGCAGGACCATCTGCTTCCTACACCATTGGAGTCAAATGTGGGAAACTGTACAAGCTCTTGTTTCAGCCTCGGCATGCTTTGGCGCATAGCAGCGACAACGAGCTTTGTGAGCTATGGCATAGGAGGATGGCTCATCTGCATCATCCAGCTTTGCATATGTTGATATTTATGGTTACAGGGTTTCCAAAGTTCAACACGGAGCACAATGCGGTATGCAAAGGGTGTGCTTTGGGAAAGTACACCAAGACTACTTTTCCCAGCAGTGATAGCAGGTCAGCAAAGGTTCTTGACTTGATACATTCTATTTTGTGTGGACCTATGTCAGTTATTTCTCTGAGAGGGTTCGAGTACTATGTGACATCCATCAATGACCATTCCAGGAAGACCTGGATCTATTTTCTGAGGAGCAAGAAATCTAAGGAGGTCTTGCAGAGGTTCCAAGAGTTCATAGTTCTTGTGGAGAACCAAACAAGGAGAAAGATACGGGCTCTCA
This sequence comes from Pseudotsuga menziesii, assembly GCA_001517045.1. Taxonomy (NCBI): domain Eukaryota; kingdom Viridiplantae; phylum Streptophyta; class Pinopsida; order Pinales; family Pinaceae; genus Pseudotsuga; species Pseudotsuga menziesii. Next base: position 190,456 of record LPNX010527405.1, on the reverse strand, counting down.
GATCAAATAACGGGGGTGAGTATACCGCCAAGGAGTTCAATGGATATTGCAGACACAAGGGCATTCGGAGGCAGTTGACGGTTTCATACACTCCTGAGCAGAATGGAGTGGCAAAAAGGAAGAACAGATCTATTATTGGAGCAGCTAGAGCTATGTTACATGATCAGTCACTTTCTTTCTTCCTTTCTTCAGAATAGGGGTCTCCATCATCTCGTGGGGAACAAGACACCTGAGGAGAGTTTCACAGGAAAGAAGCCTGAGGTGAGTGATTTTAGGATATTTGGTTGCCTGACTTACTCACATGTCCCTTCTGAGAAAAGGACAAAGTTTGAGACCACAACAGAGAAAGGCATCTTTGTGGGGTATGATGAGACTTCGAAGGCCTACTGCATTTATCTTCCTTCTCAGAGGAAGGTTGTTGTGAGGAGAGAAGTGAAATTTGAGGAGGAGCGGGGAGAGCTGCAAGTTCCCGCTCCTCAGGTAGTTTCACAGGTATCGTCAGTGCAGCAGACAGGTTCACAGGTTTCCGGAGTTACTGGACCACACAGTGTAGGCACAGGTTCTCTAGTTTCAGTGGTTCAGCCAGCAGGATCTTCGGGGACAGGTTTTGGGTCTCAGGTGTAATGTTTCGTTTTTATAAAAAGGGAATAACTGAGGACTAATAGCATTAGGAGCAGAAAGGTACATCAATTCAGTATTATTAAGTCATCAATGTAGTAAGAAGGCCATAAGAGTTCAAATCATAAAGCATGCAGAGCATGCAGGCCTTATTTTAGTGTTAAAGTCAACATGAAATTAGAATTGCATGCATGCAAAAGTGAAGCATAAACCCTAAAAGTGACATGCAAACCCTAAAAGTACATGTTATTCTATTTAAGAAGGGTTATTGGACGAAAGAGATATATATTGTTATTGTTGATTGATTTTGGAGTTTCAAGCAGCAGCACAGCATGCAGCCACGGCAGTTGGGGTTGGAGACGGTGTCTTCAGCTAGCGAGGGTTCGGTAGTGAGATATTTGCCCTAGTCTCTTATTGGGATAGATCATCCAGGTTTATCCATTGCATCCATGATATACTACAGTATTCGGAGATCCAACACATTCCGAAGGGTTATTAGCAGATCCATGTTTACAACCGGAAGTAGCAGGGAAAACACAGAAGGATTCGTTGGGACCACAAAACCCAGTCTTTCCTCCGCATGTCAGCTTCCTCTTTCTCAACAGGCCTATCCTACAGTATGCAATGATTATCAACCATTAGTTTGCTCACCTGGAGCAACTATCAGCCAAACAGATCAGTTGGGGGCGTGAGCAGCAGAACTACTAATCAATTTGCTAGGGCACTTAGAGGCAGCCAAACCTCAATTTGCTAGGGCACTTAGTTCCGAGACCTGAGGGGAAGTCAGTGGTGACTTCTCGTTGGCTTTACAGGCTAAAACATGTTGCAGATGGTAGTGTGGAGAAGTACAAGGCTCGATTTGTGGCGCGGGGGTTCTCACAGGTTGAGGGAGTTGATTATGATGAGACCTTTGCGTCGGTTGCTCGTTATACTTAGATCAGGGCATTGATTTCCATTGTTGCGGAAATAGGTTGGAAGATCCATTACATGGATGTGAAGACCGGATTTCTTAATGGAATCATACATGAGGAGGTTTATGTTGAGCAGCCTCAGGGCTTTGAGATTCATGGGAGAGAGTCTCAAGTGTGTAGGCTAAAGAAAGCCTTGTATGGGCTGAAGTAAGCTCCTAGAGCTTGGTACTCCAGGATTGAGTCTTACTTGCAGCGGATGGGTTTCCAAAGGAGTGAGGTAGATCCAAATCGCTATTTCATCATGGTTGGAGATGATCCGCTCATTCTTCTATTGTATGTGGATGACTTATTTATCACAGGAGGAGAGAGACCTATTGCAGCTTGCAAGAAAGATATTGCTTCAGAGAACGAGATGACAGATATTAGGTTGATGTACTATTTTTTATGGATTGGAGGTTTGGCAGGAGCCTAGACATATTTTCCTGGGACAGGGAAAGTATGCGGTTGATATTTTGAGGAGATTTCGAATGGAGGATTGCAGGTCGATGTTTACACCGATGGTCACCAACTGGAAGAAGCTTCATGCTTCTGAGGGAGAGTTGGTGGATCCTACACTATATCGTCAGCTCATTGGTTCATTGATGTATCAGGTCAACTCTCGGCCAGATTCGTGTTCTGCGATGAACACTCTAAGTCAGTTCATGGTTGAGCCTAGGAGAGTGCACTGGGTAGCCGCAAAACATGTGTTGCGATACCTTGTAGGGACAGTGGAGTATGGTCTAGATTACAGGAGATTGGATGGGATCAGATTGGACAGGCAATGTGGCAGACCGAAAGAGCAATTCCAAATGTTTATTCAGTTTGGGCTTGGCAGCAGTGTCGTGGCTCAGTCAAAAGCAAAAGTTTGTTGCTTTGAGTTCTGCAAAGGCCAAGTATATGGCAGCCAATTAGGCCAGTTGCGAGGCGTTGTGGCTTCGCAAGTTGCTGGTAGATTTATTTGATCAGGAGCTGAGGCCTACGTTGATCCACTGTGACAATCAAAGTTGCATTCAGCATTCAAAGTTGCATTCAGCTCTCCGAGAATCCAGTATTTCATGACCGGTCAAAGCATATTGAGATCAAGTATCATTTCATTTGATATTATGTTCAGAGAAAAGCAGTGACATTGCTGTACATTTCCACTAATGAGCAAGTTGCAGATATTTTGACGAAATCTTTGGGGAGGGGCAAGTTTATCTTCTTCAAAGACAAGTTGGGAGTGGTGTAGAACACCTTCCTCGGTCAGAGAGAATGTTGATTTTTGTACCTAGGAAAGTGTTCCCCTAGATGACTTTTGCCTTAGTCACTTAAAAGGGGGAAATAAAGTGACCCTTGCATTAAATGACTTGAGATGAGCATTTAATTTAACTTTACAGAATAAAGTCACTTTTTGGAAAAATTTAAGTGAGGCGAGTGAAATTAGTTTTAAATGAGATTTAATGAGCATTTAATCTCATCCACTTATCTTATCCAATCTCAACCGTTGGATTAGAAGACCATTCGCTTACCCTAGGGTTTTCACCAAAAGGGCAAGGAAAGTAAAAACACATTTACTTTTGAGAAGAGAGTGAAGGAGAGAGCTGAAAGAGAGCTGAGCCATTTTTCTGAGAAAGAGGAGAAAACTCCAACAGAAGCAGTTCTTTCTCTTGGCACGCATTTCGAGCAAAGGACAGCAGCAAGAGAGGGCACGAAAAATCGAGAAGAGGACAGCAGCATTTATTGCTGGTACGTACAATACAGTTTTCAGTACATCAGGCACGATTTTTTAGGCAGATTTCTGGGCACGGATTTCGAGGTCTGTACAGTCAGTCTGTACGATCTATTAGTACAGTCCGTACAATACATACAGTCTATAAAGTCCATACAACAGTGCAGAAATCAAGGAAGAAAACAGAAAAATCCTAAGTTTGATTTTTCCTGTTTGGCACGGAAAATGAGGCAAAAAAATTTCTTTTGGTTGAGATAAGTTGGTCTGAAAATTTTTCTAAGTATTGCTGTAATTTTTCCTGAAATAAAAATCTCTCTCTCCAACCAGGTTTTCCCATTGTGGGTATTTCCTAGGCAGGTTTGTCAAAAATATCTGAGGCTGAAATTTATGGTGTGCATTTATTATTTTATTTTCTGTCATTAAATGTGAGTTTCAGCAGTGTTTTATTTGTCTGAAATATTGTGGAATTTCCAGCCTTCATGAAAATTGGGTTGGGCATTAAACATTGAAAATTTTGACATTGAAACCGGTGGCTGAAAACTGAGAAAAACTTTCAGGGAAGAGCTGCATTTGAATTTTTCATATTGATGTCTCGAACCTCACTCTGGCCCTTACTGCAGAAGTTGGAAATATATTAAGTTACACTCCAATTCATCTATTAAGTTACTGAATTGTTCCAAAGATTATTAAGTAAAAGTACTTGAAGTGGCAATTTGTGTACCAAATTATCAATATCTCTTTGAGAAGGGAGAAGGTCTCTTGCCATATTGATCCAGTAATCATAACTTCCAGACTGACCCTGAAAGACTTCCATCTTACACTGCATTTTCATTTTTATCACAAGTCAAGATTTGTCATTTCAGGCATATATCTACTCATTATTTTTAGTCTTATCTTCTCTAGGACATTATCAGACTACAGGGTTGACAATGTACACAAAAAATAAAAGGATTGGGAGGTCCCTAAGGAAAAGCTGGACAGGCTCAAAAGTTAAAACAATACCATCCCAGTTGTTCAAGCCTAAAAGCATGATCAGAGTGAATATGTTGAACTTCAAAGATTCCACAAGGAATGTATGTTAGAAGAAAAACCGCTTGCAATATTGTTTTTCTTAAAACCCTTGGGCAGTTTTGATAGTGGAATCTGCCCAGTTTTGGGCTGTAGCTTGTGGTGGCTGTTTAGCAGCCTGCTTTTCTGTATAAGATGCCCAATATGTACATTAATTGTTTATATTTATAGTCAAAGGAAGAATTTTATTCAGGAACCAAAAAGCTGCTGCAGAACAAGAAAGAAGAGAATGACCACTGTTTTAGGCAAATAAACAGGCTATTTGCTGTAATACAATTTTTCATTGTGTTTTAGCACTATCAAACTGCAACTTTACAATAAAAGCACTCAAGAATTAAGCCAGATAATAAGTCTGTCAATGAACACCATACCTTCCACTACTGTCAGTATCAATTATTATTCGGTTTTTTGAGAGTTGTTCCTGAATCAAAATGACCTGAAAGAATAAACCATCCATTTGTTCAGTCTGTGAACATGCATATCAGCAATAAAAATACAGAAAACATATTCCATAATGACAAATAATATTAAACTCTATTTTCATGGTAGGAACAAAAATGCATATCAGAAAAGAAATATAGAAAACATATTGCATAATGAAAAAGAATAATCAACTCTATTTTCAAGTAAGGATAACCTTGTTACAGATAGGCCAACAAGATGAAAATAGAGTTAGAAATAATGCTTATAATCTAGTGAAAGTTGAAGACCAAAGCAATGCTCAATGTTGTTGAAGCAAACTAAGAAAAAGGTCACACCAAGTGGTCTTTCTAAGGGGAAGGGTATGTAATACCACAATTTTGGCTTTGAATATTACTAAAGTTACCATATGTAACACAATGTTATGCATTCTTGATGTACTTGGAATAATCAGTGCGCATTAGTGAAGGATCCTGTTGTCACATACATAGTAGCCGGGGCTAGCTTGATTTCAGAACAGTTCTGGGCACATTCATGAGCCAGTCCTTTACTATGAGATCAGCAGTTGATGAGCATTCAGATGATGATCACTCCTACAGTCAGTGGACCCAGAGCATACAGATAATTAGTTTCATGCCATGACTGAGCCTCATGACCCCAGATTTGATGACTGACTTAGCCATTCTGTGTTTTTCAGAGCAGATATATTGACAGAGCCCATGATATACAAAAGCAGTGTTCTAGTGCCTTTCAGAGTTACAGATTAGATGCAGGTATATGACCCGGCTGGTATATGGTTTGTGCACTTGGATTATAGTTTTGCTCTTTTATCTATTTTAGTAGCTTGACTTGGTGTATGGTGGCTATGCATTGGTGATATCTTATCTTGCTTTTATTGATGGTCTGGAGTAGAGGTGATCTAGTTGTTTTATTCAGGAGGTTCTTGTGTACTCAATGGTAATGCCCTTTTATCAGTATGGACTTGATCATATCCCTATAGGGACTTAGCTTGCTAGTCATGGCATCACCTTATCACTTTCTTCACCCATCCATTGTCATCCACATTTGGTTTTACCCTTGACTTGTATCTTGACTAGTGACATCGAGGATTCCCCTGCCTATCCCTCTATGTTGGATTAGATCCCATGTTTATCTCATGTCTTGGTGTTGGTTTATGTGATTTCCATCATAGGGATTGTCCTCCTCTAGTCTTGAAAACAATTAGTCCTACCCAAAAGTGTCTTTAGACACTAAGGCATCTGAAATTAAATGCTCTACTTAATGGATGCCCAATCAGCAAATATAGTGTTTCTAAACACTACCGCAAATAAAGTAGATTATCTTCAAGTAGCTAGTCAATTGTTGGAAACGTGCACTCATCATTTGTATGATGTAACGTCATTTTCCCATACAGGGCAACCGAGTGGTCACTCCATTGCACCTATGGACGGTGGGGCGCAATGGAGGTCATACCGAGTCATTATCCGAGGCCAGCAAGGCTATTCACAGCACCTGCTCTCAGAGGATGGCTAGTGAAAAAGATGACCATAAAGCAAATGCAAATAATTGTACTTGTCTAAAGTCCAGTTGAAACATTCTCATTATTCCACCCATCTATGAGACACCGCCATTCCCTAGTGTTCATCTAATTCCAACATATGTGTAGTGTGAATCCCCTTTGTCCTCCAGGCGAGATGTTCATAGTGTTGAGAGTCAAGTCATTCCCCCCAACCTAACCTTGTTTTTCCACTCTCACCCATGATTAGCAAAATGGTCAAGTCTATAAATGAGTATACACCTGAGGCTCTTGTTTGAAGTAACTGATTACTTTGATTTGGATTTGTTATTCATGTTTATTGTTTATGAACGCCAATTATAAGCCATCCATAATTGAGTCTTGTTGCTAACATAAATAAGGAAGTATGCTTATCCTTTTGTACATTACAGTATCAGATATTTTCAGTTGGGTCATCATTTTGATCATTTTTTACCTCAACTCAGTTTGACCAAGTCAACAGCATGTTTCGAGATAAGTTTGGTCGACAGTATGTTATATTGTTTATAACTTTATTCATGGCCCATTAGTGTTCATTAGATGACTTCATGTTGCATAAGGTGGTCTTTTTTTATGGCTTGCATTATTATTATGGTTATCAGCGTTTACAGGCCTTATTTATTTATTATTTAAGCTTGGATAGACCTTTTGATGGACATATGGTGTATGAGTACTCATTCTTAGTTGATTTGGACATTCTTAGTCCATTGGTACGCTAAGTTTTTAGTTTCGGGCACAGGTGTTTGATATTATGGTCAATTCATCTTCCAACTGTAGGGTGCCATATAAAAATGGCATTTTATTACTTTTTAAGAAATGTTTTATTCTCCTAGGGGGCTATCAGAAGACATAGTGGTGCGACCACTCCTTTTCACCGTATTGTTATATTCCTGGATTTATTTTTGAGCTCATATTTGCCCCATGTATGGTCAGCAGTTAGTTACAAGCATTTTTATCTTCCGAGATGATGTTTCAGGCATATTAAAAATAAAGACTTGGCTAGCAAGGAATTAACCAAAAATTCTTATGAAATGTCGTGACTATATGAATAATCACGATAAAAGGCTTAAGTAAGCCAAAGTTTCTTTGTAATAAACAGCAACCAATTTACCCAAATATATTCTATTATCAAGATCAAGTTAACTCTCTGCACCATTATCTTCTTTGTTCCAGTGGTATCAAAGCCTCCAGATCTGAGATGGTGCCACCATCGTCGTTGCCCAGATTCCAACCGTCGTTGCAACACTGTCTTCTCTGCCTCTTCGCTGCGTGCACTGAAATCTTCTGCGTTTTCTCTACACCCTTTTCCGTGTTTTCTCCACCTCTCCCCTTCGTCAAACACTCCACCCAACCCCCTTCTCCATCTCCTGTGCGTCTCGCATTCCCTCCTCTGGCCCCTACACTCGCTCCCACTCTCGCATAACCAACCGCCTTCCCACCATTATGTTTCCAACTACATCGACCCGTGTTGCTTCCCACTCCATTCTCCCCGCGTCGACAACTCCTCTATACCCTCCCTCCGACTGCCCTCCTTCCTTCTCCCTGCGCCACTTCCTCCTTGTCGTTCTCTCTACGTCTCCTCCCACGCGACCTGCGTCTTCCTCCTGCTCCTCTTGCGTAAACCTCGCCACCTCTATGCACAGTCACACCCCTTCAAAGAACCAAACATTTTTAAAATTATAAAAGTTATAAAAGAGTTTCCACAAACCATAGTTAAAACATATATAATAATAATATTATTATTATAATTATATAAAAATAAAAATAAAATATCGTGGTTGGATGGCTTCAAACAACTAATAAAAATAAATCAAGGTTTGACGCAGAAAAAATCCCAATCATTGCCAAGATGGGAGATATCAATGCCAGATTGGACCAAGTAGACATAAAAGTCAACAAGAGATATGCAGAACTCAAGGCAGACATCGACAAAAAGAATAACGAACTAACAGGACTCAAGGCAGAACTAGAGCAAGACATCAATGCATTGCAGGCTGAGCAAAAGAAGACCATACAATCCCCCATCCCCACGAAGTTCGCTTCTTTAACATTTCATCGATATCAATTGCCCAAGCACATGGATACTAGATAAGGGTAAAGCTAGAGTTACCCAAATTTGATGGTTTGGAGAAGCAATGCATTGCATAGATCAATAAAGTCGAGGATTATGTTGATATCCATAACATACCCTACGATAGCGAGAAGATTAAGTATACCGCCATGCAGTTAGAGGGAAATGCGTACAATTGGTACATGTGGTGGAAGACGACGACCCAAGTCTGTTCTTTTAATTGGAATAACTTTAAAAATGATCTTAAAAGGTTTCAAGGCTTAACCAAGAAAGAATTCTTTGCCAAGATCACCAAGTTGCAGCAGAAAGACAGTGTAGATGAGTACACATATCAATGGGAAGCCCTGGCAACTCAAGTTCCATAACTAACCGAGGACCAACGTCTACAAACATACATACATGAACTAAACCCAGACATTCTAGAAGAGTTAGAATTACATAACACTTCTACAATCGAGAAGGCAAAACGTGAGGCCAAGATCATCAAGAACAAGTTTAAACGATCCACTCAAGGTAGCTTCGACAAAAACTACTCCAAGAGGAATCCTCCCCAATCAACGAATACAGGAACTTCAAGGTATATGCCACAGCATCTGAGGGAAGGGGTAAAACCCAGTTTAGAAGCCCAGACGATGATGGAAGGAAAGTGCAAATATTGTGGAGAAAAATGGTATCCTGAGCACAGATGTTTGCAAAGGAGCAACCCCCAAAAATTGTATGCTTGTGAAGTCGAAGAAGAAAAACTCTCAGAATGTGAAGAGTCAAGTGAGGAAGATACAAGAACCCAGCATGACTGCCACTCAGAACTAGAAGATGATACAGCAAAGATCTCATTAGTCGTCATTACAGGGATATCCCAACCACAAACACTGAAGCTAAATGGACATATCAAAAACAACAATGTTCCGATTCTCATAGATATTAGCAGTACACATAACTTTATTAATGTTAATATTGCTAAGATATTCAACTTGTTCATTTTTTCCAATGCCGAACATGAAGGTTATGGTAGCAGACGACAAGAAGATTGAAAATGTGGGAAAATGTCGCAAGGTTAAATTACAAATGCAAGAGTATAACCTAGAATCCGACTTCTTTGCAGTACCTTTGGGAGGAGTGGACGTTGTGTTGGGAATCCAATGGTTGCAAACATTGGGTACTTACTCCACTAACCATAAAGAGCACTTCATCAAGTTCAAATGGCTAGGGAAAGAGTATAAGTTGTATGGTTTCCAACCACCCCAAACTCAATTGGTTACATCACAGCAGATGGAAAGACTAATTCGAAAAGGAGTACCTGCTTACATAATTTAATGTCAAGAGATGGAGTTGTTAACATGTGAAGGAGATGACTGCAAACAACCAGAGATACAAGAGTTAATCCAAAAACACCACAAGGTGTTCCAAGAGCTTTCGATGGAGCTCCCACCAAACAAGAAGACTGAGCACTTAATTGAGCTAGAGCCAGGCGCAAAGCCTGTAAATATCAAACCATACAGATACCCCCATCATCATAAAACAGAGATTGAGAGGTTGACCCAAGATTTGTTAAAATGTGGAGTCATTTCAAAGAGCAGAAGCCCTTATGTCGTTGCAATAGTGCTAGTTTGAAAAAAGGATGGGTCTTTCAGGTTGTGCATAGATTACAAAGGACTCAACAAGGTAACAATTAAGAATAAATTCCCTATTCCATTCATCGATGAGATGATGGATGAACTTCATGGAGCTAAGTACTTTTTGAAATTAGACTTAAGATCAGGATATTACCAAATCAGGGTTATATTAGAAGACGTAGCCAAAACTGCTTTTCGTACTCATGAGGGCCATTATGAGTTCAAAGTAATGCCCTTCAAGCTAACTAACGCTGCAGCCACCTTCCAAGCCGCAGTGAACGAATTGTTCCAGCCATATTTATGAAAGTTCGTATTAGTGTTTTCTTGACGATATCCTCCTATATAGTAAAACATGGAGAGGGCATGTCCGACAATTAGATCTACTACTAACCATCTTCGAAGAACATCAATTTTTTGCAAAAATGTCAAAATGCAGTTTTGGAAAAGAAGTGGACTATCTTGACCATATAATATCAAAAGGAGTTAAAGTCGATCCTAGTAAGATCAAGGGAAACACTAAGTGGCCCCAACCAAATAACATCTCGAAATTACGAGGGTTTCTAGGCTTAACTGGGTACTATCGAAGATATGTGAAAAATTATGCCCATAAGACGGCACCCCTAACAAACTTACTAAAGAAAATTTAATTTTGATGGAATGATGAGGCAGAAAAATCTTTTGAAGCATTAAAAACCATTATGTCATCAACACCAGTATTAGCAACCTCGGATTTCACAAAACCCTTTGCAGTTGAGTGCGATGCTTCAAGATTCAGGAGAGGAGCAGTCTTGATGCAAGAAGGTCATCCAGTAGCATTTGAAAGTAGAAAGCTCAATAAAAGAGAGAGTTTGAAATCCACGTATGATAAGGAAATGCTTGCCATTATATACATTAACAAAATGGCGACAATACCTCCTGTTGATCACCAAAACCAACTAGGTGGACAACGATGTACCATACACATGTTGGATGTTCCTTGAAGATAAGAATGAAGTACTTAATGATTATATCAAGCGAGGCAGCGCTTCTTCTCTTCTTCTCTCTATGAAATTTCCGCACCCCTACGGGGGATTTTGTAAAGATATGTCAGCATGAAGTTCTAGTTTTTTGTAACTTAATCGTCTAAGACTTAGTCATTAGGGAAGTCCTTTCATCGAGTGTTTTTTCACTTGGATAATTAAAAATTCTTTTTAGAGATTTTAATTATTTGAGTTTTTCACTCAAAATTACCTCCAAAGTGGTGAAAGGTGTTCTAGTGATCGAATCCATGGGGTGATTGGGGCCTAGAAATGTTCTATATTACTATGCTAGACATTATTCAAAGTCTTGCGGAATTTCATTAAGTTTTGCATAGGTTTTTTTAATTTTTGGTCATTAAAAATTGTCACTCGGGACAATTTGTTGTAATGTAAAAAAGGGTTACTTGGTCCTTTTTAAGGTTGTATAGGGATATGGGTACTCAAGACAAATGGCATGAGAACCCCTACACCCTTGGGCCAAGTTTGAAGTCATTCAGACAAGTATTACTATGGTTTTGGTCACTTTTTCCCAGGTCAGTCACGGAAATCAAGAAATTGGGCATTTAATTAGAGAGCCAAATTTTGGAAAAGTGACTATTGTCACTTGGGGTGGCTAAGTAAAGGTTATAATGTTTATATTACGCTCCTAAGACAATTTTAAGACCCAAAGGGGGACCCCCAAGCAAGCATGTAACAAGTTTTGAGTTGTTGAATCTAGGGGGTGCCCCCTTCTCTCTTTGATTGGTTGGGTGAGCTAAAGTCAATGGAAAGGGCCCCACTATGGTGGCTTCTTCCCCATTTGACATAACAATAAAGTTGGAAGCATTAAATTTGAGGTTTCTCTCCCCATATTTGAGATCTCAAAACTTGGTTTTGCCCTCCTTGAGCAAATTCGCCCCACCCCCCTCTCTTGGCCCCCCTCTCTCCCTTGTGACACTTGTTTAGCATGCAAAGAGCCTATCTCTTTCATTTTTCCTATTTAAGGAGCTTTCCCCTTCTCATTTAGGTTACAAAACAAAAACACACTCACACCCACTCTCTTACTCATGCTCTAATTCTTTCTCTTGCTCTCTTGCCCTTGCTCTTGCTTGGGCTATTGTAATTTTCAGCCATTTGGATTTGGTAATCAAAATATTTGGAGGAATCTTGTGTCCATTGTTCCCATTGATGATTTGCTTCCATGCTTAAGGAGCTACACAAGTTTGGTTGGCCAACAAAGCATACTAATTTGCTTTGGTAAGATTTATGGTATTTGTATTCCATAAATTTTGTGAGTTTTCATTCTTGTAGTAAAGAAGTTCATATATTTTCTAGTTTGAAGTTTATGATTTATTTGCTCATTATTTTATTCTCACTTTCTAGTAGTTGTGTAGTGAAAATATTATAACTTGCAGGTTATTTGGATTGAAGAGTGGAATTCCTCGGTTGGATGCCCCATTGCTTCACTTCTTGAAAACCGAAGGACCAATTTTCTCTTTCTTTATAGACAAATTTCAGCATTTTAATTTCAGTTTGTTGAGTGTTTTGAATCTGATTTTTACTCTTATATACTCAAGTTCTTCAAAATTATTCATCTAGCAACTTTGTATAAATTTTGTATATATATTGCACTAACATACTAACTTCCCCAAAGTGATTTTCGGCACATTTTATCATTTTCTATTTGTTGGTTTTTAGTAGGTTAGTGACAAAACAAGGCAAAACTCTGTCAAATTTTAGCCATAGAAGAGTTTTAAGGCCACCCCAAAGAAAGAGCTTCAAGGACATCTGAAGAAAGGGAAAAAACACGGTTTTTCTCACTTATTTTATCTCTTTCTTTACGCTGAAATTTCAGCCTTTGTAACAAGTCCAAGAGAGTCTCTTGGACTTGATTTCTTGCTTTGCATTTTCAGTTAAATAAAGTCTCATTTATTTGCCATCCATTGCTAGCAAAAGAAGTTGGGCTTGCCCACCTTTGCATAAGCAATTGTTGATTGCCGTGGATTTTAGATTAGTTAAAGTTTCATTTTGTTTTTATTTTCTTCTTTATTTTTGCCCTCACCTTGCAAGTGATTTGGCTATGCCGTCCTTGCAAAATTGTGTCGGCTAATGTTTTTTTTTTGTTTTGTTATTTTCATTTGCCCACACCTTGCAAGTGATTCGGCTTTGCCATCCTTGTGAAATCGTGCTGGCTTGTATCTTTCTTACTTTCATTTTTCCTTGCCCACACCTTGCAAGTGATTCAGCTTTGCCATCCTTGCAATATCGTGTTGGCTTGCATTGTTAATAATTGTTAAATTCTTCATTTCGTTTAAAATAAACCAAGCCTCGTTTTTTGCCCCGTATCCTCGCCCCCGCCGGTTTGGCCGATCTAGGGTGACGAGAAAGGGCAAAGATTTGTGTTGGCTAGTTTAATAGGCACCCAGAAAAAGAGGCTTGACCTGTGGAGCTAGTGGGGTAGAGGCCGTAGGGGGCTTCGTGGCTCTTTCTGTCCTCCAGTTGAGCATCCAGCAAGTTTCGAGTTTGATCCGTGGAGCTAGGTGGGAACCTTGAGTTCCCATGTTGAGCACCCGGCATTCTCTCTCTAATCGAAGGAGTAAGTCTCTTGGGGTAGACATCTAGAATAGTTCATTTCTTTGCAACAAACACCTTAATTCCCTAAGTCAAAGAGAGACATAAAATTTACTAAAACTTACAGGGCCACTTGCATAACATTGTTACAATCATTTACATTTCTCTACGTTGCAATCACTTGATTTTAACTTACTCATTTATTGGAATTCATCATGTTCTTGAATATTTGTTGAAGTAAATGAGTTGATGCTTTAAGAAAATTATTTGAAGTTGATTATTGTGACCCCATAGCCCGAGTAGAGACGACACTAGTCATTTTGATTATTTGATTGTTTCTCTCTTTTATACATTAGTGGTTGATTGTTAAAAGGTTTGCTTGACATTGAAATACTTGCATCACTGCACGTTGATTGTCATTTTTGTAATTTACAACTCCCAAAAAACATTCTTCAAAAAAAAAGAACTTAGTAAGTAGGGACTACCCCCTTTGGCCTTTAGGAGTTGTGGTCCAAACGAAGGAATTAGAACCAAGGTGACAGTGGGTTCTCAACTCATAAGTTGCCCTTAGGACACACGCAGCGGTTGGGAGACTTGCCCATGTCCAAGTGTGTTTTAGGCGGCGACACCTCCTAGGGAGCAAAATCTTGATAAGAACAGACCACAACAATCTTCAATATCTTCTACAACAGCAAACATTATCAACTGAACAACAAAAATGGATAGAAGAAATTGCTACATTTGCCATGGAAATACTACATAAGCAAGGAAAGTACAATGTAGTTGCCGATGCCCTTTCTCGAAAGAATGAAGAAGTAAAGGCCTATGCGATCTCAGTTGCAGTTCCAGACTGGTTAGATGAAATCCGAGGAGAATATGCCAAGTACCCAAACACCTGCACCTTAATCAATGATCATAATCGTGGTCCAAGATTCGAATGGAGGAATGACATCCTCTGGTATAAAGGAAGAATTTACTTAAACCCTACATCTAGGTTTAAAACCAAGGTGTTGAAAGAGTCTCATGATTCCCCAGCAGCCAAACATGTAGGTTTTTTCAAAACTTACTTCAATGTCAGGCAATCCGTTTTTTGGAAAGGGATGTATAAAGATATTCAAAAGTACGTAGCTGAGTGTGACATCTGTCAAAGAAACAAAAGCAAAAATGTCGTGACTCCAGGGCTACTCCATCCACTTCACATTCCAAACTAGAAATGGGAGGAAATATCCATGGATTTCATCGAAGGGCAACCCGTATCCGAAGGCAAGGAAAAAATCTTTGTGGTAGTGGACCGATTTGCAAAATATGCACATTTTATGGGTATTAAGAAAACTGACTCCACTAAACAAATTGCTGAAACATTCTGTAGAAATATTTACAAATTACGCGGATTCCCTAAAACCATCGTTAGTGACAGAGATGCCAAATTCACAAGCTATATTTGGAAGGAATTCTGCAAACAAATTGGGGTCACTCATAACATGCGCTCAGCCTATCATCCCCAAACAGATGGATAGGCAAAAGTTGTTAACAAATGTGTGGAAGCCTATCTTCGTAATTTCATCACTGACAAGCAGAACAGATGGTTACAATGGTTACATCTTGCAGAATGGTGTTATAACTCCACCTATCATACATCAGCTAAAATGACACCTTTTCAAGCACCGTATGGTTATGCACCTCCCAGATGGAGGGAACTAGTTCAAGGAGATGCAAAAGTACCAGCAGTAAAAAGTCAACTTGAAGAAAATCAAAAAATAATGCAAGTACTAAAGGATAATTTAACTATGGCACAAAATCATATGAAACAACAAGCAAATCAACATAGAACAAAAAGAGAGTTAGAAGTAGCGAACTGGGTATTTGTAAGACTTCAGCCATACAAACAATTGTCACTTAGGGAACATGGAAAAAATAAAATATCTCCCAAGGCTTTTGGGCCATACCAAATTATCTGAAAGATTAGCCCAGTAGCATATGAATTGAAGTTACCAAACAAGAGTTGAATTAACAATGTTTTTCATGTTTCCAATCTCAAAAAACATTTGGGTCAACATCAATCTGCTCAAACGTCACTCCCTACCTTGGATGAAGAAGGGAAACTCATATTAGAACCAGAAGCCATCATCATCATCCAAGAAAGAAGACTACACTCTCACATCACCAAAAAATACCTTATTAAGTGGAATAATTGTCCAGAAGAAGATGCTTCATGGGAACCTGAGAAGTTCATTCATCAACATCCATCATTGATCTGCTTTGAGGACAAAGCATCTTAAAAGAAGAGGGCAATTTTGTATACATTAAATAAATAATAATTAAAATATAAGAATATACATAAGCAACATTATAAATTACCAAAAAATCTTATGAAACATCGTGACTATACAAATAGTCACAATAAAAGGCTTATATAAGCCAAAGATTCTTTGTAATAAACGGCATCCAATTTATACAAATATATTCTATTATCAAGATTGTGTTAATTCTTTGTGCCATTATCTTCTTTGCTCCACATTCCATTTTATTTTTGCATTCTCAAGGTCTTTTCGTTTGTCACCATTAAAACCCTAAAGATAAAACCCTCATTTTCTATATCTGATAGATCCTGTGATTATTTGAATTTGAAACTTAAAACCCAAGTCTAAAATAATTATTAAACCCTAGAGACCAAATTTGAGCTAAAACCGACTCCATTCACCCATAGATCTCGCAGCGGTGACCTCTACGCATTTCTCCCTCCTTAGGTTTTTAGTCACTTCACCAGATCTATTAGGTGGGTATTGCTCAAACCCCATCAACTCATCAAATCTATCATCAAGCAACTATTTTACTGTCATTTCATTCCTTAAATTCCTCATTTGAGTCCACATTTCATTTGTTTGCTTAAACCCTAGGTGGATCTCATTTGGGTGTTCTTCCTTGGCACTAGATCTATCTAGATCCAATTGGATAAAGTTGTTGTGGTACATTTTACCTTTGGTTGAGTATTTCGTTCTTTCCTAAGCCTCCTCAATTGGTCCTAGAAACCACATCCTTTCTCTAGATCTAGATTCATCCACTCAATATCTGCTCTTACTTCACATTCCTAACCTTAAGAGTATCTTGATTTGGTTCGCTAGTCTTCATAGGCTAGGTAGGGTTTCCCCCTTGATCTTGCTTCTAGCTTGATCAAAGGCGACAAGAGCTCATCCAGTGTGACAACTACCTTCGTAGAGTAGTGGACGAGGCTCTTGCGGTGTCACTTGGTTAGCTACCCTACCTTTACTGTCCCGAATATGATACATTTGGTGGTAGCTACACCTTGTGCGATAACATCTTTTGACGTCGTTGCCAAGGAGGTAGAGGCTTACCTTTGGTGTCTACGAGTATTGGTCTTCACGTTTATCTTCCAAATCATACCGCATCCAAACTTAAACTCAGTGACTGCATTTTACCTTGCACAATTGTTACAACCACTTAGTTCTCTCTCTCACATTTTACTTCCCCAACGACTTATCCTTGTGTGATTAGGGTTTTCATTTCACCTAGCAACTCCACGACGTGACTCCACTAAGGAGAAACCCTATACCCTTTTCTCTAATACCATGGACGCTTATGATCAAAATGATGTGAGGCGACTATGAAAATGGTGTACTCTATATGTCAACTTGTCAGTAACATGGTTGTCATAGTCCAACAACAAGAAAAAGAAAATAAGCAGCGGGATGAACATTTTCAAAACATGATGAATAATATGTGCAATAAAATAGCTCTCACAAACTCAAGTCCTGCTAAAGTTTTGAATAACAAGTTAGTTGAAAATCAATCGATTCGTCCTAAGCGCTCTTGTGCTCAACCAATTCGAAAAATTACCCCTAATCAAGTCTTGGCTAAGAAGAAAGTTCACAAGATATACCTCAAAAGG
Organism: Pseudotsuga menziesii; assembly: GCA_001517045.1. Taxonomy (NCBI): domain Eukaryota; kingdom Viridiplantae; phylum Streptophyta; class Pinopsida; order Pinales; family Pinaceae; genus Pseudotsuga; species Pseudotsuga menziesii. Next base: position 172,977 of record LPNX010527405.1, on the reverse strand, counting down.
ACAGCTAATCCTCAAAAGAATAAGAAGTTTCCTAAAAATCAGAAGAACGTCCCTAAGCTTGTTCCATTGCCAAAGTCAGGACCTCCAAAAGCCACCATCTGGAGGAAGGATAATGGTCTGATACAGCGAAAAATTCTCCAGTAGCAAATCAAAAGGATAAGGAGATACTGGAAACTAATGTCCATGGAAAACTGTCAAGTTCCCATACTTTGGTCTCTTTTAAGGGTTTTGGGGACTTTAGTTAGGTCAACAAGGTTGCCACATGCTTTATAGATACGACCATCAAGGTGTGGGGTGCCTAGGTTTTTCTTAGGGTATCATAACCTCTACCAAATGCAAATGACCACTGAAAGGGTCATTTGGACTCTTGAAACTTCTTCAACCCACCAAGGACACAATTCTACGGCAATAGGGCATAGTTGTGGTACTATGAAACCCTGAAGAAACAACTGAAGAACCAAAAGACAACTTAGGGGTACTTGAACACTCTACATGGTGTACAGGGCTTTTGTCATTGTCCCAAGGAATCCAAGAGCTTCAGACTTGGGCTTGGAAAAGGTCAAAAGGTCTCCTTAGACACTGGCACTTGCTTCACCCTCAGGGGCACCAAGACACACCGACACACACCTGTTGGCATCAATGACAATTTGGTCAACAGGGCACACTTGTCCAAGTGGGCCGATTTTCCTTGCTCCACCTCACTTCAGCTATTCAACATTTTATGCCCTTCATCTGCAACCATTTCAACATTTTTGAGGCCCACAATTGAGAGGGGTGATTTCTAGAGGGCTAACTCAACCAAGAGGGTCGAACCAACTAAGTTGGCCCATTGACCCTGGAGGTCACATGTTCAAAACCGACGTGGGGTAACATTGCTCATTGGCCCGTTGTGACAAGGCTCGAAGAGTAGGCGACCCCTGGGATAGAGGTTCACCCCGGTGGGCTTTGGGACGTCTTGGCCCCTGCTAAGTCACATTGGTTGCTCGAGTTTGGTGCAGTGAAGGGGCGGCTTGGAGATTCCATTCTTGTGAAATCTTTTAGGCCTTCCACCATAGGAAACAACCGACTCCATTGCCTATCTACCACAAAGCATTCAGTCTACCAGGTATCATCACTCTTCATCCATGGTCACCGAAGAAGTCGAAGACCATGGAAGCCATATTAAGGCGTTATCAAAGAGACAATGATGAATTGCGAGACATGAATAAGAAATTGGAAATAAGGATTAAAATGCATGAGATTCAAAAGGAGTTCAAAGAACAACAAATTTTCGACCAAAAAAATGATATAGAAAAATTGTCTGCGAAAATTGAGGAATTAAAAGACGAAAAGGATTTCAATCAGAGATTAAAAAATCAGGATATAAAGAAACAATTAAATGACTATAAAGAAGAAATAATACGCTTAAACAAAATCGTTATCGACAAGGATGAAGAACTGACGCAGATACAAAAGAAATTAAAAGATCAAGAATCAGAAGTCGGCCAATGTCAACAACAGATAAAAGTTCTTCAACAACAAAATGACGACTCTAAAAAGGCACACAAGTTGGAGATCGCAAAAAGTAATAAAGCATTATCCAATAATTCTGAAGGAATTTTCGGGTCAAAGAACCATAATAAGATGTTAATCACGAAAATTAAGAATTTCAAAAATAGTCGAAAGGCAGAACACTCTACAGAAGACACTGAAGGAAAACTTCTAGACAAGAATAAAGAAAATAGCCGCATCAGAAATCATAACAAAGATCTTAAGGAACAACTTAATAAGTCCAAAAATGACAAAGAGTTGAAAGTAGAATTGATTAAGTTTCAAAGTGAGAACATGCAGTTAGAAAACAAGTTGGAAAAGATACAGAACAAAACATTAAAACCTCAAGGGATGAAAATACAACTTCCAGCTCAGATCAATGCTCAAAAGACGACGCTCATAAAAGAAAATGGCATTGTGAAAATTCTCTATCGACACCCCAATCATAAAAACCGATATCCTAGAAAGGGGGAAATGTCGAAAGATAATGGTACTAATGTGATCAAAGCTCCTGACGTCAGATCAGTAGGGAATCCCAACAATCAGCAACAAATCAATTTGAGATGGATTGATCTGTCAACATATCGAAAGTTATGCTCTACACTTAAAAGTTTGTATCGACATGTTTCGTCAGCTACAACGTAACAAGGAACGATGCGACAACATTATAAGGCTTGGATGGCAAAGCCTTGCTAAGATTGGGCCAAGCATCACTATTGGACCCCATACGTAGATCGAAAAGCTACAATGGCATGACACTCCTAGTTTTCTTAAGCCAGTCACTGAGGTAATTCTTATCCATATGAACATGCTTAAACATTTACACTTAAACTTGTCATGATAATTGAATGTTCTTGATACTTGCATACACAAACATCAAACACTCATAATGTTATTTAGAACTTCATCTAGCAAGGGAATATATATCTCAAACTCAAATTTAAACAAACCCATGGCTTAATTTTTACCCCATATTGTGCCACATTCAAAACCTTTTATAATCATCTCAGACATACTATCTTCCAATAAATCGATCAAGCTAGTACTTGAGAAAGTTGGATAAACTCAAGCATGTATCCGAGAAAGCTTGGTTGGGGACACCTCCCGTGGTTAGTCTAGGACTTAGGAGACCTAAAGATAGAGGACTCTGCATTTGTAACAATTAGCAGTCAATTAATCGTTGCAATCAAGGTTGATAGGTGGATACATGGGGATGTCCAAGAAATCCAATGGGTTAAACCAATTACGCATCCATGGTTGCTCAAGAAATGCCATATCATTTTCCAATCCTCAAACATGACACGAATAATCTGAAAAATGCATGTAATCATATCTCATACCGATGTTGAAATGTGTGGAGTTGCCAAGGTGAACTTTGAGATGCATTCTATTGTTGCTTGCTTCACCCATACAGACAACAAGTCTTCAAAATTTGTAAGGAAAATGGCTTCATCCGCTCACGAAGTCGCCATGTGAGAAGATAAACATGCAAAAGTAACCTCCCACAAAATGTCAGGAAGCATGATCTTTAAATTTCCACGAAAAGGCTTTATCCCTGGCAATGGCACCAAAAATGTTATAGAATGAACTAGCAGTTCTAGTTAAAGCCCCAAAGATTGTGGCTAGCCCAATTGCAACCTAGAGGTGTTACCCACTATCGCCTCGATAACTAACTCCCTACACTGTTGGTTGGCTCTCCTCTAACTCGAGAGGGTGCTTCCCTCAATAGGATTGCTAGGCTATGGTAATGAGGGCACAAAGGTGATTTGAAGAGTTAGCCGTAGCAAAACTTGAGATCTTTGTAGTAGTGTAGGTGATGGGAAGGTTACGAAGACTAGTGCCAGCCCTCAAGGCATATGGATTCAAGAAGAAACAAAACCAATTAAGGGGGAACCTTGTGCCTTGAAGAATCTAAGGTTTACCCTTAGATACAATCCTCAAAATGAGGGAAAGACCTTTGTGATTTCCCTGAGAATTGTAACCTACAAAAAATCTTTGAAGCCAAATTAACACCACAACAAGCTTCAGCAGTTAGAATCAATGCTAGGGAGACTAAGTACCTCAACTCTAATGCCATGTTAGAGTTAAAAGTTTAAAACAAAACAACCATAAGGAAAGTAGGATCTCCTCACAATGAACACACGAGCAACCTAGAACACAACGATATGGTAGGTATCCTTGATACCCGAATAAATCAATGAATTGCATAAAAGAGCCTTTACAATGTACATGGTTTTATAGATGATGCAAAGCCTCAAATACATAGTTGTGAGAAGATATATAGCTACCTGCAACTTCTAAAAAAGGGACTACAATTAATGGACAATATGGTGTACTAATTACACTAATATTGAAGTGCTATCAATCATAGCTATTAATGGGCAAGGTGGTGTATTAATCAATCACAAATATTAATGGTGTAGAATTTTCAGCACTCTCCCAACCCGGTTTCCAACTCCGTTTAAAACATTGTTTAATCCCGAACCCAATTTAAAATTCTGCTGCAAATTAGATTTTTCTCATAAGCAATATAGGACTGAAACACAAGAAGAATTTCTACAACTTTTTATGAGCAGCAAATAAAACACATTCACACATAAACATTCAGACATAAATTTTTGGTCCAATGACCCAGGAAAAACCCCAACCTCAGAGGAAAACCTGTGAGAGAGAAAATCTTTATTTATCTTTGAAAAATACAGCAATAGACAAAAAAATCAGTCCCAGACTCCCAACTTATCTCAACTAGAAGATAAAAATTATGCCTCGAATTTTGTGCCAATTTCAAAAAAACCAAACTCAGAAACTTTCTGTTAGCACCCTCCTTGTTTTCCATGTTGTTGTACGGACTATATAGCTGTTGTATGGACAGGACGTACAGCGTATACTGTACAGCACTGCCTCGAAATTTGTGTTGACAATCTCTGCCTCAATTTTCGTGCCCAACAAGTCTGCCTCAAAATTCATGCCAAAAATTTGTGCCTCCAAATCTGTGCCCAATACAGAATCGGTATTGTACGGTACCAGCAATAAGTGCTCACTGTTGTTGCCTCGATTTGCGTGCCAAGCTGTTGTACTTGCCTCCTCGGTTTGTGTGCCAAAGAAAAAATTGCTCATGCTGCTATTTCTCCCTCTTTCTTAGAAAAATGGCTCTCTCTCTCTCTCAAAATGCAAAAATGCCTCTTCACTTGGAAAATTTGCCTTTTAGGTAAAAACAATTAGGGTGAGTGAAAAGCCATATAATCCAAGGGCCCAGATTAGATTAAATGAGTGATTGTGATTAAATTACTTTTCTCCACAAAATAAAAATTAATTCACTCACTTTTTAAATTTTTACTTAAAGTACACTTTATTCTCTAAAGTGCATTTAACGCTCATCTCAAGTCATTAATATAAATTCCAAGTGACTTAACGCCTTTTCCTAGTGACTTAGGTAAAAGTCACTTAGGGGAATAACTCCAAGGTATAAACTTCAACACTCCCTCTTGCCGTGGAAGTTGTTCTTCACCACACCCAACTTGTCTCTGAAATGAATAAACTTGCCTCTTGCAAGAGACTTCGTCAGGATATCTGCAACCTGCTCATCAATGTAAATGTACTGCAATGCCACAACTCCTCTCTGAACATAATCACGGATGAAATGGTATCTAATTTCAATATGCTTTGACCTGTCCTGAAACACAGAATTCTCAGAGAGCTGGATGCAACTCTGATCAAATAAATCCACCCACAACTTGCGAAGCCACAGCGCCTCACAACCAATGTTATTGGAACCGGACCGGAACCGACAAAACCGTCTAGTCTGACCGGTTTACAGGGTTCGCTGGTCCGGTTAGCCAAAAAAAATCATAAAACCGGATTTTTTTCCAAACTAGGTACCGAACCGGACGGAACCGATCAAAACCGGCCGAACCAACCGGTCTGGACTGGGGACTCATGAAACTCAATTTTTTTTTTAAAAACCAGAAAATATAACTTTGTTGATGTACTTTGGAGCCTCTTTGTTAATGTACTTTGGTTCAGAACCTCAAAGATGTATTGCACTAGGTGCTATTTTGGATATCTGCACCCATATTTGCTATATATATGAGAAACTTTGCATATTTTTGTATTAATGGTTTGGATTCATATGTATGCACATGAATATATATGTTTTTTACAAAATATAAATATTTTATGTACTTTTTAGTCAGCCGGTTTTTTGTCGATTCCGGTCTGGTTCACATTTTGGGCTTCGCCGATTCGATGACCGGTCTGGTTCTGATAACATTGCTCGCAACTAGCCTGACTAGCTGCCATATACTCGGCCTCTACAGAACTCAAATTAACAAACTTTTGCTTTCGACTGAACCACGACACTGTTGTCGAGCCCAAACTGAAACAACATCCGGAAGTGCTCTTCCAGTCTGCCACACTGCCTACCAATCTGAATCTGTGAAGCCAATCAATTTAATCCCAGCTGATCTCCCTATAATCCAGACCATAATCCAATGTACCTACAAGGTATCTCAACACATGTTTTGCAGCAACCCAGTGCACGCTCCTAGGCTCCACCACGAACTAACTGAGAGTGTTCACCGCAAAATACAAATCTGGCCAAGAGTTGACCAGATACATCAAAGAACCTATGAGCTGACGATATAATGTAGAATCCACCAACTCTCCCTCAGAAGCATGAAGCTTCTTCCTGTTGGTGACCATAGGTGGACATCGGCCTGCAATCCTCCATCCGAAATCTCCTCAAAATATCAATTGCATACTTTCCCTGTCCCAGGAAAATATGGCCAGGCTCCTGCCAAACCTCCAATCCCAAAAAATAGTGCATCAACCCAATGTCTGTCATCTCATACTCTGAAGCAAGATCTTTCTTGCAAACTGCAATCAATCTCTCTTCCCCTGTGATAAATAAATCATCCACATACAACAGAAGAATGAGCGAATCATCTCCAACCATGATGAAATAGAGATTCGGATCAGCCTCACTCTTTTGAAAACCCATCGACAGTAAGTAAGAGCCTATCCTGGAATACCAAGCTCGAGGAGCTTACTTCAGCCCATACAAGACTTTCTTTAGCCTGCACACATGAGACTCTCTCCCATGAATCTCAAAGCTCTGTGGTTGCTCCACATAAACCTCCTCCTGTATGATTCCATTGAGAAATGCAGTCTTCACATCCATCTGATAGATCTTCCAACCCATTTCAACAGCAACAAAAATCAATGACCTGATAGAAGTATAATGAGCAACCGATGCAAAGGTCTCATCATAATCAACTCCTACATGTGAGAACCCCCACGCCACAAATCGAACCTTGTACTTCTCCACACTACCATCAGCAGCATGTTTTAGCTTGTAAAGCCAACGAGAAGTCACCACTGACTTCCCCTCAAATCTTGGACCAATCTCCCAAACATCGTTCTTCATGATGGAATGGTACTCTTCCATCATGGCATCTCTCCAAACATGATGCTGAAAGGCCTCCTCAAAAGTAGATGGCTCTAAATCATGAAGACTAGCAACCAACGCCATACCCAACCTGTCTGGCATCACTATAGCCCTCACTGACTCCTTGGGCGCTCCAAACTCCTGAGCTTCCTTCAGAGTCTCCCAAAGCCACTTATGCTTCTTCTTCCCTGAAGGTTGCTCCCAAACTGGTCTGTCCTCATCTGATGAACTCCCATAGGTAGAAGGGCCAAAAACCTGTGTACCAGGAGCTGGTGAACCAACAACTAGTGAACCCTGTGATCCTGTAGATTTATATGGTGAACCTGTGACCGGAGAACCAAAACCTGTCCCCAAAGAACCTGCTGGCTAAACCACGGAAACTGGAGATCTTGTGCCTATACTCTGTGGTTCAACAACCCCAAAAACCTGTGAACCTGTCAACTTCATTGATGGTACCTATGAAGCTACTTGAGGTGTGGGAACCTGCTGCTCTCCCTGCACTAACTCTCTAGACTTCCTGAAGGCCCGCTCCTCCTCAAATCTCACTTCCCTCCTCACAACAACCTTCGCCTTGGAAGGAAGATAAATGCGGAAGGCCTTCGAAGTCTCATCATACCCCACAAAGATGCCTCTCTATGTTGTGGGCTCAAACTTTGTTCTCTTCTCATAAGGGACATCTGAATGGGTCAGGTAACCAAATATCCAAAAATGACTCACCTCAGGCTTCTTGCCTGTGAAACTCTCCTCAGGTGTCGTGTTCCTCACATCACGATGGGGACTCATGTGTTGAAGGTAAACAACTGTATTACATGCCTCTGCCCAAAGAAAGAAAGGAAGTGACTGATCATGTAACATGGCTCTTGTAGCTCCAACAATAGATCTGTTCTTCCTCTCTGCCACTCCTTTCTGCTCAAGAGTGTATGGTATTGTCAACTGTCTTTGAATGCCCTCTTGTCTGCAATACTCATCGAACTCCTTGGAGGTATACTCACCCCCGTTATCTGATCTGAGTGCCCAAATCTTCCTCCTAGTCTGGTTCTCCACAAGAGCTTTGAATTCTCGGAACCTCTGCAAGACCTCCTCAGATTTCTTGCTCTTCAGGAAGTAGATCTAGGTCTTCCTAGAATGGTCATCAATGAATGTCACGTAATACTAGAACCCTCTCAGAGAAACAACGGACATAAGACCACACAAGTCGGAATGTATCAAATCAAGAACTCCTACTGACCTGCTATCACTGCTCGTAAAAACAGTCTCGGTGTACTCTCCCAAATCACACCCTCTGCATACATCAATGTGCTCAGTGTTGAACTGTGGCAAACCTGTAATCATATACCTCAACATCCTCAAAGTTGGATGATGGAGATGAGCCATCCTCCTGTTGCACATCTCACAAAGCTCGTTGTTGCTTCTATGTGCCAAAGCATATTGGGGTTGAAACAGGAGCTTGTATAGTTTCCCACATCTTACTCCAATGGTGTAGGAAGCAGATGGTCCTGTAGTCTTGGGAAAAACACGCACATGTCTATCCAGGAAGGACACCCCAAGACCCCTATCCCCGATCACAGAAACTGAGATCAAGTTCTTCTTCAACCCAAGTACAAACAAAACATCTCTCAAAATCATGGGACTCGTGGACTCTCTATGAAAAGTAATTGTCCCACACCCAACATCTCTGACAATTGTGTCATCCCCCAACACTACCTCCACATCAATCCCTGCCTGTGAAAGCTTGGAGAACATTTCTCGAGCCCCTATAATGTGGCTCGAAGCTCCACTATCAATATACCACATGCTGGTGGTGGATGCACTCGAAGAGTGGCCTGTCAACAAGGAATACTCCCTCTCAATATCAATATCTGCACTGGTGATGATGGATGCTTTCTCTCTATCAACATGCCCAGTACAGAGAGAAAACTCTCTCTCGAATCTAGCTGTAAACTCCTCCACCTCTGCAGAAGTTGTTTTCTGCTACTGCTTCTTTTGCTTCTTTTATAGGCACTGTCCAACATAGTGCCCAAGCTTCTGACAAGCAAAGCACTTTACAGTGCTCAAGTCCTTCTGTCCATCCTGCTGCTTAGCCCCACCCTTCTTGGGACCCTTCTTGAACTTCTTCTCCCCCTTTGCAATCACCGCCACATTCTCCTCATCCCCCCTGCTAGTAGATGAGTTGCCCTGCACAAGACCTCTATGGGTCTCCTCCTGAACAAAGTCATCCCAAGTCTTGTCCCAGGTAGGTAAGTTCTCCCTTGCCACTATAGCCTCCACAAAAACAGCCCAAGGCTTTGAAACCCCATTCAAAGTTGTCCGCACTAGCTCCGGACCAGGGACAACCTCCCCCATTATTGCAAGATCATCTCTCACCTGAGAGATCCTAGTAAGGTAGGAAATCACACCCTCGGCTTTGGCCATCTTGATACTTTTCAACTTCTCTCTCATAACCATCTTCCTATTCTTATTTGAGCTTTGAAACAAGCTGGTCAAAGCATCCCACATCTTATATGCACAGGTATTACTAGAAATGTGTGGGATCACATGGTCTTTAACTACATCTAGGATAATTCTTCTAGCCTTTATGTCCTTCTTGTTGAAGGCAGAAAGTGTTGTTGCATCGGTGGAAGCAGGTACTACAATAGGATTTGTTGTAGTGTTGTACACTACCTCATCCCACAACTCATTTTCCTCCAATATCAGCACTAGCCTAGCTTTCCATGGGACAAAATTCCCAGCCCCATCAAGCCTATCCTCCAACCTAAGTCCTGTTGCGATTTTCGCTACAAAGTTCAAGTTTCAACAAAGGTGTTGCCCACTGACAAAAGAAATCACTAGTCCGAAATTTTTAACTGTGGAAAATTCTGCCATTCTTTAACAAAGCTCTAATACCATGTAGAATTTTCAGCACTCCCCCAACCCGGTTTCCAACTCCGTTTAAAAAATTGTTAATGCCCAACCCAATTTAAAATTTTACTGCAAATTAGATTTTTCTCATAAACAATATTGGATTGAAACACAAGAAGAATTTCTACAAATTTTCATGAGCAGCAAATAAAACACATTCACACATAAATATTCAGACACATAAATTTGTGGTCCAATGACCCAAGAAAAACCCCAACCTCCGGCGAAAACCTATGAGAGAGAAAATCTTTATTTATCTTTGAAAAATACAGCAGTAGACAAAAAAACAGTCCCAACTTATCTCAACCTGGAAGATAAAAATTCTGCCTTGAATTTTGTGCCAATCTCAGAAAAACCAAACTCAGAAATTTTATGTTAGCACCCTCCTTGTTTTCCATGCTGCTGTACGGCTTCTGTACGGACAGTCCATATGGACTGTACTGTACGGTACTGCCTCGAAAATCATGCCAGCAATCTCTGCCTCGATTTCCGTGCCCAACAACTCTACCACAAAAATCTGTGCCTCGAAATCCATGCCTCGTACAGAATCTGTACTATACGGTACCAGCAATAAATGCTCACTGTTGCTTCTTCAATTTTCATGCTAAGCTGCTGTACTTGCCTGCTCAATTTGCATGCCAAAGGAAAAATTGCTCCTGCTGCTATTTCTCCCTCTTTCTCAGAAAAATGGCTCTCCCTCTCTCAAAATTCAAAAGTGCCTCTTCACTTGGAAAATTTGTCTTTTAGGTAAAAACAATTAGGGTGAGTGAAAAGCCATCTAATCCAAGGGCCCAGATTATATTAGATGAGTGGTTGTGATTAAGTCACTTTTCTCCACAAAATAAAAATTAATTCACTCACTTAAAGTACACTTTATTCTCTAAAGTGCATTTAATGCTCATCTCAAGTTATTAACATAAAGTCTAAGTGACTTGACCCCTTTTCCTAGTGACTTAGGCAAAAGACTAAAGTCACTTAGGGGAACAACTTCAAGGTATAAAATTCAACAAATGGGCAAGGTTGTATATTAATTACACTAACATTGAAGAGCTGTCAATCACAGCCAAATATTGTTCACTGTCAACAAAAAGGCCAAATATATTTTCACAGAAATTTGTCTTAAACTTCATCAAAATAGGCAGCACGACTGCAATAATTTGAATACCTTCTCAGTCCCCTTAATAATAAAATAGCCTCCTGGATCAAGCTATCAATCACAGCTATGAATGGACAACGTGGTGTATTAATTACACTAACATTGAAGAGCTATCAATCACAGCCAAATATTGTTCACTGTCAACAAAAGGCCAAATATTTGTTCACAGCAATTAGTCTTAAACTTCATTAAAATAGGCAGCACAACTGCAATAATTTGTATACCTTCTCAGTCCCCTTAACAACAAAATAGCCTCCTGGATCAAGAGGGCATTCACCTGCAAATTCAACTTGGAAATTTTAGTAACATTGAAATATAAATCACAAAAGCAACTGTGCTCCTAAAAAATATTCTCAGGCAATTAGAAATGACCAATATCAAAATGCTATTTTTATAATTAAAATGTAACTGACCGAGGTGTGCAAGTTCAGCCTCGTTTTTGCCAGTGAGCACACAACGGCAACTCCGCAGCATTATAGGCATTCTTCCAATTGTAAGGGCTCCCTACATATTGAAAGCATTAGCATGTGGACTATGATAAGCTACTAAAGCTGTGAAACAACTACCCAGATGTGCAAATAAAGCAAAACCACAAGCACTACCTTCCCCTTCCGTTGAACAATCTCGTTTCCTCTAGTGTATTCTACATCAACGCTGATTGGTGCAGAATATCTGTTTAAAATCAGTGTTCCTCGTGTCAAACCAATTAAATATCATTTTGAAAAACAGTTGCAGTTGCTGCTTTATTCTTTTATCTCCATGTTCAGTCTAACTTATGGAAATCTGAAAATGGTAATAAGTTATTTAATGCTGAAATCATTTGAATATGTTATTTGCTACAAAAACAAATGACTGATGGATTAATATATTATAGATAAATGATAGTAACTAGAAATATAAAATTCAAATTTCATGCCCCACCCAAGCACAGCCGAACCATTAGAGGTGGCATGGGTGGAGGGAGTGGCCTATAACCCCAAAAGAAACAAAGGTCTAAAATACACATGGGCATATGCTCTGCCACAAACAAGGCAGAGGCTCTAGCTGTGTTCCACAGATTACTTATCCTCGCAAAAAAAGGAATTCGCAAGATCACGATAATTGGCAATTCAATGATTCATTATAAGGGCACTTCACCACCAGAACCGTCCCTCCAACCTAAAACTCTATAGACTCTATCAACACATGCTTAGTGGGAGAGGACAATGACTCCATATCATGTTTCCATGTTCTTTCGCTATCTAAACACAAAGGAAAACTCTCAAGCAAACCTTGGAGCCAGATTAGGGGAAGGTTTGGTTTCAAAAATGAAAGGGGAGTAAGGGTCTGAGGAAATGCAAGGATATTGCATAAACCAAATGAACATGAATTATTCAACACTCTAGTGGAATAGAAGGAAGGAGGGTTTTAAGAAGCAGTTGAAGGAGAAGAATAAAATTAGTGACTGATGCATTATTGACACAAGAGAGCATATTCTCGACACCCATGAATGTGAGGAGTCTTGGGCATCAATGGTAGTGTTGCGGGGTAATCATGTTCAAATGGCCTTTGATATAGCTTCTATGATGTCTCTATTGGAGCACAATATGGTTTATCTCAACCTTTCCCCAGAACTTGTAGCTCCCTCTTGTCCAAGTCATATGGACACCTTTGTGGACTTTGCATCCTCTGAACACCACAGCAATTCTATGGAGCATGTTGTTGCTCACTAGGTTCAACAAGATGGATGCCCACCTGCTCACATGGTCACATCTACTACAGCAACTATGAAATCTAAAGACCCATCCACTCAAATGGACCAAGAGGTGTACACCCTGTTACGCTTTTGCAGTTCTACATCGTTCCAGCAGGTTATTTGGCATAGGATGGCGTTAAAAGATCAAGTGTGGGCTCTTTGTATGTGGTTGGCCATCGACGGGACCCTTGATTTTACTCTTGGAAGTACTATGGCTTAGTGTCATTGTTAATTGCCCTTTATTGGGGTTGCTGTCCGGGGCTTCTAGGGATAGGTCATTGGGTCTATCACCCCTCTCACACAGTACTGAACCTTCACTGTAACTGATTCAAGCCTCTCTGGCCAAATCGACCCTTTGACATCATCATGTTGATCAGGCCTCAAACTAAGGCAAGGGGGACATTGAGGGACTATTTTCATCATTTTGGGGTTAGTAGGGGCATGATGTCCTCCTTAGGCTCACTCTTGCAGTCACTATGAGGCCTTGGCTTGATTATTTTGTCATTTTTTATCATATTTTGTCAGTGTTAGTCCCCAGTATGTAGGTGACAATCCCTAATTTTATCTTATTTTATAATATTTTAGTATTTTTACTGTTTTAATTTCATGATAAAAATTTAATCTTATGCTAAACTGGATATAAATATCCATTCATTCTTCATTTGTAAAGCACAAGACTTGGGATCAAAAATCATTGTTACTTTTTTACCCTAATTGGGCTCTCTAATGTGATGCGCACCTCTTGGATGACTTTCTCTTTTGCTAGAAGTGGAAATTGGAGTATTTTCTAGGGTTTCTATGCACATGCAAGGTTGATGCTAGCATTATTGGACTACACAAGCTCAAGGATTGATTTTCTTGGTAAAATTGGTGAGTTTATGCTTCTTTGATGATTGAATGGTGGTTGTAATAGTGCATTTTTTTGGTTTAGGGCTTCTTACTAACCTTTAGTCAACTTTTGCATGGTAGAAAACGTCCCTTTGAGGTAGTTCTCTTGTTGGGGCCTTGGATCTCTGATTTCTTCCTAAATTAAGCTCCTCCAACAAACCCTAGAGGTTGTTGTTGGATGCCCTAGTTTGCAAGAGGAGAAATTATTCCAAGAGGAAGGTTGGTCACCATCCCTATTGCCCTAGGGTTTGAAGTATTTTTCATAAAAAACATAAGTTTTGACGTTTCTATCAAATTTCAAGTATCTCATGTGTAATTAATGCATTTGCATGGTTAAATAGGTTAGCTTAGGTCTGCAATTTGCATATTTCAGAAAACCCTTAAAAAAAACAAAAATTCAAAAAACCAAAGAAATAAATTTCTTGCAAAATTTTAGACCCTAAAAAATCAGCCCTAAATTTTGAACGTCCTAAAAATTCCGGCGTCCTAGATTTTTGAGCATCCTAAATCGTAGAACCTAAAACGTCGCCCTCTATAAAGACCTCCTTAAAGTCTAGCAAAGTTGTTTGGGATGGTTTGTAAGCCTTGAAGGGCTTGTTTCACCTGCTGTCAACATATTTTCGGACTGTTTTCTCTGCTCCAAATTGATAACTAGGATAGTCTATTTCCAAACTCAAGCTGATAGTTACATGGCAGTATTTGGTTCCCTTGCAAGACTCTTAACTGCTGGTGTTAAGTGTCATAATTTGCAGCTGATATTTCAAATAAACTGTGTGTCGTAATCTGCTCCTAAAATCACTAATACTGTTACAGTATTGATTTCAATAATGTTTTGATGCTAGAAGTGACTGTAGATGCTTATTTTGTGATGAATCCCAATCAAAGATATCAATAGGCTAAGGAAGTAACAAGTTTGTTTATTATATGCTGATATGAAATGATCAAGGATCGGTTACATTGACTGGTAGCACTACAGTGCTCTTAGTTGACTAGCATCTAATTGGATAATACTCTCTTGACTTAACCTTTCATTAGTATGTCCTCTTTATTCTCTATGTGACTCCATTGAAGACACTGATCTTGTCTTAAGGTTGTTAGGAGTAGGGGTGATTGTAATTGCATTGGTAGGTACATCAAAGGGCTCTTCCCTTGGGACAACATTGGATCCCTAAGAAGTAAAGAGATTGGACAAAGGTGACAATCGTCCAGTCTCTTATGTGATTGCCATTCACTAGCAAGACTAGCTTGCTCGTTTGAACGGTAACACACCCTATCCGAGCAGAACTGATGTTGCCTATTTTTCTTTAGATGCTTTGTATTTTGTGTGTTCACTAGGCTAGTTTGTACACCAATATCCATGTGGCAATCTGCGCATATATTTTTTGAACAACAGTAACATTTTTAAAGTTTACAGACTTATGGAACTGCAAGATCTAGAAGTATGGCCTTCTCGTGAAAGGTGCACCAGACCTCGCCAACATGCTGTGAAGTCATCACCCAATACGAAAACAAAACCCGCCAAGGCACAGGCCCCTCCAAGCACCTCACCACCCACTAGGACGCTAACATACTATTTAAATGGCAACATCAATCCACTCAAGCCCTCCCTCGCCCTTTAGGAGCACGAAGGACACGAAAATATGAGTGTCCAACACAGACACGATGACCCCCAGATTCAGGACATGGAGGACACATTTTATATATATATATATATATATTGAAAATATAGATATATAGATCCAAATTTTTTAGAAACTAGAACATTTACAAATATTCAATAGAAATTACTAATTAGAATCAATACACATTACACATTATGTCATTCACAAATCACAATGAGACACAAAGATGGTAGCTATAGCCCTCTAGAACAAACCCTCGAGGTTCAATTTATTACATTTTATAAACACATTGACAGTTCAGTTGTACGGAAACAATCTGTTAACGCCTAAATTTGCTTTGCTCCGTTTGGGGGGTCTATTGGCGATTGTGTGTAATATCCCAAATCCTGATATTTTCTATTTCTATGCAAATTTACTGGAAAAACCGGGCATGCAAACTGCCATGCAAAATTTCCCTATTTTATAGCTGAAATTAGGGTTAGGGTTTGCAGGATAGAATGAACACTTACCACTGATAAGCCGGCTGAATATGCTCTAGAGAGAATACACATGCAAGATGAGCTGATGAAGAAATGACCTTGTTTTCTGCTGCAATACCCCGGATGGATGAATCAAACAAGTGTGACGGTTTTGCTGAAGGGATGGTCGGTTTCAGATGGAAATAAGTCGGAAGGAAGGTGTGCCCGTGCCGGAGAGGATGGTCGGAGCATGCAAGAGTTTTGACCTCTCCAGACGCCCTAGCGAATTGATCTCCTGGTCTGCTGCTCACACCCCCACAACCCTGTAAACTGATGCTAGTTGCCCCGGATGGACAATCTGATAGCTGATAATCACCAGTGTTCCACGGGGACGCGCCTCCCAGGGTCGGGGGCTCGCCCCCTACGCTTCCCACGCCCCGGGGGCTGGGGGGCTCCATGGGAAACATTTCCCAGCGCCCCCCTTTCTGCGAAACTTGGGGAAACGTGGGTCTAGGAGTTTCCCGGATTGGGGGGCTCCCACACGCCCCCTCCTGGAAATGGGGGGCCCCGACAGGCCCCCCACTACCCTCGATTTTTTAAATTTTTTTACTTAAAAAAGAAATGTTTCATCTTAAATTTTAGGCTTTTACAATAAATGGTCATTTTAAAACGAAATAGAAACAAATAAAAAGAAACAAACATCGATATGATATGCTTGGCTATAACGATTACATTAAATTACACTAAATTCTTTGGGAACATAAGCATGCTAGTATGCAAATGGTGATGGGATGAGGAATTGATATGTTTATATGTTATGGTTCATATTTTTATTATTTTTCTTTTTTCTTTTTTATAATTTTAGAGACCGACCCACCTATGTTAGGGACCCTGATGCCTCTCCACCCCCCCATCCCGGAAACTTGGTGGAACACTGATAATCACCCAATGCAGTAGAGTGATCCTATCAGTGAGGATGCAGGCTGCATGCGGAAGAAATATGGTGATCCAGAGTCCTGGTGAACGACTAGGGTTTCCCAGCTAAATGCCCCAAGCTGTATGGATGAATCTGGAAAACTGGATAATGATGAATGCAATAAATACGATTACAAACCTGGATGGTTTATCCTGAAAGAGACTAGGGCAAATGTCTCATTGCCGAAATCCCATTAGCTGAAGAAGTCGTCTCTAACCCCAACTGTTGTGGCCGCACGTTGTGCTACTTCTCAAGAGCTCCAAAATAATAATAATCCCAAAAGTAAAGTCTCCATTCACTTTATCTTTCTTTTATAACTTTCAACTGGGAAAACCCTAACTTTTGACCTAATTAGGTCACTTTAACTTCTAATTTGCAGTTGACTTGCATGCATGCGCATGGAGACTTAATTGGGTGCATGCATCATTAAATAATGCTTAGATGTCATGCATGTCACTTTTAGGGTTTGCATGCATGTCACTTTTAGGGTTTGCATGTCACTTTTAGGGTTTGCATGCATATCACTTTTAGGGTTTGCATGCATGTCATATTTAGGGTTTGCATGCATCTCACTTTTAGGGTTTGCATGCATGTCACTTTTAGGGTTTTCATGCATGTCATTTTTTAGGGTTTGCATCATCTCAATTTTAGGGTTTGCATGCATGTCACTTTTAGGGTTTGATGCATGTCATTATTTTAGGGTTTGCATGCATGTCACTTTTGGGAACATTACAGTCCTCCCTCGCCAAAGATTGCTTGTCCTCAAGCAATGCCAATGCAAATCCACAATCAATCAACTGAACCAACTGAATCCGGGGATGATCCCAAGGTCCCAAAATATCCTCGGAGATATGTAGCACCCTCTGCTCAAAACACTGCACTGTACGGTACCATCACCAGAGACCTCCTAAAAGCACCCTCTAGCAATCACTAAACTGTCAGTCAGTCACCGTAATCCTAGGGTCCCAAATCAATCTGAGAATTGCAGAGGTCAAAATGCATCCACCGCTACCTTGCGTAGTATCAACACAAGGAGCATCATGTAGACTCTCAAGTAACACCATCAGTAAACATTGTATCCATCCCTCATAAGGTCTCCCACCTGGATCCCATTGCAAACTTGTGCATCTTTCATCCCAAATATCCGAAGGCTCTTGTGGGACTATACCCTTGGCTAGTAATGTCTTCCCAAGAAACTCACATTCAATAGGACACCAACTCTTAATCTCTCTCCAATCCAACCCCCGAAAAGGACCTCAGCCATAAGCACCATCACAAGGAATAATCTTACCAAGCTGGCATTCTGCCCTTATGATTTCAACCGAAATGCTCATATACTGCTGCCCAATTTCTCGATCCTGGCCAACCTGTAAAAACCATCCACCATTATACAAATGTGGCCTCAAGCTACTGCAAGCCCTATCTATGTACTCCTTAAGAGGACTGCTTTGAAATGCAATAGTA
The DNA here is from genome assembly GCA_001517045.1 of Pseudotsuga menziesii. Lineage (NCBI taxonomy): Eukaryota > Viridiplantae > Streptophyta > Pinopsida > Pinales > Pinaceae > Pseudotsuga > Pseudotsuga menziesii. The sequence continues at coordinate 154,804 of LPNX010527405.1, read as the reverse complement.
TGTTTCTCCTGCTGCCCCATCACGGAATCTAACTGTTGTTCAATACTAGAAATCTCGATCGCTGACTCGGTACATACAACTCGAAGAACTGTAAGCTCAACATCTCGTTGTACTATGGCGTCTCGGAGTATCTTGGTCCTCTCTTTCATCGCTAGAATGCTTTCTTTAACACGTTCAATCTTCTTTCGATGACTATCATCTGGAAGCTCTATCTCATGCATGTATAAACTCTCCCTAACCTCCATGAGTGACTACTCATTGTCTCGACTGTTGTGCTCATTGCCTTGCACCTCATGTATTTCACCTGTCATAACTATCTGGATTCATGTTGTAGGTGATGAAGAGTATACCAACTCCAGCTCATCACACGACTTGTTCACAATCTGACTAGCTAATGTGCTTGTGTCGCTAGACTCACAGGATGGCTCTAATGCGATCTCCTCATGCACATCCTTATCATGTTCTGTTAACTCCAAATGAAGCTCACCAACAACCTGTACTTCATGCTCATCTTTCCTCCCTCCCCCAACTATGCTTTTAAGGAGATCCTCATCCAAATCCTTGGGCTAGCTCCCGAACTTGATGGTTTAATAATCTTGAAAGGATAATGATGCACATACCTCATCACCCAAGGCTAGATACTCCTGATATCGAGGCAAGTGTTGAAGTACTGCTAACCTCTGCATATTTCCAACCAACATCCTTCTTGTTGTCTTCATGTTCTCACAAGCTGGCAAAGAAAACCCTTTGTTCTGACATGCAGTTCACCAACATCACTGACATGCTTTAGCATGTACAAGCATGCATCAACATGCACTTTTATTCAATTGCTATGTGCCCACAGCTAACAAGGATCATGCTCTGATACCACTGTAATATCCCAAATCCTGGTATTTTCTATTTCTATGCAAATTTACTGAAACAGCCGGGCATGCAAACTGCCATGCAAAATTTCCCTATTTTATAGCTGAAATTAGGGTTAGGGTTTACAGGATAGAATGAACACTTACCACTGATAAGCCGTTTGAATATGCTCCAGAGAGAATACACATGCAAGATGAGCTGAGCTGATGAAGAAATGACCTTGTTTTCTGCTGCAATACCCCGGATGGATGAATCATCATTTGCATATTTCTCTGTGTACTTGTCTTCTTGGAGAAATTAGCTAGGGTTCATGTGTTCATTAGGAAACCCTGGCAGAAGTAAAGGGAAAGAGGACATCTTGGTTTAGAGTTTTCTCTTATGGAAGAGGCGTTGAAGATGATGATCAAACATAATCATTCACTCACTTGTATTTACTCTTGTGATGAGATGTGACTAAGAGAAGAGGGTGCACCTCTCTCTATCTATCTATCTCTTTCTCTCTCTCTCTGATCTTCACTTGTGCTTGGTATTTCTTTTAAAAGGGGATCGTTTGGTCCTCCCGCATAGCACAAACATCATTGTAACCAACAGTCCCGTTGACCTACTTTGTGGTCATTAGTTGGACATAAATAAAATTATCTTCTTATCTTATCTTATCTTGTCTTATCTCTCTTGAGGCACTAGGGTTTCTTAGTCTTCTTGTGCATCTTGGATCATCTTGGAGTTCTAGGGTTAGGGGCTTACCCTTGGAGATTTGAGATTAGGGTTTTGTGATAAAACCCTAGGTCAAATTTGTGAAGAGAAGAGAACGATGTCATGTTGTAATATATTTAAACCCAATAAGTCAAAGAAAAGAAAGAAAAACACAAGAGAGAACACATAAAATAGATAGTTATGTTCACTTGCATCTTCAAGGGGGCAACCTCAAAAACTAAAGCTCCAATTACAATGACAATTATTCAGACCCATTACATAACTCTTGAGTGAAGCAAGCAATATTGTGAAGGCATTGAAGGTTCATCTTGGTGAATCCACACACTTTGGCATCAGTGAAAGGTCTATTCATGTTCATTTTTAGATTTGGTAGCTTCTTGAAAAATAAAGGTGAGCAAAGATAGCATGGCCTCCATGGTTCAATGATGTCTTTGCTCTTGATTTCTCAAACATTCTTGGATATCCACATTATTTTAATGAAACCTCTTTTGGCGAATTTGTGGAATATGGCTTAGTTTTAGTTTTCCATGGGTATTGTGACTCAACAATGGAACATGTTGTATCTTTCCTAAAAATAATATCCAACCTGGGCCTTGGCTATAAGGATAAAGTGATGAATTTTTTTTAATTGCTTTTTTAAAGAAAAAAATATCTGGCGAAGGTGGAGATATCTGGTAAAGGGGGGATATCATCATTTGTAAAGTTGGTTGAAATATTTTGCAGGAAATGGAACCCTGAAGATCATGGGAAATGCTAAGTCGCCTAGTTTGAGTTCGTGTTCGAATTCGGAGACCTTGAAAATCGACAAAAAATCAGCAATTAAAAATATTTTGGAAATTAAAAATATTTTATTTTACATATAAATATTAAATATAATAATATATATTGAATTATTTAAATAGTATATAATTTATTTTATATAAAAATATTAAAATATAATAATACATATTACTTTATTTGAATAGTAGATAATATATTTTATAGATAAATATTAAATATAAAAATACATATTGATTTATTTGAATAAAACTTTTAATAAAATTTATTATGGTTGGCCTGGAACATGATCAAACAAAACTACACCTCGACCACGACTTGCAAGCTACCATAATCAACAAGAAAGAAGCTAGAAACCCGACTCATGACGACTTGCTGGAACCGCGACTTGTCAAAACCACGAGCTACCGGAACCGACAGAAAGAGATCCACGACTGCCGGAACCAACCAAAAATAGGGCATGAAATACGACACACCAAACTTCAAGGCAGCCACAAGCTAATACTCCAGAAAATTTATCAGGTAACAAAGTCACAGGCAACAGAAGGGTTTACCCAAATTAAAATCGACGATTTTTTTAAAACAAATTCGGGTTGCTCCAAAATTCGGCAATTTTCGATTTTGAAGGCAAAAAATCGCCGAACCCGATGACTTAGGAGAAATGGATGCCCTATAATGAATATCCCAAGGATATGTTTAGAGAGCAAATTGATGAATATCCTCTAGATGTTCATGATCAAGAAGAAAAAGAGGATACTATTAAAGATCAAATCCATGAAGAAGTTCTTGAAGAAACTCATTAAGAAGAACCCATTGAAGATCACATTGTAAAAATCCTAGTTGATACATCTCCATGTTCTCCTCATGATGAGCGTTTGGTGAGCATACCTCTTTCTCTTGCTTTTGAAGACAAACTGTTAAAAGCGATAAGTTTGAGGATCTTTTTACTAATAAAGATGATAGCCATCGGTATGATGATTTTGATCATGATATGTGTAAGGACCATTAGAGATCTGTTGGAAACCCCATACATGATTAATCTAATGATGGAAGTGTGGACTTTGAAGACCTTGGACAGCCTTTTTTTGACAACATCTCTCATGGTTTGGTTCATCCATGCTTTCTCACTCAAAATGATTATATAAGGTTGCTTAAGAAAACTTGTAGCTTACCAACAAGATTTTCCCTCCCCTAGGGTGGATTTGGGCCATCATTCTCGGCCATGTTTCTAAGGGATTTCTGCAAGATTGGAACAAGAAAGAGAATCTTTTGTTGCAGGCCCAGAACAATAGGGTTTGCTTTCCTCTAGGGAAAAATCACAAATTTGGAGCATCAAAGTTGGCTCTCTCCTAGGAAAAAATTTAGCCTCATTTTCAGCCCTATCTTTCAGGGTACCTTGGTAGTTTTGAAGGTCATTTTGGGCAGCAAACAGAGTTGAAAGAGCAAGTTTATGATGAAGATTATATGTGCTCATGCTCTATCCAATATTGGATAGAGGAAGCTTGTGAAAGGGGTCGTCCTCCTTAGCAAGGGTTTGAAGGCATTTTTTTCCCATGGCTCCATGTATTGTTCCAGCCTCATTTCATTGAAGATATTTGCACATACTTCCTTAAGCAATTTTACAACGATGAAATAATGTTATCAGAACTAGAGCAGTGGTCGTATCGATTGACCCCTAGAACCGAAACCAGACAAAAGTCGGGAAACAAACCGGATCAAAAAGCCAGTTTAGCAAAAATACATAAAATATTCATATTTTCAAATATATATATTCATGTGCATCAATGTGAATTCAAACCATTATACACAAATATGCAAAGTTTTTCATGTATCTAGCGAATAAGAGTGTATAAAACCAAAATAGCACCGACTGCAAACTGCAAATACATATCTGAGGAAAAGTGCATCAACAAAGAGGCTATAAATGGCCTATAAAGTCAACATATAAGCATATGATTATAGTCTAGACACTAGAATCTATAATCTAATCATATATCAAAATTACTTGAAGCCTCATACTTAGAAGATAGAACCAGAGTCATCTTCTACAACCTCAACATGAGCATGGCTCGACTCCCCTGGGCCTGAAGGCACCTTTCCAACTGCAACATCAATGTCCACATCCTCTTGTTGTGGAAGTGGGTCCAAGACCGGGACCCTCCTTTTATAAGGATAGAAGGGGTAGTGGGTCAAATTAAAATCTCACATGTGGTCCCTATATTTATTTTATTATAAAAATTTGCAAATCATTGTCTTTGAGCCCCCCTAGCATTATTGTACTGAACAGAACGGCTCAATACAAAGCAATAAGATTGTCGTCGGCTATCTGCTCATATTCATAATATATCCACGACATAATCAAGTACAAATGGAGAAAATCTTGCACCATCTTTTTGCTATCTTGGAATGTAAGGGGAGGCTAGAGTGAAGACAACAAACAGGGGTGGGGGCTCAATGGTGGGTCTCCTTGTACATAACCGACCAAAAGCGGTTTGAGCTCATGATTTGGCCCAGAAAACCTTGTAAACCAGTCCAATTGATCAATTTTATCAAAACCATTTGGGTTCTGAAATATTGTGATGAAGAAGACGACACTTTTACCAAGTTCACTCATTTGCAGCAGACAAGGATAATGAATGAATATACCGATGAATGGGAAGTCCTAGCTATAAGATTCCTTGACCTTACAGAAGATCAATTGTTAAGACTATATATTTCAAGGTTGAAGCCCATTAGTTGTAGCGAGCTAAAACTTTCAAGACCAAGGAATTTGGTGGGGGCTAGAAGCATGGAAAAATACTCAAGATGAGGTTGCTATTATGACAAAATCATCCAATTATAGAATGTCAAAAGATAACAACAAATATGCCCATTCAAAAAAGGACAAAAGGAAGGAAAGGCCTTGTCGTAAATGTGGGAAACACTGTGACTCCAGGGCATAAATGTGAAGCAAATGGAAAAGAAGTAGAAGTGTCGAATCCATAACATGAAATCAGTATAACATACAACTCAGATTCAGACGATGACAAAACATCACGAAGAGTATCACTATCATCAATTTCATGCACACAACCGAATAGTAGTGATGACAATATGTTGCAAGGGGGAAATTTTCAAAAAAATGAAACAAGTAACCATCAAATATATCCCTTTGCATCTTAGGAACACTAATGAGATCAAGGTTACAAAAAAAGAGGAAGAAAAAATGACAACTTCACCTATAGTTCAGACCAAAAACTCACAGCACAAGACATTGAAGCTCAAGGAAATTATAAAAAACAAGGAACTAACAATCCTTGTATATTCTGGTAGTACTCATAATTGTGTAGAAATCAATGTCGCTAAAAAGTTAAACCTTTTTGTGTACCCCACAAAGGACCTCACTGTTAAGATCGTTGATGGACATCACGTCAACAACAAAGGAAGATGTCATAAAATCCCATTTCAATACAAGGATTAGAGTTACCATCTGGATGTTATGCGCTACCGCTCGATGGGATGGATATGGTGTTAGATGCAGAATGGCTGGCGCAATTGGGCACTTATACTACTAACCTCGAAAAACAATTCATGGAATTTCTCTTACATGGTAAACATTATAAATTATATGGTAAAAATTCCATTCATAAAGAAGGTGAACTACAACCACAAGAAAAAAAGAAAGAAGCACAAAAAAGCATAAAACAACAAAAACAAGAGATATTTATGCCCAAGAAGAATCAAAATTTTAAATTAAATCACCAGATCAAAAGACTTGAGGGTCAGGTGCACACCTTGCAAAGAATCTTGATAATGCTTACGCAGGAAGCCCAAGCAATTTTCTAAAGGCACTAAAGGACAAAGATGTCTCCACCAGAAAAGCATGCTCAGCAAATTTATTATGGCTTCAGGACAAGGCATTCCTTAAGAGGGTAGCCATTCTCTTGGAGAATGGAGGCGCTTGGTGTGTTACCAAGTATTTGACCTAGGGTCAAATTATGCATCCCATGGCTAAGGTACCTAGTCTGTTACCAAGAAGGCACTGTAACCCTAGACTTGGTCTAGGCATGTGTGACACTCTGACCCTTGATCTATGGGCTTTGTGTACTTCTCCAAGGCTTAGCTACCCTTGGTTAAGTTACCCTAGCACTTGCTCTTGGTGTCACACAGAGTATGAGATAAAAGCATTAGTAACTCTCTTGGTTTTTTATGATGTACTTTGAATGGAATCAAAAAGACCACAGGGGCACTTGAAAAAAGGGTTTAAGTCAAAAATCAAAAATACATAAGGACTTTTGGTAAAAGTCAAAAATACTTAAAGGACCTTTTAGACTACTTAAAGGTAAAATGGTAAAAGTGAAATTAGGAAAGAATAAAATATTATTATTTTGTTCTTCCTAATTTTGGTCCACTTACAGGTAACTGAAGGTTATTAAAGAAGATCAAGTCATTTCATTATGACACACTTGCTCTCATAGGTACAGCTGCTATACTGAACATCTCTCAGCAAAACCCTCGGTTAGGGTTTCTTTTTAGGGTATCTTCAAACCCTCATCTTCAGCATCTTTTCAGATCTGGGCAGCCACTTCCAGATCCACTTGGGCAACTTTCATTCACGGGCATCCTTCTTGTTTTCTCTGGGCAAATAGATCTAGATCCGAGCAACCTCCTTCTTTCTTGGGCTGCTCTCTTTCTCCTCTAACGAGATGTCCTTATTTTTCTGTGGGCAGCCGTTAGAGGGCACTGCCCTCTTACAGCTCTAGGCAGCCTATAACAGGCCTACCTGAGAGGGTTAGGGCCCTCATGACACCCTCGAGTAGCTTGTTGGCAAGCCCGTGAGGGTTGTCGTAAGCCTACAGACCCTCCTGGTAGCCTTGGGCAGACCCGTGAGGGTCCTGCAACATCCCATAGGGCTGCCGGGCTTGTGGAAGGCCCTTGGGCAAGGGCTGCAAACACTCGGGCAGAAACTTAGTTGCCACAGCAGGGCAACCAATAGCTGCCGGGTAGCTAACAGTCAACCAGGCAGGGGCAGAAAGAAGACGGGTCGCAGCAGACCCCAGATCGGGCAGATCTAGGCAGGTCGGGCAGCAAGAAAACAGCAGTCGGGCAGCAGAAAGACAAACAGTTGTACGGTCGAGCAGATCAGGACTGTATGGACAGGCAGCAGGGCATTTTTTCAGGTGTTCGAACACGCAGTGAGCAGATCTGGGCAGATCCAATATTTTTTCAGCAAGCTGCAATTTTTGTGCAGGAGAGAGAAAAGCCTATTTTCTGGAAAAGCCCTAATTGGGCATTTTTTTTATGTAAACTGAGAAATTGATATTCTGGATATGTGGTTACCCATGTTGGGGTTTGAGGAACTTTTTGAAGAATTTTCCAAGTCATCTCATTTACGAGATGAGATACTAATGCTTTTTGGGGGTTTTGTCCTTTGAAGGTCTCCCCAGTGAAAAATTCTTGTGTCCATTGTGTTGATGTGATGAATGTTATTTCACTGCAATTGTCATTTGTTTAAGTTAATTTGCAATTTTTTAAGTATTTATGCTAATGCTAAAATTCAACATGGTATCAAAGCTTAGCATGTGAAAACACAGTAAAGGGACACTGTTGTTGTTTTCCTAGATCTTGGGATAAGATTTGCAAATCTAACATTTGACTAAGTGGCAGAGATGGCCACCAATGGTTTCAAACCGGAAGAGAAGCTCTATGGTTAAGCCAACTTCAACTCCTGGAAGGCCAGGTTAACAGCCATTCTGAAAGAGAAAGACTTGGATGACATTGTTTTTAATGTCATTGAAGAGCCAACATCAAATGCTGGAAGGCTTGCTTGCAAAAGGAAGCAAGGTAAGGCTAGAAGGATCATTTATGATTATGTCAAAGAGTCAGTGATGCCCAACATCACAGCCTTGAAGACTACTAAAGAATGCTATGATGCTTTGACAAACCCAAATGAGAAGAAGGCTCCCAGTGAAAAGAGAGTCTTGAAGAAGAGGCTACGAACTTTGAAGTTGAACAAAGATGAAAATGTTGGTTCCTTCTTCACGAAGATTGCACGGGTAAGAGATCAACTCATTGCTATTGGTATTATTGTTGATGATGATGACCTTGTGCAAACAATGGTTGATGGTCTCCCAAGCTCTTGGGAAACCTACATGGCATCCGTTAGTGGACGAGAGAATCAACCAACCTTTGAAAGGATTTGGCATGATTGCATAGAAGAAGAAGGAAGAACCACTGGCAAGGTAATCAAGGAAGACAACCTTGCACTTGCAGCAAAGACAAAGAAGTTCAAGAAACCTTTCCCTCAACAAAAGAAGGGAAAGAAACCTCAAGGTAAGTTTTCTGACATGTCAAAAGTGGAATGTTATAGTTGCCACAAGTTTGGACATTTTGCTAGAGACTGCAGGCAAAACAAGAAGAAACCCAAGCGAAGGTTTCAAGCATCTATTGCAGAAGCAAAGGAAGAAGAAGATAAAGAACCGAAGAAGAAGAAGAAAACAAAGGCTAACAAAACTGAAGAACCTAAAAGAGAGTACTACTTGATTTCTACTCTAACTGGTTCTTTCTCAGATTGTTCCACTTCTTGGCTAGTGGACAGTGGTGCCTCCAAGCACATGACTGGTAACCGTGGAGCTCTCACTAGTTATAGAAAGAAGAATTTCACCACTCAGGTAGAACTTGGAGATGACTCCACTTACAAGATTGAAGGAGTTGGCTCAACCTCACTTCAACTTGACTCAGGTACGGTTCTTCATATTGATGATATTCTTTATGTTCCTAGTTTAAAGAATAATCTTTTATCTGTTGTTGGTTTAGAAGACAAGGGTTACAGAGTCCTCTTCATGGACAAGAACGTCTTTTTATGGGAAAAAGACACAGATCTAAACTCAGCAGTACAGATTGGGGTTCGAGAAGGAGGCCTCTACAAGGCTTCCAAAGACTAAGTCACCGTGTTCGTCCATTTTTAACTTTCAAAATCAAAAAACGATGAACTTCATCAACAGGCGAATTTGTTCCTTGAAGTTCACCGAATTTAATGGTGCACTTCAACGCAAACAACAATTTGATTTGTACAACGATTCAATTAAGAGGAATCACTTAATTCTCATTTGAAATAATTTAAATTCAACAGAAAAACGTGATATATAATTGAATTGAAACGTGTCATAGTATTCTCTCGTCGCCGATCTAACTCTGGACTGTGGATTCTTTGCTACGCCATCAACCACGACCAGAACTGTAAGTCTGTAGCAATCTAGCAGAGATTGTTGCGAAATTTCCTTCCATCGGGATTTGCTCATCGCTGTGTTGCCAGTCTTGCTGCGAAATTTCCTTCTATTGGGATTTGCTTGCCGCCATGCCACTGGTCTGATTATTTGCTTCGCCTTTTCCCGATCCTTTAAAGTCTTGACAAGAAGTTAGAAGTTCAACATTGAAATATATGTTCAATCATTAAAGATTAATGTTGGTCTAATTTTTTAAAATATAAAGTGTTTATTTATGAATAAATCATTATTAAATAGATCATATTACATATAAAAATTTTAAAAACATTTATTATTATTTTTACTTTATAGTTAAAGTGCCTTAGCAATCATATTTTAATGTTTTTAATTTTCATTTTTATCATGATTTTAATAATTATATTGAAATTTATTAAAAAAATGTATATATATTTTTTTATTTTCAAATTTTATACTCTCGAATTTAATGTCGAATTTTATCACCAAAATTTTCATTGCCGAATTTTTGACGAATTTCAAGGTCATCGAACTCGAACACGAATTCGAACCAAGTGGCTTAGTCCAAAGATTCCTCTCATGCTTTAGTACATCACACAGTTGATCCTTGTGAACTTTGGCATAGAAGGTTTGGACACCTTCACTTCACAGCTCTCCCAGGATTGCAGAAGATGGTTACAGGTATGCCAGAAATTTCTCCAAAACATGAAGGAATCTACAAAGGATGTGCTCTAGGTAAGAACACTAAGAAATCCTTTCCCATAAGCAAAAGTAGATATAAAGGCATTTTGGATTTGATTCATTCTGACATTTGTGGGCCTATGTCTTCTTTCACCCTCCTTGAGTGGGTGTTTATATATGTCTTGTCTATTGATGACTACTCTCGGAAGTCTTCGATTTAATTTCTCAAGTCCAAGAGTGAAACCTTTGACAGGTTCAAAGAGTTCAAGACACTGATTGAAAATCAGACTGGCAGACACATCCGTATCTTGAGATCATATAACAGAGGTGAGTATGAATCTAATGAGTTTGATATTTTTTGTCGAGAATCAGGAACCAAGAAAGAGATGACAGTGCCTTACAACCCTCAGCAGAATGGGGTTGCAGAAAGGAAGGATAGAACGATCTGTGAGGCTGCTAAAGCCATGATCACTGATCTAGATCTTCCTTTGTCTTTGTGGGTTGAAGCTACAGGAACTGCTGTGTAAATCCAGAACAGAAGCCCCCATGCTATCTTGGGGGAGAAGACTCCAGAAGAAGTCTTCACCAAGAAGAAACCTACAGTTGATCACATGAGGATATTTGGTATTCCTGTGTATGTTCATGTGCCAAAAGAGAAGAGGGCCAAGCTAGAGCCCTCTGGTAAGAAAGGTATATTTGTTGGGTACGTTGATTGCTCGAAGACTTATCGAGTATATATACCTAGACAAAGGCACATTGAGGTCAGCAGAGATGTGATATTCCATGAGGAAGTTGTGTTTCGTAAAACACTAGAGCTTTCACCGGAAGATGCAGTTGCTCCACTTGAGTTTCCAGATTCAGAAATTCAAAGGGAGAAAGAGGAATTTGAAGATCAAATTCAAGATGTACCTGAGAACACTGAAAGTCCACTAGAAGAACTACTTGAAGTTCCTCCTTCCAAAAGGAGACATTCTTGGTACCGAGAGATGGTGCAAGAAGGCAAGAAGCATAAAGCTCCTCTTGGGACTTTCAAAGAAAGTATAAGACCATTGTAGTACTCCGGTCTTATGAGTCAGCTTATCAATTCAGAATCGTCATCATACGAAAAAGCAACAAGTAAACAAGTATGGGTTGATGCCATGATTGAAGAGTACAAGTGAATCATGAAGAATGATGTTTGGGAATTGTTCCTAGACCAACAAGAAAGTTGTGACTTCCAGATGGCTTCATAAGATCAAGCATGTTGCAGATGGCAGTGTGGAGAAGTATAAAGCCAAATTCGTAGCTCGTGGCTTCACTCAGAAAGAAGGCATTGACTATGAAAAGACATTTGCTCCTGTTTTCAGGTATACTACCATCAGAACCATCATTTCACTTGTTGCGCTTTTCAGATGGATGTAAAGACAGCCTTTCTCAATGGTAAGGTTGAGGAAGAAGTTTATATTGAACAACCTGAAGGCTTTGTAACTCATGCGAAGAAGACCCATGTAATCAAATTGAAGAAAGCCTTGTATGGACTAAAACAGGCTCCAAGACTCTGGTATGCCAGGATGGATGGATTTCTCCATAGCTTGGGGTTTTCCAAAAGTACAGTTGATTCTAACTTGTACTTTAAGGTTGTTCATAATCATGTCTTCATGCTTGTTCTATATGTAGATGCCTTGTTTCTTACAGGTGATGAACAGTTGATAAACCAATGTAAGAGGGAGCCTACGTCTGAATTCGAGATGAAAGATCTCGGATTGATGCATTACTTCTTTGGTTTAGAAGTCTGGCAAAAGCCAGGTAAGATCTTCCTGACACAAGGAAAGTATATAATGGATATCTTGCAGAGATTTGGGATGCAGGACTGCAAGTCCATGAGCGTACCAATGACTACCAACTTGACAAAGTTGCGGGGCCCAGCCTCTAGTTCACGGTAGTGTGGACTCTACTCCATACAGACAGCTCATTGGTTCCCTGATGTATCTCGTGCATATGAGACGAGACATCTATTACACAGTGAATGCACTAAGTCAGTTCATGTCCGATCCGAAGCACATATAGTTGGTAGCTGCCAAACATGTACTCATATATGTGCGAGGTACTATCACTTATGGGCTCAGGTATACTTCCAACAGTGGAGTATTGTTATCTAGATATACAGATTCAGATTGGGCTGGCAGTGCAGTTGACCGAAAAAGTACCTCTAGTATTGCTTCAGTATGGGATTAGCAATGATCTCTTGGTCCAACAGGAAGCGGAGTTCCATAGCTCAGAGTATAGCTGAGGCAAAGTATATTGATGCAAGTGATGCCTGCAAGGAAGCAGTTTGGCTTAGAAAATTGTTATTTGATCTGTTCGAGGGAAAGCTTGACTCAACGATCATCCATTGCGATAATCAGAGTTGCATAAAAATTTCGGAGAACCCAGTGTTTCATGATAGATCGAAACACATCAAAATGAGGTATCATTTCATCGGAGACCTAATGCAGAGAGGTGCTTTGAAGTTGCAATACATTCGTATGGATGAACAGATTGCAGATATCTTGACCAAGCCTCTGTCAACATCAAAGTTCGTGTAATTTCGTGACAAGCTTGGTATGGCAGAGAATGCCTCTTCTCAGAGAGGGAGTGTTGATTTTTTTGAGTAGCATAGAGAGCCATTCTCTTCGGAGAATGGGAACACCTGGTCCAGGACCACAGTGTAGACTCTACCCAGTGTTGAGTGACCATTTTGTTGAATTGTAGATATCTAGTCCTTAACCGTGATATGGACCCAGCTCTGCCCTGGGTAGACTCAACGCAGTGTTGAGTGACCATTCTGTTGAATGCTAGACATCTGGTCTGGGGCCACGATGTGGACCAGTCTAATACTGGTAGACTCAACTTTGTTCTGAGTAGCCATTCTCTTGGAGAATGGAAGCACTTGGTCTGTTACCAAGTATTTGACCTAGGGTCAAATTATGCAACCCATGGCTAAGGCACCTGGTCTGTTACCAGGAAGGCACTGTAAGCCCTAGACTCAATCTAGACATGTGTGACACTCTGACCCTTGATCAATGGGCTTTGTGTACTTCTCCAAGGCTTAGCTACCCTTGGTTAAGTTACCCTAGTACCTGATCTTGGTGTCACACAGAGTGTGAGATAAAAGCATTGGTACCTGATCTTGGTGTCACACAGAGTGTGAGATAAAAGCATTGGTAACTCTCTTGGTTTTTTATGATGTACTTTGAATGGAATCAAAAAGGCCACAAGGGCACTTGAAAAAAGGTTAAAGTCAAAAGTCAAAAATACATAAGGACTTTTGGACCACAGGAAAAGGGACCACAAGTGAAAGTCAAAGTTACATACAGACTTTTGGTAAAAGTCAAAAATACTTAAAGGAACTTTTAGACTACTTAAAGCCTAAAGGTAAAATGGTAACAGTGAAATTAGGAAAGAATAAAATATTATTATTTTGTTCTTCCTAATTTTGGTCCACTTAGAGGTGACTGAAGGTTATAAAAGAAGATCAAGTCATTTCATTATGACACACTTGCTCTCACAGGTACAGCTGCTATAGTCAAGATCTATCAGCAAAACCCTCGTCTTCAGCATATTTTCAAATCTGGGCAGCCACTTCCAGATCCACTTGGGCAACTTTCATTCACATGCAGCCTTCTTGTTTTCTCCGGGCAGCCTCCTTTCTTGGGATGCTCTCTTTCTCCTCTAATGAGTTGTCCTTATTTTTCTATGGGCAGTCGTTAGAGGGCACTGCCCTCTTGCACCTCCAGGCAGCCTGTAACAGGCCTACCCGAGAGGGTTAGGGCCCTCACGGCACCCTCGAGTAGCTTGTGGGCAAGCCCGTGAGGGCTGTCGTAAGCCTACAGACCCTCCAGGAAGCCTTGGGCAGACCCATGAGGGTTCTGGAGCAGCCCATAGGGTTGTCGGACTTGTGGAAGGCCCTTGGGCAAGGGCTGCAAACCCTCGGGCAGCAGGGCATCCAGTGGCTGCCGGGCAGCTAACAGTCAACCAGGCAAGGGCAGAAAGAAGACGGGCAGCAGCAGACCCCAGATCGGGCATATCTGGGCAGGTCAGGCAGGAAGAAAACAGCAACCGAGTAGCTGAAGGCAGACAGCTGTACGGTCGGGCAGATCAGGACTATACGGACAGGCAGCAGGGCAGTTTTTAGGTGTTTGGACAGGCAATTAGAAGATCTGGGCAGATCTGATATTTTTTGGGCAGCCTGCAATTTTTGTGCAGGAGAGAGAAAATCCTGTTTTCTAGAAAAGCCTTAATTGGGCATTTTTTTATGTAAACTGAAAAATTGATATTTTGGATTTGGGGTTTGAGGAACTTTTTGAAGAATATTCTAAGTTATCTCATTTACAAGATGAGCTACTAATGCTTTTCGAGGTTTTTGCCCCAGTGAAAAACTCTTGTGTCCATTGTGCTGATGTGATGAATGTTATTTTACTGCACTTGTCATTTGTTTAAGTTAATCTGCAAATTTTGTAAGTATTTATGCTAATGCTAAAATTCAACAATTTTGACTTAGTATATGTCTTTTAGGCTTGCTATTAGATGCATTTTAATGTGTAATTAAACAAACCAGCAAGTTGCTTGTGTTAGGAATGCATTTAATCTCAAACTAGCAACAAGATCTAACCCTTACACTTCAATTTTGAGACATCAATTGATAAATAACCCTTAATATAACCATTGTAAGTATTGGTATCTTCTTCTCCTAACACGTTAATCCCATAGGCACCATTATATTCTGAACTCTAGACTCCATATCCAGGTGTCCTCTTTCTTCACATTAAATAATCATTAGAGCATCCATCATTAATTTGAGTCTAGCTAGCTTTAGGTTCCTTTCTTTTCAAGAGCAACTTGTGCATTTGATCTTCCATCTATCTGGTTGTTGGTCTTTAGCTTTAGGGGCCATCTCATTTCACTTGTAAACATTGAATTTCCCCTTTAGCATTCACCCCAAGGGTACCGATTTCCCAAATTGTTAATCTTCAAGACATTTTCTTCCCTTATAAATTAGTCTTGTGACTACAGTAGGAAAGCTGGTTATTTCGGAATGTAGTCGAGAAAGCTTGACTGGGTACACCTCTCGTGGTTAATTTAAGTCTACTTCTATGGACCTAGGAAACCTAAAGAGAGGGGATCCTCCCTGTGTGACACTTCGGGGCAGTGTTCCGAGGTTCCACCGGTATAACGATTGTCTATTCCTTGCAAACCCAAGAATGTCAAATCGTGTGACAACAGTTCCAAAAGCCAAAAAGAAGTGCAAGGGTTGGTAAGGATGCTTAAGATATGCATTGTAAGCATTAAACATGGACAAAATTTAATTGGCAATAACTCTCTATTTGACTACTAATTCTTGAATAGCATCCCTGGCATAAGATATTTCCTAGTTCAATAACCACTGAGCTAAGATCCCAACATGCCAAGTTGTTTGGTTTGTCAACACATAGATGATCCTACTTTTACTAACCCCGCATAAAGGAACAAAGCAACATAAATGCAATGTTCCACAGGGACATGTCCCCCAAGGCCAAGGGCACGCTCCCCTCATTTCCCACGCCCTAGGGGCTTGGGGATTCCTTGGGAAACATTTCCCCATGTCCTGATGGCTTCACACAATGGATGCATCGGGAGGCCAGTCCATGAAACTATCTTCTTGATGATCTTTGATGATTTCAATTTTCTTTTCTCTAATTTTATTTTCAGTGCTAAGTAGATACGATCATTGATAACCTAAACTGAGTCTTTTTCTCATCACTGTTTTGAGTCTTTAAATATGAAGGTGTTTAAGCCTTTATGTGACATGTCTATGATTCAGTTTTATGATTTTAATATTTTAAATCTCCATCTACTGTTTATGTTTATAATTCAAATTTATAATGAAAGATGTGCATGTATTATAACTTTAGAATTTATCAATGTGAAATTCAAATACTCAAATGATAAATGATTCACAAATCAATGATAAATTGACAACCATTTTTACTATGATGAATTTACTTTTAAGTTCTAGTATGTAAATGGTGATGGGGTGAGGAATTTATATGTTAGGATTTATATAAATTATATATTTCTAATAATTTTAAAGACCTCAAGGCCCCCTGTCCCCTAAATTTTCCTAAATTTTGGGGTGGTCTCCATACGTACCCAATGTGCGTTTCCCCGCTCCAGCGTCCCGGAAACTTGGTGGAACACTGCATAAATGTTCAATAATCACATGCTGCCTCATCCTTGGGCTAGTATCACTAGAACAGTCTTTATATAAATAATTTACAAGATGAATACATTTGATATGGTGGTTTGATGTGACATTTGAGTCTTCAGTTCCAACCTTGAGTGTGCACACATGGATATCAGACACTAATATGGTACCAACATCTCTTGCATCCTGCTACTCCTCCCCAAGTGACATCATAAGACTGGATATAATACACAAGTACTTTAACTTTACAGCTCTCTTTGACCCAAAAAGGATTTGGTTGCATTGCCTCGGTCTATATCCCATTATATTAATGATTCTATATGTTCAATGTTAAGATATAAGGCTACATATGTAATAAAATCACTAAGTGAATTAGGTTAAAAGTTAGGGTTTTAGGCATCTTAGGATTTTGGTTTCTCAAAACTCTTTATAAGATTGAGGACCCTCGTAATGTTGTACTGTTTATGAATAATATTGTTCTGTGTTTTATTGATATCATGTGTTTGGTAACGTAACCCGCTTTAGGGCTTTTCGATTCTCAGAATATTCAATAGGAACTTTAGTCCTGGTGGTTACTGCATGCTCCACTACAGGGATATAATTATTGAAGTTATTTACTCTATCGGACTATCAACTGATCAGAGTTTTATTTGGACATGTTGCAATACCTTTTAGGTATTGTTCTATCTCATACTTTACTAAGCTCTTATTTTGAATATTTTAGACCAGTTCACTTCTTTGCCTTATGGGAATCTTATTCTTTTGCTTTCATTCCTGCAAAATGCCTCCAAGTTTTCCTTATGTTGAGTTAGAACAAACAGGCTCCCTTAAAATACCTTCATCCATAGAAAAGTTGTGTACCAGGAAATAAAGGGCATGTTCAGTGAAACAATACTATATGAATGCAATCTCTTTTTTAACAATTTCACAACCTGACAATCTTGCAGCTAAGAACATTTGCAACTTAAAAGTGAGGTCTTTATAAACATACGTCATATCCCTTAACCGACATTGGTGTGGTGTGATCGACTCCAAAATGTAATCTTGCTCCACACAAGGCATACCCACATGTATATCTGTATACCTGGCAAATTTTGCAAATTTCATTAACATACCCAGGGAACTTAGGCATGATAAAACTCTAACTTCAATAAACACAAACATACTTATGCAATAAAAGATATCCGCAATTCTCTAAACTTTTCAGCCATTTAGAGCAACAAGTGCACTTACTTCAGATAAAAATTAGGATTAACATCACTTGAGACTTTTTCATTTGCTTTTGCATGAATAATCTTCTTAATCTCATAGTTCACAAAATAGTTGAATGAATCGATGTGCTGTTTTACGAGTCCTCTAACCTGAAAATTGAAGCCATTATGCCAAAAAGTCCATTACCATAAAAGGAGAAAGAATGGAGCCAGACTAAAACAAAAACACAAACCTTGAGAAACGCTGGAAGCAGCTGAAATTTATCTACTGCAGTTTTAACAGGAGCTTCTAGGTTTTTGGAACCGAACAACCTGCCACTCATGTCAAACATACAGACCACAGTCATAAAAAATTCACACATATTCTTTACAAGATTATTTCAAAGTTTGCATTGTTATCATCTGTTTTCCATATATTCATATTACAGTCAATAATCATTGAAACAAGACAACTTAACCCCTGGATGCTAATCACAATATATGCTGATAAAGGCTAAGTTCAACCCAGACGAATGGTGCTGAACCCTGAAGAGCCCAATCAACCTGCATTAGGAATGAAGACCAACCCCTTGATTGGAACCACCAAGCCAAACTATAACAAGAACATGTATTGCATACTTAACTCGAATTGATACCTCACATTTGGACACAATTTTCCACATTGCCTCATGAGATTTCTGATTGAAAATTGCCAATCACTCCTCTATACTAAGAAATACCAATTTATGGTGAAAGCCCAGCATCACTAGGGATTTCAGAAGAAATCTTTGACAAGCCATAACCTTCATAATTGGAGTTGAAAGTATGCTGGATGGCCTACAATTTTGAGGTACCACAAAAAGATTTCCTCACTGGTGCAGACAAAATTTAAATCTAGAATCTTTGATGAAAGATGGAGGATTTTCAGCATGTTTTTTTTAAATGCCCTGTCAATTGCAATCCTTCTTTATTGTAGTTTTTTTTAATTATTCTTGTAGAATGTAAATAAAACTATTCTTCAGTTAATTACTTTATTTCCATTTGCATTATGCATGCATCATCAAAACAATAAATTCATGGCCTTAGAGTAATGAGCAATTGCTATGTTGGCACTTCCTCTATTGGGGTTTCATCCGAGGATTTCATTAATTTAAATATTACTGTCCAATACTGATCATATTTGGCCAATAGGGCTACAAAAAGTACAAAGATGTGTGACCATTGAGAGTACTATAACATCCCCAAGAGTACTGCAAAAGCAATAGACAAGTATGAAGTGAACAAAATAGATACAGTCAAGACACAACCAAACTCAAAAGAACAAAATAAGCGATGGTTGAAAGGGTATCAAGGAAGTAGCCCTAAGACAACAGTGTTGCCAACCACCAGTTCTCCTAACATCCAAAAATGAGAAGCGGTTGATGAGATTCCTGTCGTCCATTGATTGTGTGACCTAGAATCTACATTGCCTGACTGATCTAGTGCTGGAGATTTGCTAATGATGCCTTCTGCAACTAAAGCCATCGAGAGGCTAGACTTAAAAGGTGATGATATTGGACTTAGAAATGTAGGAAGATTTGTCTTTGAGAGTTTTCTAGTAGAGGTGAAGCATCTCTGGGAGCACGGAAATACATCTTTGGTCCTCATACTGTGCAAAATCATCAATGTGAATCTCTGAACAAGCATTCACAAGGACCACAAAGAAGATAATGGCAATCCTACCTTTTTGTCAGTTCTTCTCATGCATTGCATGCTTGTACTTCTCACAAGGAATGGACAATGGAATCTGGTTGTTCTCATCACATAGTGAAGGATGCTTCTCTCCTCACCTCCTTGAGTAAAGCCATGGAAGAGAATAAATTTGTTGCAGATGAATATGCACTGACGACTGAAGGAAGTGGAGAAGACGACTGCAAGAATGAAGTGATCACTGATGTGTATCATGCATCTCAGCTCAGTGCAAATCTTATATTGGTACCTTAATTGACACAGACATGAAAGAAGGTGGAATTCTTGGATAAGTTTGTTCTGATGAACACTAGTAGCAACTTTGATGTCATTTTGAAGGAAATTTCAATCGTAAAGATAGACTTTACAAATTCTGTAAATTCAAATACACAAATGTATATACTACAAATGAGGCCATCCAATCCTATTCAGGGCTAAAATTTCAGGCATAAACGGAAAAAAACCCCAATACCCTCTCCTGTAACAAAAACCATGACCCACACACGCACCTTTTTAAAAGGTCAGACCATGCCCAACAACAAAGTTTTGCAAAAAGGAGGAGAGAGCTAATACCACACCACCACTTCTCTGATTGTGCCCGTAAGTCCAATAAGGACCCTTCCAGCTGTGACTCACGCATCATCTCAACTCAAATCTAGCAAACTTGGCCTACTGAAGAAAAAGTACATCAGGTTTTGATTTCCACAATAGAGCCCTAACATACATCTTCCGACTTCGGATAGTTATCTCTCTGATGTTTCAAGGCACAACAGAAAACTTCATTCAGGGATTAACCCACTGTTACCACCTAAGTTGTACTTGGTGGAGTTTTCAAGCGAGCCGGCAAAGTAGAACAAGTGAACTTGTTCATTCTTCAGAATTTAGAAGTCCGCCAAGCTTTTTCTGGGAGTCTGTTCAAAAAACTTTGTAACACATGTTCATACCCCCTTGGGGAAATTGTAAAAAATGTGCTAACATGGTCAATTTTTATAAAAGGTTCAGCTTCCTAGACTTAGGCATCAAGCCAACTAGCCCAGAGTGTTTTTTCCCTCGGTAATTATTGGTTGTTGAACAAACAACTAATAATTTCTGAGTTTTTCACTCACACCTCCAAAGTTGGGGTAGTCGTCTCGATGGTTAGGCCTTAGGAGGTTATTAAAGCCTCTGTGTCAGTGTTTTTAACATGCTAGGCATTCAAATTGAGTCGTATGGACATGTGCTAGGTCCCCCTAAGTTTGTATTCAATTCCGAGAAAATAAGTGTTTCCCACAAAATTAGGCCATTTTTCAATTGTATAATTGAAAATTTTCAAAGTTTAATAATCAATGGATTTGGCGTCCGTTTTTGGCATGGGGATGCTCGTTTTCACAATCAGAGCGTTCTCTTTACCCTAGAGGCCACTTTTCCAATGTTTAGGGCAGAAAAAACACCTCGTGGAGCATTATTGCTCTAAAGGAGCATAAAATCAGCATTTTAATGCTAAAGGTGCATCAATTTGGCACTAAAGTCAAAAAAATAAAGGCCAAAAATCAAAGTCAAATGATGAGTGGGTTGACAGGGCAATGGGTCCCCCATGTCATGCGACCCTCTTCCACGTGAAAGTTTTCAAAACTTTGGTTACTCATGGTAGCAAGTGGTTTAATTGTATTGTGACGTAAACCTTAATGAGTTTCACGCCACACCAAACAAAGTTGCAATTATATTAAAGGGTGGACCCCTCTCCATATTGGGTGTTAAAACCTTGGTTATGTTTTAAGTGTGGTATATCATATGATTTACTTTGATGAGATAGCGCATGATATTGGTAAGAAGACTCGCGCATGAGAGGAGGTAACGTCAACATAATGAGGATTAGCGTGAGGATGATGTGGCTCATGAAGAGTGGGTTGTTGGAGTTTGGTGGAGAGAGGAGCAGTTGCCTCTCCAGTTCCACTTCACTCCAACTCACTACAACTCAATTAGACTCCAATCAACTGAATTCCTTCAGCCAGTGTAGGTAGCACCCCCTCTGGGTCTCACATTTCCTATTTAAGAAGGTCACTTATCTGTTGTTAAAGAGGAGAAGGTGGAACCTCTGCTTGAAATCATTGTAATATTTTCCTGAGTATTATTTATAAAACGATTTGGAGGCAATTTTTGTGTGGGATCTATGGATGTTTGGATGGAATTCACTCTACGTTAGTGAGGTAACTTGTATTTGTTTTCATGCTTGCATATGTTTCGGATTAACTTGCTTTCGAGATGAAATGGTATTTTAGTAAAGAAAAAAGGTAATGCTTGATAGGTTATTCTTTTATTCTAAATCAAAGAAGACTAACTGGTATATGTATGATTTCATGTTTGGATCTACATTGTTGTTGTAGCCTTTTTTTTGGTTTACACAGGTATTTTTAATCCCCATTGTCAGTGTTGAGAATCTTTTGCAGGAAGCCAAAGCTGAAGTATTGATGAGCGAATGGGCTATACCTTTCCTTCAATAAAATCAAAAAGAGAAGCTTTGTCCATCTGATCTCGCCAGGAAGGTGTTTTCTATCCTTTATTTCTTGCTTTACTCTAGGTTCTTCAACTTTTGATCCACAACTTTCTTGAAACTTTCTTTTAATTACAAACGTTTCCATATTAGATCTATCATCTAGAGTTATATTAAAAGTAGATCTAAGGTCTAAAAGTTTCTAGCTCTAGTTTGCTTCCAAGGTTCATTTAAAATCCTAGATCTCGTTACTTTTCCTTTTTTCGCAAGTTCAAAACATTGAAAATTAAAAAGCTTGTTGACTGAGTTTTGTGCATTTTAAATTCTTATCTAGCAATTTAGTGCTCTGATTTGTTTGTTATCCTTAAGAAGCAAAAAAAGACCCTAAGAAAGCAGCTTTCTAGCTCACTTTCTCAGTCATTTTTCACTTAGTTTATTTCAATTTTTTACTTAGAATTTTCTGGCAAACTTTGGTAGATTTTCCCAAAGCACTCTTAAAGTGTTTTTGGGCATATTCTACAAATGTTTGTTGGCTGTTTTTTGCAGGTTTATGATAAAAGAGGATGAAACTCTGGCGAATTTTCGCAAAATTGAGCAAAAGGAAGACCAACAAATCCCCCCCTTGCATAAAAATCAATTTTTTCTTTAAGTTGTAAGCCTTTGGATCCAAAGTATAAGGACCAAAGTGCATTCTTTCATGTTGTAAAAAAGTTAATAAAGTTTTGAGTAGGCTCCTAAGAGCCCACTCCCCATTCCCCCCTGGGGGAATTCGCATCGGTGTTCAATTTTTATGATGCTTTGGTTTTAGTTAGTTTAGCTTCAAGTTTCAATTTATTTGTTTCATTTTATCAAAGGAGAAAAAAAAATACTTACCCCATGCTCTCCCGAGTATCCTAAAAAGGGGAAAGGGATTCGTGGTAGGAACTAATTAGAATATATTTTCTTTGTTGCTTTAGAGTTTAAAATAAACCCCCTTGCTTTCCCGAGTACAGTTCACGGATAAGGGCTTGGCTGAGTACTAGACCTGGAAAGAGACTCTTGGGTTTTCATTTTTAATCAAACAAACCGTGTTCAAAAAAACCTTAAAATTAACAAGGCTCTTATCCTTGTATGCTCTACTTCCACTGCAGCTTCGTCTGATCAGTTGGTTGTATCAGAAAAGGATCTGAGTGACTAGTAATTAGACTCATTTTTCTAATTAATCTCCCAACAATGAAAATCCAGCGTTGCATTTAGCTTTGTGTGGGCAAATTGTACAGAGAAAGCGGGAACAACTGAAAAGTGACCACAGGGCCCCGTCATGCTACATCATTGTTGGTGTAGTGTTGGACATCCCCCCGTAACTCCATTCAGCCCACATTTCCTCATGTGCTACCACACTTAGTGAGTCTGGACATATTCCCTGTACCTTTGTGGTATATCAGGAATCCACCTCCTTTCTAAGAATCCAGATCATCACCACATTAATAAAATCGACCAACAATTTACCCACTCCCTTAATCACTCACTAATAATTTTAAAACTGACCAACGAGACAATTGCAATACTTACACGACACAACACTCCACTATTCATTGGCACTAGTCTATATTATTTTTCATGCTTAAACCCAATTTTGCAAGATGTTGTGAATGTTGTTTACATTATCATATGTTGTTGATGTGATTTCTACTATGCAATAGTTCGTTGTGATATTTTGTCTGTTTCACTTCAACTCCTAGAATCAATCCTATCTTTCGTAGAACAAAAGCCTAAGATTTTACTTTTCATAGGGACCACCCCCCTTGGCTTCACTAGGAGTTGGCCTAGACGGAGGAGATGAGTATCAGGTGACAGCACTTGGCTCGAGCTTGCCCCCAAGGTCGCACCTAGTGACTTGAAGATTTCTACCACGTGACCCGAGGTGCGAATTAGGCGGAAACGCCCACTACTCGGGCTACTACTAGAGTTGTTGTTGGAAACGAAATAACCCAGGTTGAAGGCAGGTCTTTCAGGCGATTGCATAGTTGCATCCTTGTAAGATTTAGGTCATTACTTGGGCCCTAAATCCCTAAGTTGTTGCACTTTCCTAGGAGACTTGGGCTCCTTCCCTTTATTCATCTACACTGTCCCATCTGCAATCTCCATAGAATCAAGTGCAGAAGGCCAAGGCTAGACAGTTGCTCAAGAATGGGAAGAGAGTTTAGTTTAGCAGCTAATCTTTGAGAGAGATAGTTAGGCCTCCTTTGGAGGAGGTGGGTCTTGGTGAGGTATATATTCAAGTGCAGTTGTTGCACAGTGGGTCATTGGGGCCAAAGCATGACTTCAACGTGATAGAATGGACAAGAGACAAAGATGGTGGCACCTGCAATGTTGTATATGGCCTTAACAAAAAAATTATGGTCCCATTGCGAGGTTTACAAGCATTTAATCCTAATTGGAGGAAGAGGAAGATGGATTATGGGGGTTGGTTCACCTGTTAAAAAATCCTGATTCCAAACTCGCTTGATAGTTTCAATCATTTATTGACCCTCAACAATTGCATTCCATCATTAACTGCTAAAAAAATGATAACTGAAAACATATTGGAATCTTAACTCAACATGTACAAAAAATCACATCATTTGACACAAGTATTTTATACCCGAGAAACCCAACTTGGGAAAACCAACATTTAAGTGTATCTTTCCATTTCAATCTTAAAGAAATACAAAAATTACAATCTCAGAAACCTAATTGACTAATAAACTCATAGCCAAATCTGCTTCCCTAGCTTCGTTTCAGATTGCCTTGACTGTCTCTGAATCTCTTGCCAAGAAATGATACACTTCTACTTGAAAAAATCTCCTTCTCAAGTGAATGTGCCTCATACACATTCTCTCTTGTGTGCCTCACACAAAAGTGCCTCTCTCCTCTCTTTAGATCTCCTTTTATAATTCTTTTAAATGATAAAACCCTAAACCTAGATCTCCAAAGAGATAGATAGTCAAGATTAGATCTTGCCCTCTCTCGATCTAACGATCACGACTTAATATTTCGTTGAGATCACTTAAAGCATTTAAGTGACTCAACTTTATAATAAAAAGTCACTTTACCATTAAATACAAAAATCACTTTAACTTTATGAAAACACTTTATAAAGTTAATATCTAAAGAGAAACACTTGTCCGAGCTACAAATCTCAACGTCACCTAGTGCAATTGGATCAATTTTATGCACCTCGAGATGGGTTGGTCTCGCTAGGATACATCAACCTGTTGAGATATTGATGGATACCACAGGATCTAATCATTTACCCATTCAGACTACCATCTCGCTAGGAAAACAAGATGATTGCCCTCCTTTTCTACTCAAAATTAATGTTTCGCAACATGAGACTCTTGATGTTAGAGCATTAATCCACATTGTTTGGAAATTTTCCCCTTGGTTGCAAGGGGATAAAAGGTTGGCTAATCTGGTGGGATGTTGCTTTATGCTAGATGGTCAAGTTCATGCAGGATAGGGAAGGTTGATTGCTCAAAAACAAAGAAGAGAACTAAAAGAGTCTCAAAAGCAGCATGAGGAGGTATGAGTATTTTTCGAGGAGGATCTGCATAATACCTCGATGCATGAGGAAGTAACACACTAGGAAATGGTTGTCAGCAAGGAGTATATTTTCAAGTGTGTCAAGGTTCATAGTGGATCAATGAAGGAACTGTGGGCTCTAACTTTTATGTTGACTACATAAAGTGCAAAGTTTTTGAAAAACAAATCCTTTGCC
Organism: Pseudotsuga menziesii; assembly: GCA_001517045.1. Taxonomy (NCBI): domain Eukaryota; kingdom Viridiplantae; phylum Streptophyta; class Pinopsida; order Pinales; family Pinaceae; genus Pseudotsuga; species Pseudotsuga menziesii. The sequence goes on along the minus strand of LPNX010527405.1, from coordinate 129,219 downwards.
TTCACAAGGGAAGATGGATCATTGGAAAAGGATACCTTCAAGATCAAAGCACTATTTGGGTCACATTTTCAGCACATTTTCTCTCCATATCCACTTTCTGATACAGTCCTTGAGGCTAGGCAAGCATGCTACAAAGGGATCCCCCAAAAGGTCAATGTGGCAAACAGGATGGCCTCTAAAGAGTAACTCTTTGGGGTCCTTACCTCTATGAATGGTAAGAACCTCTTGGCATTGATGGACTTTCATCTGAATTCTTCAAGGCAATGTGAGATGTTGTTACAGAGAAACCATTGTTGTATGGCCAATGAGGCCTTCTGCTCTGGCAATTTGACCACCTCTCTCAATCATGGGGTTATTAAGTTGATTTCGACACCATGGGGGTTGGAGACCCATTACTCTTCTTAGCATCTCATACAAGATTTTGGCCAAGGGATTTGCTCTCCAAATGCAAAAAGTTGCTTCAAGATTGTTAGACAAGAACAAATGGAATGTGTCTAGCACAGGTTCATCCCTGACACAATGATATCTCCATTGAAAGCTATAGAGTGGGCTAGAGAGACTAGCCAAGACTCTTTGTTTCTTAAAATCAACTTTCACAAGGCATATGATAGGGTTGATTTGTCCTTTATTATGGAGATGCTTTAGTGCCTTGGATTTCATTCCAACTCTGTTGCCACGGAGAATACATTCTCTCTAGAACAATGCCTTCATCGATCGCATCCAACTTCACAAACCAATCCAACAAGCATGTCTTGTTGCCCCAAATTTGTGCATGCTAGCTACTAATGCATTGGGTTATTTACTAGAATTGGGCCCATATGCAAGAAAGAATTATGGGTATTTCTCTACCAAATGGATTTGAAATGGTAATGTTATCACATTTTTAGTAGCTGCGAACTACTCATCATTTTGGCAGATCAGATGGCAGTCATGAGCCTAGTGTATACACTTGAGGTAGATTATGATCAGAGTATTGTTGATTTTCACAGGTTAGATGAGTGTTAATACAAGTATTGAAATTCAATACATGAACATATAAAGAACTGAGGTAAAATTCAAATTGTAATAAAACGTTACAACATAACTTTCATTTCTTTCAACTCAACGCTCTGCTGGTCACTGCGTTAACTTAACGCTCTGCTGGTCACTACGTTAAAGTTGATCAATGAAATGTTTCATCAACTGTCACGTACAGAAAAATAATAAATAACACGTGCAATAAACTAAATCTCAAGTAAACTATAGAAGATAAAGAATCTTAACCATTGTTGGATCCGCCTTATACTCGGTTAGTTCTGAGTTTGATCTTGTCACTGAAAGGACAAGTCAAACTAGTTGAACCATATACGTACCTTGAGAGAGAGAGGGAGTAAACAGACCTTAGTTTCTTCAATCAATTTAGCAGTGCAGTCAAGGAGAATCACACAGATGCACTCAAAGTGAAAGATGTGCAGTCAAGCACTCTACCAACAAATTCACGATGAACAAATTCCCAAAACCATTCAAGGTGGATCAAACAGAAAAACTCAGCCTATGCAGAGAATAGATTGCAGTAAACCCCATGCAGAATAACACAGAGGTAAAACCTGTGACAGATACACAATCGTGAAGGTAGACCCGTGGCAGAGGGAAAATCAAGATGCTGAGACAAAAACTCGTGACATGAAGACCAAGCATGAGCAAGGATGTTATGAAGTGAAACCGTGGAGAAAACAGCCGGCAGAGGAATACTCAGGCATCAGGCATCCGTAGGCATCCCTAGATCAATCACAGGCAATCAACAAAAGGACGCAGACAGCCGACAGAGGAAGTGACCGGTGAAAAGCAAAGGAACCTGCAGACTGCCGTGGAGAAGGAAAAACACAGCCCCCGACCAGCAGACTGTCGTGAAGAAGGAAAACGCAGCCCAGACCGAGTAATCCAGGTAGATCGGTGAAGACTAGGCAGAGTGATCCCAAGAAGACAAGCCCATGAAGGTAAGCCAAGCCATGAGAAAAACCAACAATCAAAATCCAAGCCCGTGAAGGTAAGCCGTGCCATGAAAAACCAAAAATCAAAATCCAAGCCCGTGAAGGTAACCCGTGGTGAGATCCCAAAGTCATGTGTATGGAAACTAAAAATAATCTCTTCCTTAAATAGGTTAGGGTAGATAAAAATTCACTTAGGATAGAATTAACGGAGGCCCACACAAAAAAAACATAATCATAAAAATAAAAATTAGGTAGTCCAAAAGAATAAACCGTCCCAACATAAAGTCAAAAAGATTTTAATATAATAATAAAAAAAAGTAAATTGTCAAAAAAAAGTCTATTAATAAAATCATGAGATTTTATTAATAAGACTAAAATAATTATTTAATGAAATTATAATAAAGTGAAAGTCCAAAGGTCCAACATAAAGTCCAAAATCATAAGTGGGTCATTATAATAAAAACATAAGGTAACCATAAAAATAAATGGTTCAATGATCTTTAATAAATCATCAAGTAAATATACTCCATAAAGTAGGAGTCATCATAGTCAAAGGTGCACACAAGTAATAGTGTAAGACTAGTAAGAATAGGACCAAGATTCAACAGCCACAAGATCAAGGTGAACCGTAAAGGTGGACAATCAATCAAATAGGACCAATAAGACCAAATACTTTTCTCTCTCTCAAGGTACATAGTTTTATATATTTTGTCATCACTATATAAGGGGGAAGATCCAAACAGATGGTACAATCCTTTTGTCCTTGACACTGCTCCTAAAGGTTAGGTACTAGGGACATTGTCAAGGGGTGGCCAGTCCCTTGAGAATCAACCTAGCAATAACCGATTAGGAGAGGGGACATCATTATCTTCCATTCTTAATGAATGGCTTTCAGCCTTAGGCTGAGTTTCAATCTCACACTGAATCAAGTTGATCAATCCCTAGACCCTAACCAAGTCCTCCATTCTCTCGCAAAATGGTTCTCAGTACTAAGCTGAGTTTCAGTCTCACACTGAAAATTGATCAACTACCTGTAGTACCTACTTGGACATCGTGTCCCTGGTCCTATACCAGTATATATCTCTGCCTCTACCTGCAGGCTCTACTTGGACATCACATCCTTGGTCCCAGACCAAAATACCCTAGAGGCATATAGGGGCCCTAGCCACATGCTAGGGGCTTTGCCATGGCATCAACCTGCTTGGTCCTAGACCAAGAACCCCAGGAGACTAATAGGGGCCCTAGGGTACCTTTTAGGGCCTTACTCTGTTCTAGTCAACTGACTAGGAAACCATTCTCTGAGAATGGGTCTCGCAGCTGCACTAACTTTAACAAGTATATCAATGGTGGATGATTTAATTCATCATATGAGCAGTTGGATAATGCAAGGGCAGCAATTATGAGGCCACCCTTGTCACTTTGAGCCCTCCTCACGACCTCCCTTGACATGCATTTTTAACCTAGGTTCAATGGAGCAGAGCAATATAGCTGGATCTTATTTTTCCTTTCCATTCAAAGATAGTAGTGTCAGCACAGGTTGATTTCAATTTGCAGTTGTAGCTCAGAGCAGGTATATGGTAGAGGTATCATTGGATTTCATGATTTCTATTGGTATTCTAGCTATGTTAGAATTTGTTATGCATTGGTGATCATGTATCTTTGGTTGGTTTTCAGTAAGACATGTACTCGCAGAGATATAGTTGCACTAGCTATAGTTTCATATACATGCTTTGTTTTGGGTTAATTGGTGATGTAATGCATGGATAAATTCCAGTGTTCCACGGGGACTTGCCCCCCCCCCGCAAGGTCAGGAGCTTACCCCCCCCCCCCCCCACGCTCCACAATCCCCGGGGGCTTGGGGGCTCTTTCCGAAACATTTCTCAACGTCCCCAAAAAAACGAAACTTCGCAAAATGCACAAGGGGATGCGCCCCAGTCTTTTGAAGGTCGCTCCAACCATGGGGGGCGTTAGGTGCTCCTTCCCGAAATTGGGGGTGTCTATGCGCCCCCCCACGATTTTCTTCTTTTCTGGTTCAAAAATCGAAATGAAAAAAAACATTAAAATAGCATAATTCACTTTTAATTTACCCTACCTACTACTTACCTTCATTCCGTCGACCCCACGAGTGAAACAGCAACCCGTGAGTGCAATAAAAACACATCATGAAGTTTGCACAGGTCGTCGCTAAGATTTACAGAGGTCATTGCTCCCAGTGTTCAGCCTCTAAGTATTCAACCCGCCATCATGAGGAGAAGCCTCGCCGCCGCCATTGTGAAGAGCCCGTGGCCGTGAAGAAAATTCATTGAAGAACCCGTGGCCGTGAAGAGAAGGCCCACTGAAGAGCCCATGGTCGTGAAGAGAAGGCTCGCCGTTGTGAACAGCTAGACGCTGTGAAGAGAAGGCCTGCGACCATGAAGACCTCAACTCTGTGAAGAGGAAAGAGTTACTAGTTGTTCGCCATAAAAACGAGAAGGTTGCCCACTGTTGTGAGGATCTGAAGCCTGCTATTGCATTACAATCTACACTTACAAAGAAGAGATTGATGCATACTGCATAGTGAGTGCATTACAGAGGTAGAGTTTTTTTATTTTATTTTATTTTTTTTTAACAATTTGTAATTGCTTATTTAAGCTAGGGAATGTGATAATTTCTCTTTTGAAATTCAATAGGTACTATAGTGCCTACTAGGATGTTAAAACAATTGAAAATTATGTTTTACGTTTTAATAAACAGCCATGAAGTTTTTAGGAAAACAGTTACAAGTTGCAACAAAAAATAAAATAAAATTAAAAGGCTAAAGCTTTGTTGCAACATGTTGCCACATAAAAATCAACACCTAAAGGCTAATAATTTCAAGTTCAACTTTCAAACTAACAATATGAACAACTCTAGCCAATGCAATAGTAGTGACAACAATGACAGTGAATCTAAATATGGTTTTCAAATAGAGGATAACTCTAGTGTTGGACTTGGGACAGAGATTGGGAATGGGAGTGGAACTCCCTCATCAAACAGGTTAAGTCGAAGTGAAGGAGAAGGCAATGTCGATCTTACCCCATCAAAGTCCTTGGCTCAATATGCAAAGGGGACATTTGATCCCAAGAAACCACTTTTGCTTTATGCAAGCATGGTAGAAGATCCCTCAACCAACCGAAAAGGCACGAAAGGTGGTGGATCACGTCATTGGGTGTGCAATGTTTGTGGCCATCCATGGGTTGGAAGTTATAGTCGAGTTAGACAACACCTTCTGAGCATTGGTGGCAAAGGGGTTTCTGTGTGTGTGAAGCTAACCTTAATGCAAAGAAATGAGCTTATGAGGTTGCAAATGGCAACAGATGCTAAGGGCACATTCTCTAGCCAAAATGTCATGTCAAAAGAACATCACAATGCAAAAGAAAGTTCTAAAAGGAAAGCTAACCCATCCACTTGTATGCCTCCACCATCTCCTATTGAGACATCTTCATCAAGGAAGGTTTCTCGTTCTTGTGCTATCGAACCAACCATTACAGGGATGTATGGCAACCTTAGTCACGATGATACAGATGATACCATTGGAAAACTCCTTTTTGCCAATGGCATTCCTTTCCATGTTACTAGCTCTCCTTATTGTAAGGAGATGGTCCATGCTATTACATCATCGAGACCCTCATATGTACCCCCAGGTGAGGATAGTGATCTTAGAGAGGCAGGTGTCCAATATTACTATGCAGAAAGAGCAGATGAAAGAGGTATGGGTGAAGTCAAGTTGGATGGGTGGACAGAGATTGCCAAACGTCCAATTATTAACATCATAGTTACATGCGTAGATGGGCCATTCTTTCTCAAAGCTATTGATTGTTCTGGAAAGCGCAAAGATGCAGCTTTCCAATTTGAGCTTCTTCGAGATGCTATAGAAAAGGTTGGGCCTAAGAATGTTGTGCAGGTTGTGACAGATGCAGCAGCAGTGTGCAGATCAGCCGGTTTACTAGTTCAGAGCAGGTATAGGCATATATTTTGGACCCCTTTTTGTGTGCATGCTCTCAACAATGCCCTGAAAGACATTGGAAAAATTGATTGGGTATCCACCTCGGTATCAGCTGCAAGTGATGTGCAGATGTTTATCTGCAACCACCACACCTCTTTAGCCATGTATAGGGCTCACTCGAGGAAGGAATTCCTCAAGCCCACCGATACTAGATATGCGAGCTATTTTCTCTTATTGGAGAGGATGTTGGAAGTGCAGCCAACATTGCAGGCCATGGTTGTGGCTCCATATTGGAATAGGTGAACAGAGTCCAAGACGGAGGAGGGGAAGAGGATCAGGCTTCAGATATTGGATAATGATTGGTGGGTAGATTGCACTTATTTGATCTCATTCTTGTGCCCTATAGTTGAGGTCATTTGCTACACTGACATTGATTCTCCTAGTCTTGGAGAGATCTATAAGATATTTGACAGCATGTTGGGTAAGGTAAGGGCAGCCATTCGTCAAAAAGATTCCTCCTTAGAGTTCTACACGAACCAAATTCAACCCATTATTCAACGTAGGTGGGATTGAATGAACACACCTTTGCACATGGCAACGTATGCACTCAACCCAAAGCGGTACATTTCTAGGCCTAGTAGAATTGCTCCCATTCGAAATCCAGAGATCAAGAAGGGTTTTCGAGTTGCCATTGCAAAGACGTACAGTCAGAGGAGGGGCAAACACTTCGGAGACAGTGGCATGTACCAACTGAGGTGTGGGAGCTGGTGTCTCCCCCTGCTCTAACTCCCTAGACTTCCTGAAGGCTCTCTCCTCATCAAACTTCACTTCCCGCCGGACAACAACTTTCCTCAGGCTAGGTAAGTAAAGCCGATAGGCCTTCGAAGTCTCATCATATCCCACAAATATGCCTTTCTCTGCGGTGGGATCAAACTTCGTCCTCTTCTCAGAAGGGACGTGAGAGTAAGTCAACGAACCAAATATGCAAAAGTGGCCCGCCTCAGGCTTCTTGCCTGAATACATCTCCTCTGGAGTCTTCCTCCCCACTGCCCTATGAGGACTCTTGTTCTGCAGATAAACTGCAGTGCTACATGCCTCTACCCATAGAAAGAAAGGTAACCCCTGATCATGAAGCATCGCTCTGGCTGCCCCCACAATCGACCTGTTCTTTCTCTCTGCTACTCCATTCTGCTCAGGAGTGTAAGAAACTATCAACTGTCTCTAAATGCCCCCCTGTCTGCAGAATGAATCGAACTCCTTGGAGGTATACTCACCCCCATTGTCCGATCTCAACATCCGGATCTTCCTCCCCATCTGCTTCTCCACAAGGGCTTTGAACCCTTGGAAGACTCTCAACACAAGTGGGGACTTCTTGCTCCTCAAGAAGTAGATCCAGGTCTTCCTGGAGTAGTCATCAATGAAGCTAATGTAGTACTCAAACCCTGTCAAAGACACTGATGACATAGGACCGCATATGTCAGAATGGATAAGATCTAGCACCCCTGCAGCTCTCATGTCACTGCTCGGAAAAGCAGTCTTGGTGTACTTTCCCAAAGCACAACCCCTGCACACATCACTCTGCTCAATGCTGAACTCCGGTAATCCTGTAACCATGCTCCTCAACAATCTGAGAGCTGGGTGATGTAGGTGGGACATCCTCCAATGCCATAGCTCACATAGCTCACTGTTGTTGCTGTGTGCTAAAGCGCGTTGTGGCTGAAACAAGAGCTTGTACAGCTTTCCACATCTAACTCCAATGTCCATGGCACTAGACATACCTGTAGCCCTAGGATACACCTGCACTCTCCCATCTGAAAAGCACACCCCAAGACCCCTGTCCTCAATGGTGGAAACTGACACAAGGTTCTTCTTCAGCCCAGGGACATACAACACATCCCTCAGAGTCATGAGACTCATCGACTCCCTCTGAAATGTAATGGTCCCCCGACCAACAGCTCTAACAACGGTGTTGTCTCCAAGGACAACCTCCACATCTCCACCTGTCTGAGATAGCTCCGAGAACATCTCTCGAGCTCCAGTCATGTGGCTCGAGGCTCCGCTGTCAATGTACCAAGTAGTAGGGGTGGATGGACTCCCCTGATGACCTACCAATAATGAATGCTCACTATCCATATCCATGTCTGTGCTGGTGGCTAAAGAGACTCTCTCTCTCTTCATCTGTCCAGCATATAGGGAAAACTCCCTCTGAAATGCATCACCAAACTCATCAACCTCTGCTGAGGCTGCTGTCTGCTGTCCCTGTCCCTTCTTCTTCTTCTTGCTTGGACACTGTGAAGCATAGTGCCCAAACGCCTGACATGCATAACACTTGATTTTACTCAAGTCTTTCTTCTGCCCACTCTGCTGGTGCTGCTTGGCCCCACCCTTCTTGGGACCCTTCTTCTTCTTGCCCTTAGCTGCCAAAGCCACATTCTCGTCATCAACCCCACTGTGAGATGTACTGCCCTGTACAAGACCTCTCCTAGTCTCCTCCTACACAGTCATCCCAAAGTCTATCCCAGGTAGGTAGGTTCTCTCTGCCCACTATGGCTTGCACAAATGCACCCCAGGGCTTTGAAGCCCCATTCACTGCTGTGCGTACTAGCTCTGTAGGGGCTACCTCCTCCCCAATCGCTGCAAGTTCATCCCGAACTGCAGAAATCCTGGTAAGATATGCTGTGACTCCCTCACCCCCATTCATCTTTATACTTTTGAGTTTCTCTTTGAGAACCATCTTCCTGTTCTCATTGGAACTCTCATACAAACTGATCAAGGCTGACCACATCAAGTGTGCCCTAGTCTTGCCTGAAATGTGAGGGATTATGTGGTCTTTGACTGCATCTAGAATGATCCTCCTAGCTTTACAGTCCTTCTTGTTGAAAGCTGATAGAGCTGCTGCATCTGCTGATGCAGGAATGACAACCGGGTTAGCTGTAGTGTTCCTAACTATATCCGGCCATAACTCATTCTCCTCCAGTATCAGTAAAATTCTGGCCTTCCACGGCACAAAATTTCCTGTCCCATCCAGCCTATCTTCCAGTCTAAGACCTGTAGCCATCTCTACACCAACCCAACAAAGTGCTGCTCACTGACAGAAGGTAAAATACTAAAAAAAATTCTGAAATCTGAAAATTTCTGTGTGTCTGTAAACTATCACTGTTTTCTGCCCCCAAGCTCTGATACCATGAAGAAATTCTGCGTTTTACTGTTTGCCGGTTTATGTCAACATTTCGTGGTTTTCACATACAGTCGGTTTTGCATTGGCTGTAGGTTACTTATGAAATTTTACTGAACAATTAAACACACAGTAAAATACACTAACAGGCTGAAAAACACATTTAACAATCACACCATAAAATGATAGACTCAGAGATTTTTGGCCAAAATCAAGCCCTGGAAAAACCCCACGGGGAAAACCAATTAGAGAGAGATAGAGTTTTTATTATGCTTCAGGATAAAAATCAGACATTAATTTTCACAGTCAAAAATCCAACTTATCTCAACCCAGAAATTTGACCCAGCAAGCTGCCTCAATTTCTGTGCAAGTGCTGTCTTGTTTTCCGTGCAAGTCCTCGAAAAACGTGCCTGAAAAACCCAGCAAAGTCTGCCCTCGATTTCTGTGCCAAACAGCGATTAATGCTGCCCTCGATTTCTGTGCCAAACAGCAATTAATGCTGCCCTCGATTTCTGTGCAAACAGTCACAAAAATCCGTACAGTACAGACTACAATAAATGCAGCCGTACGGCCTCGAAATCCATGCCACAGAAATACAGTCTGTTGCCTCGATAAATGTGCCTGGAATCTTCCTCGAAATCAGTGCCAAATCCGTACTGTACGGCCGGCAATAAATGTTGTCGTACTTCTCGAAATTTGTGCACACAATAAATGCTGCTATACTCCTCGATTTCTGTGCTTGCAATTTAATGAAGGCCGCGCTCCTCAAAATCTGTGTCAGCAAATATCACCTCAATTTTCGTGCCAACTAAAAATCTCTCTCAGCTGGTGTCTTGAAAATCGTGCCCACTCTCCTTCTTCAGCTCTCTCTTCTTCCTTCTCCTCTCAAGGATGAAAAACTGAAGTGTTTTGCCTCCCTCAACCCTTTTTGTCTAAACCCTAAGTGGGAAACTAATCCAACGGTGGAGAAAGATCCAATCCAATGGCTAAGATTCAATGAGAGTAAAAATCACATTTATTTAAATCACTTAAATAAATTTACTCACCCACTTAAATTTATCAAAAAGTGACTTTAACTTTATAAAGTCTCATTAAGTAGCTTTTAATGTGAGGGTCACATTTTTCCCTTTTCTAAGTGACTTAGGCAAAAAGTCACTTAGGGAACAAATTCCTAGGTACAAACTAACATGTTAAATGATAGATCTTTGGTGTGTAGCAAGCAATTTTGTGTTAGGGTTTCCTTCTAAACTCATTCCATCTCTATTCCATAATAATTATTAAAAGATTTTATTAATCTCTCAAAGGAAACGACTTGGAAACATTTAAATCCTAGCACCATTCCCCTAGATCTCGTAAGCTAAACTAACTATTGAAAGCTCCTTGAATTGGAATGCATTTAAACTCCCTAAGTCAATCCACCCAACCCTAGCTCAATAGTCATTTAATCGAGTTTAGAAAACATCTTTGAAGGTACTTGCCATTTCTTATTTATTAAACCCTCAATAGTGCCCTATAGCCAAAAAGGGGTTGGGTATTTAAACTCAACTTGGGACACCCCCCGTGGCGAGTCTAGTTCACCTCAAGTGGACTGGGAAGCCTAAAGAGAGAAAAAATCTATCCGAAGTGACAACAATTACATCTTTAGGGGTTAGGCTTGTTGAAGCATCATGTTCTTAATGGCTTATTTTTCTTTGACATCCAGGATTGGATTTCATTCACTGACCACTACAAAAATTGTGATAACCATTTTATTGATAATTCTCTTCTCACGGTTCTAGTATAACAAATATTGGTAGGGGCTACTACGGGTTGTTTAGATCTCTTTTGTAGTGCTTCTAAGGCAATGGTTAGTGAATGAAAAATAGATTATTGATTGGTCAGGATTGATGGCCCCCAACTTGAATCCCCTCTATGGAATTGGGTCAAGCCTGGGGTGATTATCTGATACCTAGAAATCTTGTTTAGTATAGGTCTTCTAGTCATGGATATGTGGGATTGGTGCCTACAAAAGCTTCAATCAAAACTTGTATGACAATATAAGTACCTTCACTTTGCATGCCAACTAATAGTTGTTTCACAAATTATACAAGCTTCTCACATTTATTATGTATCTTGTTGGCTCTCTAGGAGGACCCAGTTTAAGAAATTGGATTAGGTCCTCAAGTTTTTTCTATGGTCCAAGTACAATCGTGAGCAAGGATTTCCTATGATTCCTTGGGAGGTATGTACTATGCCTAAGGAGAACAAAGTATTGGGTCTTATTGATGTTGCAACTCAAGGTTGTATTTTGCCAAAAAAAGGGTAATCAAGTGCTTTGATGGTTTTGATCCATGATAGACCCTTTCAATATATGTTCCAAACTACTGAACAATCACTTTTTGTTTGAAGTACATTAGGGCTTCATCATATCCTCTCTTCCCTATACCTCTTTAGGATTTATGGGTCCATTTGTAGGAGCATGTAAGAGGCCTCGAAGTTTGTAGCCCCTTTCGTCAAGTGGAATTTCTTTGATAGTCGTGTGGGATGGAATTTGGCTTGGCACCCTATCTAGAGTTGGATTCATTAAACGTAGTGGCAAGCATCTAAGATTCAAGCACGCATGTTAAGCGCATCTTTTTCTGGACATATTGCAGAGATTTTGAGACTAGGACATGGATGGATGGAAAATTTCTAGCTCATCAAAAGGCTTTGATGTCGTCTAACATACCAGCTATCAAAGATATCATGATGATTCTTGCTTCTGAAGAGTTGTACAAACTAAATATTGATAAGCACAAACTTTTGTGGATGGATTAAGGATGGAAATTTGGCACGAAATCCAAAATGTGACACCAATAATCTACTTTCTCTTGCAATGAAAGCACCATTTGTCTCCTATATTTTGGATCTCTTCTCACTCGAAGGATAGATGGATCAAGTGATTGCATAGTGTTTGGTCGCTTCATCTTAGCAATAAACTTTGTGTTTTTGCTTAGCTTGACGTCTATCAGGGTCTATCATCTAAAGCCCTCTAGTGTAAAAACAAGTTGAGGGATGGTCTTTGACTAGTTTGCAGCCAACAAAATATAGAGAGAAACATCTTATGGAACTACAAGTTTGCTCGTAGTTGTTTGAACTTTGAAATATGTTTAGGATCTACACTCAATTTTGTTTCAAGGACAATTTCGTCGATGAGCAATATTGTTTAGCGACTCGCAATCCATAGTACTATATCCCTTCATCAACATTTGAGATTGCCTACGAATTATTGCATTGTGTAATGTCCCCCTCTAATTAAGCATCCAAAAACACCCACTAACCTACTTAATTCCCATAGGTTCGAGCGGGTACTGCATGAGAGGGAATTGACTAAGGGCATTTGATACTTAGAGCAGAACAAGACATTCATTTAGTGTCAAGTCATCAGTCGGATAAAAGAAGCCTTGTTTCTTTAGTCTTAAAAGTCAACATCAAAATAGAATTGCATGCATGCAAAAGTGAAGTGAAAACCCTAAAAGTGACATGCAAACCCTAAAAGTACATGAAACTCTATTTAAGAGGGTTATGAGACTAAAGAGGGCATCTATTATTATTATTGTTGATTGATTTTGGAGTTTCGAGCAACAGCACAGCGTGCAGCCGCGGCAGTTGGGGTTGGAGACGGTGTCTTCAGCTAGCGAGGGTTCGGCAGTGAGATATCTGGCCTGGTCTCTTATTGGGATAGATCATTCAGGTTTATCCACAGCATCCATCATATACTTCAGTATTCGGAGATCCAGCACATTCCGAAGGGTTATTAGCGGATCCACATTTTGCAGCCAGAAGTACCGGGGAAACCATAGAAGGATTCGTTAGGACCACAAAACCCAGTCTTTCCTCCGCTTGTCAGCTTCCTCTTTCTCAGCAGGCATATCCTATGGCAAACAGTGATTATCAACCATCAGTTTGCTCACCTGGAGCAGCTATCAACCAAACAGAGCAGTTGGAAGCGTGAGCAATAGAACTGCCAATCAATTCGCTAGGGCACTTAGAGGCAGCCACACCTCCGAATGCGCCAGTCCATCTCTCCGACATCAGCAGACGGACAAACTCAGAAAGTTTCAGCCCGATCTGGCCTCTCCTCCTACAAAAACGTCACCTTCAGTCTAGAGGGTGCTTACGGTACTGCGGGGCGGTAACACCGAAGGAAAGAAGCACTACTAGAGCACCTAGCTTGATCTTTATGCATGCAGCTATCTCTGGAGTGATTATTAGCCGGGATATCAATGGTAAGTGTTAATTTCCATCAACAAACCCTAACCCTAATTCAGCTACATTTTAGGGCATTTTTGCATGGCAAGTTTGCATGCCCAGTTATTTCATATTTTTGTATGAGATTGAATGTGCGAGTCAGCACTACAGTAGAACATTAGAGAATATTAGTATTTGGGATATTACACATTGTTTACCACATAGAAGCTACGATGCAAATAGCTCTGAGGTGTAGCTCATTTGCTTGGTGCTTCCAAATCCAAGACCAAAGTAGTCGAGGTCGAAGGTTCAATTCTCTGGGCCTTTCAGGGTTATGCTCCCAAAACTAGAGCCGAGAGGAAGCCAATGAAGATGCCTTAAAAAACAAATGAAAAAGTCCATGAAGCCTATGATGAAGGTCAAGAAGCATCTTTTGAAGATTTTGTTGAAGAGCCTCCTCATCTTCCCATCAAAGTGCATGTTAAAGACCTAGTTGATGAAGACCATGATGCTTATATTTGTTATCTTAAGGATGATCAAGGTTTAATGAGATTTTCTCCTTCTCATATATTTGAAGCCAAGCCAATAGATTTAAACATATCTTTGCATGTCATGAAATTGATGACAACCATGGATGTGATGTTAGTAATTTACATCTTCATTATTTGTATCACAATATGGGTGAGGGTTATTGCAAACATTCTGGCGATCTCATCTATCATTCACCTCATGATGAAAGCGTTGATTTCCTGTGATCATTTTCAGCCATGTTCGTGCAGTCATGATGATGTATTGAAGCAGCCTTGTACCTTCATTTCTGAGTCACTTTACGAGCAACCTTTGGATGGTCACTTTCAGACATTTTCTTTACCGTCTTGTGCAAATTTTTCTCATGATTTCAGACATTTTGGTTCTGATGTTATTGCATAAATTCTCTAGCCATGAAACCCTATGTTTTGGATGCTTGTTGAGGTGAAGGATCATCACTTGAGCCAATTTGTTAGGCTGGAAATGAGAAAATACAGCAAAATTTTGTTGCAGACTTTTTCTAGCCCTCTTCTCCTAAAAGTTTTGAAATTTATTATAGTTTTGCACATAAAAAATTGTTTTACATTTTTTAAATGTTGTTGTACAGCAAGATAAACAAATCAGTAATTTTTTTTTAATAATTTCCAACAATGTAACTTGGGGCAAAATTCCATTTCCATGTTCAAATAATTTTCTTCATGCCAATTTGAAAGTGTTGTGATGTTGGAAGAACCTAAAGCTCCTTCTCTTGAGGATATTATTGAAGATTTTGCAGATTATTAATGACAACCTCATTTTTTAGGTTTATACAATCCTTGACCAATCTTGGATGGAAGAGGCTTGTGGGAAGACTTGCCATGCTTAGCAAGTGTTGATGATGTTGCACATGCTCTGAAACGACAAAATTGTTTCTTACACAAATACCCAGAGCAAATAACGCAGATACTCCATGAAAGGAAAAATAATATATTATATGATTGATAAGATAATGATGATTTACAATGAGAAATGATACTTGTATAAATACCCATGCAAGGGTCGCCTTGGTGATGAGACTCCACACTTCATAAGGTACCTCTTCATTTGCCTTTTCATTTATTTATTTAATTAATTTATCAATATTATTGATATTTATTAATGCTTATTTATTTATTATTTTGTTCATTACATTGCCTTCCCCTTAAAAGGAAGCTTTGTCCTCAAAGCTTTATTGAAGACAAGGCTTACATCCGATTTCTTGCTTGTAATGTCATCCCTCGATCTTTTGTGTTTAGTAACTCTGACACTTGACGAAACACAACGATATGAGTTACGAATTCCCAAGAAAAAATGTCGCATCAAGTGTGATGTGGTCCATTCGAGGTCTATCTTCATTGGAACTATTTGTTGATCGCTTTGTTGGATAGAACTTCTTGTTCTCTGCTTAGTTTGTTGATTTTGTGTTCTTTCTTTTCTGAAATCATAATTCCTCTATTTATGTTCATTTTGACCCTGTCGTTGGTCAAAAAGATTTTTATAATTTGGGTGTCGATAAGGAGCTTTTATTGTTTCTTTTTTTTCTAGATTGACTTCTTCTTCTCCAACTTGAATTTGTTTTTACTAAGAGTTATTCTCTAATAGCTTGTTATCATATTGAATCTTTTTTAACTTGTCTCCTTTCGACTCTTCGTCCTCTCTTAACTTCTTAATCTGTTCTAGCAATTCTTGATTAACTCCTTTTAAAGAAGAATTTTCTTCATCCTTGCCTGACAATTCTTTTTGAAGATCTCGATTCTCCTCTTCTAACTTTTGATTGCATTGAACTTTATCCTTTGCCTTCTTGATTTGCAAAAGTAATTTTTGATTATGATCTCTTACACGAGAGATCTCTTCTTCTTTACCTGTAATAACCTTGTCAATATCCTTTTGTTTTGTCTATATTGATTTCCCATTCCCATGCGACATCACCTTTGATTATTCTCTGAAGTCTTCAGATGACGCAACTTTTGATTCTGACTTCATGTTAATGTCCTGTGTAATGTGGCTTTTTTCTTTTTGTAGGGAAATATCATAAACTTCTTTTCAGCATTTAAGATAAAAGTCCCCAATGTTTCTAGCCACGGTAATCCCAAAATTAGATCACCGTCACTACTCCACAATGATTTACCTATAAATTCCAAGACACCAGTATAATCTCCAATGTTCAATTGTAAATTGCTTATTGCACATTGTTTGTTATTCCAAAAGTCTAACCTTTCACCTATATTTGACTCCAAAATCGCTAACTCATTAGCAAATTCGTCACTAATATAACTATTGCGTTCACCAGGAGCAATAGAAATAGTAATGTCTTTCCCTCTAATTGTTCCTTTTATTTGGAATAACACTGAACCATAAGTTTTTAAAGTGCTTGGAAATCTTCCTTGTTTTCCTCCATAAGATTCCATTTGCTAATCTTAATTGATGTCCTTATATAAACTTCTTTTTCTTTTTTTCTTTTTTTTTGAGTTTTCACTTCAAGTATCTTTTGGACTTCCTTATAATATAACTTCTTCTCTTTTTTTAATAATCCTTCCACTTATACATTTTTCTTGATAGACTCCTTTTTTTAATATTATTTGTATATTACTTTTTTCCACTTAACATACCCTTTTAAATATTACTTCACTAATATATATATATAAATATCTCTTAAAATACCTTTTTCTTTTTTCTAACTCTTGGTAGAAGTGAAAAAAAAAATTGATTCAATCCGAATAACAAAAAATAAGATTTTTTCCAGTGAAAAAAAACCTCTCGGTATGAGACTTTGTGTTGCTAACCATGCACTTAAAATCGATGAATAATACAAGTGATTATTCCATTCTCCAACAACCTAGCCACAACCAATTAACTGAGTGATTGTATATTTCCTGACTCGATGCCTTGCCAATAGTGACCAATTTCTCTACTATACTCCATGGCAGGGTGTTTTGGGTAATAAGTTCATCTTTCACTGATACGTGATGCCTGGAATTTGCCAAGGAATACGTTTGTACTACATGACTCAGTTTTTAATGGTGAGGTGTTGATGTTGCCCCAATTTTTTTTTTATGCCCTAAATATTTTATGACAAATTTGTCAATATTGCCCCTAATTTTTTACCTCACTTCCACGAATTTTTTCACCTAGAATCTTTGTAACAGATCAGGTATCCGTTGCAAGTTCTGAGCACAGGAATTTGTGGTATAATCTCATGTTTGAAGTGCAATGTTTAAAATAATTAACGTTCTAGAGCAAACTTCACAACAAGAATTGTTGATCATGTCCTTCCTTCACCACGACAGCTAATTCTGTTCAATACACTTGTCTTTGTTCCTCACAATTCGAGCTTGATGATTCTTTAAACTTTAAAGATTTCTTGAATTCAACAAGATGATATTTTTTTTATTCTTATAATACTTCACTGGAGGTTTTTTTATGTTTTCTTTTTGATTAAAAATGGCCAAGTGTCTATTGTGGCCAAAGATCAAAAAATCAGAGAACTCTGAGAAATGATGGGTGGCTAAAAACCAGTGTTCCACGAGGACTCGCCCCTTAGGGTCGAGGGCACACCCCCCTCGGTCCCTGCGCCCCGGGGGCTCAGGGGCTCCTGGCAAAACGTTTCC
The DNA here is from genome assembly GCA_001517045.1 of Pseudotsuga menziesii. Classification (NCBI taxonomy): domain Eukaryota; kingdom Viridiplantae; phylum Streptophyta; class Pinopsida; order Pinales; family Pinaceae; genus Pseudotsuga; species Pseudotsuga menziesii. The sequence goes on along the minus strand of LPNX010527405.1, from coordinate 111,747 downwards.
CAGCGTCCCCAAAATCAGGAAACTCTTGGAAACTCACAAGGGGGCGTGCATCCCCCTGTTCTGCAGCGCGCTCCGGTGAAGGGGGGCTCCCACACACCCCCTCCTGAAACTAGGGGGCTCCTAGATGCCCCCACGATTTTCCCAATTTCAGTTTTAGAAAAAAACAAAATTTTAATTTTAATTGTTGTTTAGTCTCTATTTCAGGCTTAGTCTTTAGTAATTTACTATTTCATTATTTTAGCATGCAATATCATTGATTCAATTTTTCAATTACAATGACTAAAATTAGAAATATGAATATCAAGATTCAAACAACAAATTTGAAAATTATCATGATGAATTGTATAGCGTGTCTGTATTATTAATTTGATATATTCTGATTTACATTGCACAATGATAAACTTAGCATCTACTATTTATTATTTACTTTTAGTAACTCACATGGGATGAATCATTGAATTGTTATTGTTGGGATTTAATAATTTATACTATTAATTTTTATTAAGACCTGAACATCCCCCTGCCCCCCGCCCCCCGTGAATTTCGCTAAAATTTGGGGGTGGTCTCCACACGTCCCCAATGTGTGTTTCCCCGCCCCCGCGCTCCCATGTCCCGGAAACTTGGGGGAACATTGCTCAAAACCAGATCAGACAAAGACTGAGAAATGGTGGTCAAAAACCAAGTTTGGCAAAACTCCCAAATTAATTATTTGGCTAAAAGCCAGTATCAGCCGAATGCCTAAGAAAGGGCTCCAATGCCAATGAAATGACAAAATCATTTCTTACACAAATACCCAGTGCAAATAACGCAGATACTCAAAGAAAGGAAAAATAATATATTATATGATTGATAAGATAATGATGATTTACAATGAGAAATGATAATTGTATAAATACCCATGCAAGGGTTTCCTTGGTGATGAGACGCCACCTTTCATAAGGTGCATCTTCATTTACCTTTTCATTTTATTTAATTAATTTCTGAATATTTTTAATATTTATTAATGCTTATTTATTATATATTTTGTTCATTACATGCTGATGATCTTATAATGGAGATCGCAACATGTTTGCATATGATGATCGATGTTGCCTTGTTTTGGTCCATGACCAAGCACAAGGGAAGAGGCTTTGGCATTGATGAGATGCTAAGGTGGTTGTACTAGATCTATAATTTTACTTAGTATGCTCATGTTTCACATCTTAAATTAGGTATGTAGGTACTAGGAGATGAATAAGCTCTTGAATGAGCATTAGAGTAGATTTTATTTTGTATCAATGGCTTCTTTTGTTATAAAACTAAACCCGAAGTAATGAACTTTTGATGTGATGTGGTATTTAGGGATGTTAAGGTCATCCATCCCACCACATGGTTTTTGGTTCTATTTTGGGATGATCATTGTTGTCATGTCGATGTTGAGTTGTTGGGGTTTCCATGCACTCCCGTGATGAGCAGTTGTCCCACAGTTAGAGCCAATTTTTAACCCTCATATTGTATAAGGGTAGTCCAATAGATGATTGTAATGACTTGATTCATATTCTAGATCTCGACACTGAATAATCAATTGCACATGGATTAGAGTCTCTTGGAGCAAATTTATCTGAACGTATTTTTGTATAAAATAACTTGAGGGGTTATTTTAACTGTGGAACACACACCGTCCTTAGAAAATGGTGGGTGGACTCCACTTAGACCCAAATCCCCTTAATTTAATGGTAGGCACCCAATCCCTTGATTCATGGATGATAGCCGCACTTTTCTGGTAAGCATAATCCACTGATTTGTGGATTGGTGTCTAGATCTCCTCAATCTATGTTGGGGGCACGTTTGGGTGGACATAATCCCCTGATTTATGGATTCTAGTTGGTGATTCCTAAATCTATGGGGGGCTCACCTATTAGGGACATTATCCCTTGATTCAAGGATGTTTGCCCCCACATGTTGTCTCTGCTATCCTAAGCTCACATCTAGTTTTCTCTAATTCACAACTTCACACAAGTAACACTCAACACTCACACATGATCTTGCACTTGTCTCTTCTCTCCCTCGTGTGACACATTCTCTCTTGAATGACTCCAACACATTGCTAGCACCCCTCTTGCTTCATTGTAGCTATATAAGAAGAAGGCCTCTTCATTGTAAAACATGGTTGGACTTTTGGAGTTCCTTCTCTCTTGAGGTTAACCAATATCTTATCTTGGAGAAAATTTTGTTGTAAAAAATTCCCTTCGTCCTCATGTGTAGGCTACCACAAGGGGTAGCCTACATGCATGTGGGTTGTGATGGCAGCCACCACAGGTGCCAAAACAAACAATTTATAACAAAAAAAAATTTAATAAATTAAAATTTTAAATGAATTTAAAACAAAATTAAATTAATTTGGCAGGTTGTGGAGGCCTCCATCACAGCCCACAGGCCTATAGGCTGCCCCCTATGTTAGCCAACAGGCCTATAGGCTGTGATGACAGCCTACACAGACCACAGGGGGCAGGCTACACCGACCACAGGGTGTAGCCTACAAGCCTGTGGATTGTGATAGCAGCCTACACAGGGCTGGGAGGCTTGTGGAGGCTGTGATGGTAGCCTCCACAAGCTGCCAATGGCCCAAAACTTTAAAAAATTAATACAACAATAAAAAATAAAATTTGAAAAATAACATTAAAAACATAAATAAAATTAAAACCAAAAACAAAAACAAAAAACCAACCTGAACCATGCTGAACTTAACTTAAACCATGTTGAACTCGACCTAACCAAAACCCTGCTCACTCTCTTTTGATGCAAGTTGGAAATCGACCCTTCCTCAATACTTAGACTTCCTCAATGCTCAATATCGAGATTCCTTATCAAACCGAAACCAAAACAGACTCTCGTCCTTCCTCAATGCTTAGAGTCTAGACTCTCCTCCTTCCTCCATCAGTGTGCAGATCTAGATTCTAAACACACAGACAATAAAGATGACCTCAATATCGAGATTCCTTATCAAACCGAAACCAAAACAGACTCTCGTCCTTCCTCAATGCTTAGAGTCTAGACTCTCCTCCTTCCTCCATCAGTGTGCAGATCTAGATTCTAAACACACAGACAATAAAGATGACCTCCCAGAAAAGAGGTCAAGGGCAGTGAAGATGATGCGTTGAGTGAAAGAGGAGACCGATGCCTTCCCTTTCAGCATTCCCTCCAAAACTCTAATCGCGGGTTAACTAGTATGTAAATGCAACAAAAAAATTTGAGAGACAGCGGACTCGTGAATAATGGCGATTTTTGGTGAGTTTGGCGAGTACCGAGTATGCACCCTGAGTTTGCAGTGAGTAACCATTTCCCCTATCACTCGACTAGACTCATCATACTCGATGAGTATGAAACGAGTGAGACAACATTGGTTTGTACGCAGCATTTTGCCTTGTGTTATTTAGAGCACTTGATGAGTTTTTTAACTCTTTGCTCAAGAGCTAAGTCACTTGGTTTGAATTCGTGTTCGAGTTCAACGACCTTGAAGTTCGCCAAAAATTCGGCATTAAATTCAATAGTCTAAAATTTGAAAATAAAAAATATATATAATTTTTTTAATAAAATTTAATATGCAATTAAAATTATATATATATAATGTATGCAATGAGTTTCATGAGACCATTATATAATATATGCAATGAGTTTCATGAGACCATTGGCACTCATTCCAAAGCGACAATTTTTGTAGTGGCTTGAATTCCAAGAGAGTTGGAAAGGTGTGTGAGAGGCACACATTCTAAGATAGTTGGAAAGGTGTGTGAGAGGCACATTGAATGATGAAGACAGGAAGAGCCGAAGGAGAATAAATTTAGAGCAACAATAGAGGGCACACTTACCAAGGAGGGTAAGATACCCAAGCTTGGGTGGAAGCATGAGTTTCAAGGAAAATAAGTGCATCATGCTTTTCAAGGAAAGGTGATCATACTGCTGGGTCGTACAACTAATTTAGCATATAAATTAAAGGGACCGTACAACTGAGAGATTGTACAGAAATCGAGGAGCATTTATTGCTGAAGGTACAACAATTTCTTGCACAGATTTTGAGGAGAAAACCAGAGTTAGTGGTGGTCGTATAGCAGACTGTACAAGTATATACAGACTGTGCTTGTTGTTGGTATTTTTCCTATGTGTATTTGGCACAAAAAACAAGGTGATTATGTGTCTTAAATGCTGGATGTACTTGTTGTAAATTTTTGAGTTGTGTTGAGAGCTCTTTGATGAAAAATTCCTCATTTCGACTGGTTTTCCCCTTGTGGATTTTTCCAGGGTATTTGGACCAAAAATATGTGTCAAAATGTGTTGAAATTACCACTGTTTACTATTTATTTTAGCTGCATTTTCCATATTTTCTTAGCTATTGTATTTCTACTTATAAAAGTACAATGGCATGTATTTGGGCTTATGCATGACTGTTGAGGTTTTATTGAAGTAGAAATTAGTGAGACTGCTAAGTGTTTTCCAAAATGAGTAGCTGAGTTTGCTAGTATTTTGTTGATATTTTTAACAATTTAGAGCTGGAGCGGGGAAGTGGGGGTATGTTTGCATGAGGAATTTGAAGTATTACAACCTTGAAATTGTGACTATCTGAGATTCTTTTAAATTATGAAGATGGATGAGGTCTGAGTGGCCACCAAATGGAGGCTGGCACGCTCCACGTTTTTACTTGTCATGATTCATGCGTGGTGGGTTGTCTCCTCCTTGCACTCGTGGAGAGCCATATCCTGGTAACTGATTTTGAGGTAGTCCTCTTTAAAGAGTAAGGGAGGAATGAGTTTCCATTTGTTTTTTAGGTCAGGGGGTGACATTCCTATTTTTTCCAGTTTGTCTGTTAATTTGTTAGTATGATTGTGGACGTGATGGGGGATCATTTCCACAATTTAGGGTAAAATTGAAACCAACCATTCCATTTTGTCTTTCAATATCCAACTAGGGAGGAATTTGCTAATAGATGAGCCATTGAGAACTTTAGTGAGGATTTGAATCATGAGCTAGCAATCTCCCTCAATAATGAGTTTATGAAAGCATTCCTTATTGCCTATGTTTATTCCATTATGTGTTGTCCTGATGCGCTGTTGTTGTCCATGCCTATAGAACCTACATAGAATCTTATAATAGTCCCTGAGCTATTACTGACGACTCCTTCATATATGGTTGGCCCTAGATTTCCTTTGCATGTGCCATCAAAATTAACCCTGAAAACATTGGGAGGGGGGAGAGACTAGGAGATCAGGCTGATGGCGTTGGGGGAGAGGCAAGTTCTGGAAAAAGTTGGTGCAAGGGAGGAGAGGCCCCAAGATTGTATAATTCGACTTCAATCAGGGCTTCCTTGACACTCCCGGTCTTTCCAAGTTTTGAGAATCACAGTTTCCCCAATGTTTGATTGAATGCAGGACCATACTTGATTAGGAGTCTAGGTGATGCCTTTGAAGATACGATGATTTCTCTCTTTCCAAGTTTCCCACATGAAGAATCTAGGATAAAGTTTCCAAGTGCAATTGACTAGATCGTTGTCAAATGCTTGGGTTCTCTACTTAGCTATGGTGTTGGTGATGTTGTCTCGGCCATGTTCCTACTTTTTGAAGATGAGGGATCCTCAATCCTAGAGAGAAGAGATAAAGTCTAAGTTGCACGAAACGGGGAAACGTCTAGAAGTTTCCGAAACGGGGGCGGCAGGAAACGCAACCCTCCAAAACTGGAAACACTGGAGGAAACGTCGAGGGAAACGCCGTATATATATATATATATATATATATATATATATATATATATAACACATTAACTTGCAAAAAAACAATAATAGCATACATAAATGACATTTTAGTAGGAAAACGCTGACTATATCATTGATTACATATACAACTGTGTAACTTTTAAAAATGAAAAAAAAAAACAAATTTTAAACCCATTTGAGGGACCTGCAACCCTCTTGGTTGCATGTACAGACCCAAAAAAGGAAGAAATGATGTCGAAACGCCACCTACACGGGTCGAAACTCCGACAGTCGTACCGTACGGCTGTCGAAGTTTCAGCGGCGTTTCGTACCAGTTTCGACGTTTCGGGAAGTTTCCGGTACTAGTACGCCTGTTACCTAGGAGTTTCCTGCAACTTAGGCTAAAGTGGCAAGTGTTGAAAAGGTGTTCTAGATATTCTGGTTGATTTTCATAGAGAACACGTTTGGAAGTTCCTTCAAATCCCCTCTAGCATAGTTGATCCCAGGTTAAATTTCTCCTCCATGCCACCATCCAATTGATCCCAGGTTAAAGACTTTTGGCCAAAGGTTTTGGGCTCAAATTTTCTTCCATATTCTGCTTCCTGGGTCCTTTCAATGTTGGGCAAGCAAATATCATGCTTCTTTGACGTTGTAGGTTCCTTTACTTTGGTATTCCCACAGAAGAATGACAATTCCATTGTGCATATGGATCCACCTAGAATTGAGATTTGTCCAAAAATATTCCCAAGGGAAGTCTAGGTGGGTGATTGACCAATGTTGTCATTCTTTCCAAGTTTGTCAATGGTATTGATAAGTTGATTCGGTCTTGAAGTGGGAGACTATGGTGCAATGTATTGCTTGGAGGGACCTATTGAGACCTTCATGGTGTGGTAAGTTGTTGATTTTAGGTCTTTGAAGCCAAACATCATCCTAGAAGAGGTCATATTGATCGTTTCTAATTTCAGAAAAAGCATGCTTCTAAATGAGACATTTAGAATTCAATGCCATTTCTAGATTAGGGAGCTTGAATTAATTCCTTACACACAAATTAGATTTCCCTGGTTGGAGGAAGTGGCATGTTTCTGCTTCCAATTTTGAGCCCATAGGGATGTGGAGTTGTGGAGCCATCGCCACCAAAGTTTCGCACAAAGAGATTTGTCTTTTATTTCTAGATCTCTAGTTCACATTCCTCCATGGGATTTAGGCTTGCAAATTTTATTCTAGGCTACCAAGGCCCACTTCTTCTTAGCTTAGAAGACTCCATTGGGAAATGAGCGCATGAGTTTTATGACATTGGGAAGGAAATTTTTGGGTGAAGAGAAGGAAGACAAGAGGAAAGTGGGCATACTTCTCAAAATAGATTTAAGGAGGGTTAATCGACCAACAAAGTTTAGGATTGGAAAGTCCAATTGGTATTTGCTTTTAATAATTTTAATGTTGTTTTTATTTATTTTTAATAAATTTTAATGTTGTTTTTCCTATCATATAAAATATTGGCAGATGGTTTCTTGTTGTTCTTCTTCGTTTAAAGCACTTAGATCTCAATTTCATTGAGAATATTGTATGGGAGAACATGTAGCACAAACAATATTTTAAAAACATCATCAATATTTAATACCAATTTAATTCACTTTACTAGCATTTATTTTCAATGCAAATTATTTCATTCCATAATTGTAAAAACACTTCAAAATTTGCAATGTTTTGAAAATTAAATTTATATAACTTTTGTCTCTATTGTCTAGAAAAACATGATCAATAAAACAATAAATTATTTTTTAAAATTATGAAATCTTGCCAGCATTGCTTAACCATTTTTACTGAAACTCTTGGAGTTGGAGTATCTCTTAGTTTAACTATTTTCTTTGGCATAGAGTAGCATATAAAAAATGTGAGCTAGAGTATTTGTTCTTTTAACCAATAAGATCATGAGTTACACCAAAAGTTGTAACATTGTTACTAGCATAGATCAACATAAAGTTGTAATACAAAGTTTTTCAATAGATATGCCTCCCAAAGGAAGAGTACTAATACAATCCATGAAATCAAGACCCATCTAGGCTCTTGGGCTAAGTCTTTTACGAAAAAAACAAAGGCAGCAGTAGAACAGTTTCATGGTCTGTTCAAAGAACCAGAAGGTTGTCCAATAGCTGAGATACTTGAGGTTTTAGATCTGTTCCCAAGAGCTATCATAGAAGAAATGAACGAAGAATTAACCAAAGTGGAATTGGAGGAGGAGATACAATAGGTCTTACAATCCTTTCCAAAAGGAAAAAGCCCTGGGCCAGATGGGTTCACCTTAGAATTCTTTCTAGGGTTCTATGACAAGATAAAGGGAGACTTGCTGGCAGTAGTCAAAGAATCCTGAAAGGCTGGGAAGGTACTAGGGAGCTTCAATTCCACCTTCATAACGTTGATCCCAAAGAAGCATAATGTAGAAGTCTTTGAAGATTTTAGACCAATCTCCTGTTGTAACATGATCTACAAAGTGATAGCAAAGGTGATTGCACAAAGAATTAAACCAGTTTTAAGTAAGGTAATATCAGAAGAACAAATCGGATACTTGCATAACAGACAAATTCTTGATGTGGTCTCTCTGGCTCAGGAAGCAATACATTCCATCAAGAAAGAGAAGCAGAGTGCTTTTGCCCAAAGCTTACGATAGAGTACGCTGGACTTTTGTCAGGTTGATTCTCATTCAATGGGGGATGAATATGGAAATGGTAGAATGGATAATGGGGTGTATCCAATCCACCTCATTCACATTCCTTATCAATGGCTCACCCTCAGGCTTCTTCAAACCCACTAGGGGAATAAGGCAGGGATGCCCTCTGTCCCCCTTCATCTTTCTTCTAGTGGCAGATGCACTGAGCAGGCTAATCCTGAAAGCAAGAAGGGAAGGAAAAATTGAAGGAGTCAAGAACGAAGGAAATTACACACACTTTGTTTGTGGATGATGTCCTGTTATTCTGGATAGGAGCAGAGGATAATATGAAGGAATATGCCTCTCTGATAGAAAAATATAAGAAGGCTACAGGGATGCGGATAAACACAGAAAAATCTTTGTTGGCTCACAACGAATTCTCAAAAGAATTAGCACAACAAACAAAAGAGATACTTGCCTATCCTACAAATCTGATCTCCGAAGGATTCAAGTACCTAGGGTTTTACCTCCAACCCAACAGTTATGCTTTTCAAGACTGGGTGTGGTTATATCAAAAAGGTAGAAGCTCGAGTCTCAGCTTGGGCAAACCGGTTCTTGTCCAGAGGAGGAAGATTGGTTTTAATCAAGGTAGTTCTACAGAGCATCCCAATCTACTGGGCTTCCATAGCATACATTCCCAAAGGAATTTTAACAAAAATCAAGAAAAAAATGTTTCGCATTCTTGTGGACAGCGAGCAAACAAAGTGAGGGCATCCCATTGGCTAAATGGACAACAATAGCTATGCCAAAGGAACTTAGAGGATGGGAAATTAAGAACCCAACACTCTTCAGCAAAGCTCTCAGCCAAATCTCTTTGGAGACTTGTTCAAAATACAGATACCCCATGGGGAAGGGTTGTTTGCTCTAAATACTGTCCAGACATGACCATGATCGACTGGTTCAGAAACCCTAACAAGTCTTTCAAGAATGGTTCTGTGGGCTGGAAAGCTATGGTATTGGCTTTCCCACTCATTGGTAATTGGATATCTTGGGAAATAGGAAATGGGAAAAGTGTCATGTTAGGACAACATCCATGGGCAGGGGCAAGGGCAGGGGAGGAATATAAGCTACCCACCTCTATTCTAAACAAGCTAAGAGAGCAAAGATGCTTCAAACTTGCGGATGTACAAATATAGCAGCCCTCATAGCTAGGTAGAACAAGATGGAAAGATGCAATAGAGCTGCATTTGGAGGGAGACGATGCTGAAAGATGGAACAGATATGTAAACTTGTTGGAGATAAACTTTGTCAACCTTGATGAAGATGAACAGGATAAATTGATATGGAACAGGAATGTTATAGATGGAGACTATACAGCTAAAAAGGGTTATGAAGTGGCAATCTTGGAACAGTTCGAAGGAGAAAAATCTTGGTGGTGGGAGGGATTATGGGCCTCTAATAGCCCTCTAAAAACCATTCTCACATTCTGGCTGGCAATGAATAACAAACTCTTGACTTGGGAAAACTTGAGGAAAAGGGGCTTTCAAGGCCCGAGTATTTGCATTCTCTACAAATCAAGGGAAGAATTCACCTCACATCTCTTTGGTTCGTGTCCCTATGCAGGTCAGGTATGGGTTGATGCATCAAGGGCCATTACACATGGAAGGGTGATCAACACAAAAAAAACTTGGGAGCAGAGAACCAAAGCTTGGTGAAACAACAAAGCGGTATGTGAGTCTGTTGCTTTCCCTGTACTCTTTGTATACACCATATGGGAAGCGCGCAATAGAGCAATTTTTAAGTATCTCTGGACCCCTATTGATATCACATCATCTCTGCTAGTGCAGAAGGTCCAAGAACACAGATCATCCCCAAAAATGGAAAAACAAGAGCTATTATGATACCTGAGTTTGATAAAAGTCATCTGTGGGCTTTCTTTGATGGTGCTAGTCAGGGTGACCCTCCCATTAGAGGGGCAGGAGGTGTGATTTTTCTAAATGAAACAAACAAAATATCTTTCAATCTAGGACTAGGAAGGGCTACTAACAACAAAGCAGAGCTTTCTACGCTCTGGGCAACCTTGAAGATAGCAAAAGGCAAACAGATATCAAGATTCCATATCTATGGAGACTCAAAATCTATAATAGATTGGGCATCAGGGAAGATTAACATAAGAGCTCCACATTTGCAAAATTTGTTGAAGGCAATACATGCACTACAACCAGCCTATGAAGTAGTCATTTTCAACCATATATAGAGAGAGCACAATACAGAAGCTGATACATTATCAAAACAGGCTCTAGCCATACAGTCGGGGATCATCGAAGGAGAAGTCATCGGTGAAGGTGAAACCATTATGTTCTACACTCCAGTATGATATGTAAAGTGGCGAACTCCCTATTTCAGGCTTAACGATGAATTCACAGAGCGCAAAACATGGGTCTTTTTGTATGACAGATAAGCAGAGTAGCATTGTTAAGCTCAGACGATGGCCTAGGATGCCAGATGATCTATGCAGCAAAGGGACTCAAGTTTTGTATCTAACAAGCAGACAAATCTTTGTATATTGTACACAACTAATACTTGAATGTAGAACGGTTGTCCAAAAATGATACAGCAAGCCAAGCAGGCTGAAAAATTATGTAAGCTTTGTAAGCAAAGCAGTATTGTAAGCTCTTCCGAGCAGTCTATGTTATTCGTTTGAATAAAGGTTTTTTTTCTCTGGAAAAAAAATATATATATAATATATACAATTATAAAATTATGTCATTTAATTTAATTGAAGTATATATAAAATTATAGAATAATATATGAAATTTAATTTATTTTTAAAATTCAATATGCAATAAAATTATATATGAAATTCGCAAATAATAAAAGGCTATCAGGCAGGAGGGAGAATTCAGAGGGTATGTGAACGAAGAACCTCTAAACAACCGAGTCCAAAACTCAGCGTCCACCAACACCCTGAGCCCTCACGTCACCAATACTAACTCTCGCGCCAGCAGCTGTAAAAAATGTTAACCCGTGAAACACTTGCTTCAAATTGAGGGACGATTAACCCTATGGCTTCACAACTCATTGTGCTCAGCTTCATACTTCAGCAATAGTGGAAACTTACAGAGCACGACAACGACCGCACAATGTATATACTCGTAGAGGTATTTTTGGTAGGGATTACACGCTGGCTATCCAAAACAAAAATAAATGAATTTACACTGAATCTGGGAAATTCAACCCATTATTTAGCGATTTAATTCACCCTAAAACTCATTCATGATATGAATTTGACTTCATATTTTCGAATTCATGATATGATATGAATTCGACTTAACTCTTCCACAAAAATTCGGCAGTTTTTGAAATTTAAGGCGAAAAATCGCCGAATCCAATGACTTAGCTCAAGAGGTGACTCATGTCTTACTTGAAGCATCTGCCTTGATCTTTACAACGTTAACACTGTCAACATTTTTTTTATAATTATGATGGCAACACCTTTATCCTCCTTCGTATGTGTGCCTTTACAGATGGGATGCCATCTCAGCATGTGTTAGTCGAAGCATAAATTTTGGTTCATTTGGAACACTTTTGTGGATACTCAACAATTGCTTGCAACTTTGTCAAATTCTTTCAACATCAACATTGTCATCTTCTATGTCAACTTTTGGAGACTACTCGTTCCTTACTTCCTCAACATTAATGCATTGCACACTATGTTGTCTGTTGAATGGCTATGCTTGTAATTTGTCATTCAATGTAGCCTATGGAATCAAAGCATAAAGATCTACATGAAAGTACAGACCTTAAAAAATCTCATTAGCCACCAATTACTCAAAGCATTAGTAGCCAGGATGTTTTCATGCACAACCAAAGTCATGCAATCAAGATGCACTCCAAAATACAACCTTGAGTAAAATAGTCATGATAAAATCATCGTCAATGCACAAGTGCAATCTCATCAAATGCAATGAAGCAAGATCAAAATATGATGGGAAATGCAAGTAGGCATTCAATCACAAGGCAAAACCAATCAATTAGTATGCTTAATCATCTTATGCAAGTCAAAGACACCATCTAAAATCAAATAAATCATTAAATGCATGCTTAAAAAACAAAGTTGAAAGTAAGAAATTTTGAATGAAGGGAGGTTTCCAAGTCTATCAACTTAGGGTTAATTGAGGCTTAAACAAATGGCCACGCATCCTTCATACCACATTTTTCTACATCTTTGGTCTATGTTAGGTATTTAGAAGTTGTCATTAAGGGGAGCTAGGCTCTAATGCCTCCTTCCTTCTCTTATCGCTTTTGTAAATCTTTAAATCCTATCCCATGCTGTTCTGAAGGGGGGTGTTCAGATATTTTGACACTAGGATTTACTTGAAGTACAACTTGGTCTAATCTGCTTTTTAATCGATTGTTTGTCAAAACTTTTATGTAAATATATTGTATTTTTCAACAAAAAATAGTACAATTTTGTCTAATGTGCTTTTAGTATGTTTCTTTCGTGTCCTTTTGTACTTTATTAATCTGACAATCACAAGCATGCCCTCTACATGAGAGATTAGATGATTCAGCATCTCCTCAATTATAACAACACTTGATTAGTGGATTGTCACTTGATTGGTATGATCTTTACTTACATAGCATGGAGGATCAATTGTCGATAATTGATCCAAGAGATGTTCACCCAAATTATTTTCTGCATTAATAAAACATCTTCAATGTTGCACATTGTTTTCCCTCTTTGACGGTTTTTAACCACATGACAAAGTGACTTAACTCACAACCCACTCATAAAGTGATAAATTAATTGCATCAATGTTATAGAATAGCTTTTCTATCCATCACATGTATATGTCACAAAATACAAAATAAACAATACAATGTACATCATAGTGACTAATTTGTTGTTGACAAACTAACTTGAACCTAGAATGACATCATAGAATCTAGTCAATCCTCCACTATGTTTGTTTCAGTGATCTCTCCTATTCCATCATCACCAACAATTTCTCATGCATGGCATATGAAGGAAACATTTAAGGCACTTTTTGGAGGACTGAAACAACTATTTGTGTGAACCCAATTGATTGGTTACAAGTCTACATCTATCCCTAGTCGTCATTACCCTTCCTCGAAGCTACCAAATGAATTCAAATAAGTTTGTCAATGCCCCTATGAGGAATGAATTATAAAATCTGACCACAACTATCCCTTTATAACTAGTTGCACCTTTTCCCACATATCTATACAATACTCAAATAGGCAAGCTGAGGTCATACATGTGAGATACCCACAGGACACCAATCCAACCTATAAGATATAAGTTAGATGAATAATAACAATAACAAAACTGGAACCACTAGACTGACCTATAACAAGAACACTTACTGAGAAATTTGCTTATTTAATATACCATATTTGAACACATCTTTCCATATCACATAAGATTGTTCTTGGAAAAGGATGCACCACTCCTTTATACGAAAAAATCATGTTTTAGGTATAAATCCTAAAATCGCTAGCATTGTGAACACAACTTTGGAAGGCCTTAACGTTTACATTAGAAGTCATAAGTATGCCATAGACCCATGATTTTAGGCTGCCACTACAACATCTGCACTAGAGCAAACAAAATTCAATAATGGCAACTCTACCGAAAGATGAAATCTTTGTTTCACTGAAGAACATAATGTAGGTTCTGCTTCAATCATTTTTCAATTTTATTATAATTAATGATGTAATTTATGACAAGGCCTCTTTTTTATTTAATTGCATTCTTTAATCGCATCTGGCACTACATCATCATAAGCCTTAGTTCTTGACTATATGATGGCAATCATTAAATGTTATGTCGATGTTTCCTATATTAGAGTATCATCGCCAAGGATTTGATCCATTCTTTTATATATAGTTTAGGTTTTCATCACCTTCTCCAACAATTCAAATGTTATAGGGAATGATGATTGAAGTGGTCTCTATGTGGTTTCATCCACTATGTTTTATTTCATTCCAAAAGGTTTTGTCCTATTATAGCTTATTTATTTACTAAATGAGAGTAGATATGTTAAGTTGGTGGAACCACAACTTAGTTAGCCCAACTGTCAATAGGGGAATCACAATGAAAGCCAAGAGGTTTTAACCATGTCTATGTCATTTGCATGGAAGGTTATCTAATGCCCATATTTTATCTCTATCCTTGTAATGAATTAGTAAATCCATTTGGATGTTAACCCCACTCAACAAGAAGACCAATTCATGACATTTTCAGTTTAATGCACGCCTTTATAAAACATCCTTTATCATTATGATAAATGGCATAGTTTAAAGATGATAATATTCAGAAGCAAAGACCAACAAGAAGAAAAATTTGATGCACATAATCATTTTATTACCATAAATATTTTAACTCAATTATAAGTAATAAGTATGCCTTTTAAAGTTACAGAAGATATTGCAGAATGAAACTATAATACCCAATTAGAAAAATTATTAACAAAGCATGGATGCAAAATTACAACTTACTCCTTATCTTGACCCATTTTGCTCTGAATCTCCAGATGGCACCAGCTATCTCACTAAAATTAAGACTCAATATCCTGCAAAATGGATTATTATATATTTTTGTTAAATTTAATCTACCATTATCTCATGAGCACAACAGAGCAATAGACCAATTTGATAATCATTAAAAATATTCCATAAAGGAGATTAAACAATTCATAGGTGGGATCTTAGAGCAAAATGATGTTGTAAATTCTGTCTAAAATCAGATAAAACCTTAAGGCTGGAATTCAAAACTTATTTGTTCTAGGCAAAGAGTATTACATAACCTGACAATAGTTCAAATTGATTAAGATGAAGACGGGGATATCTAATGACTCTGATTACAATAGAAAGGCCTCTAAGCGCTTCTATAGTGGAATACATAAAAGAAACTTAAACATAGAACCTGAATGATGTTCAAAATGTCAAAAAAAGAATTAATGCAGCTATACCTAAACATTTATAGAAAAAATACATCAAAGAACTTTAAACGAAGCATAGAAAGTGTGCTTTATAAAAACTTTTAAGTAAATGTTTAAACAGAAAATATTTTATTTCTTCAAGTAATTATAATTCAATTTTACTTGATCCTAGAACTTTAAATTATCAACATTCATGGTATGATAACTTCATGTTTTTGCAAATACATAAAAGCATTATGTATCCTTGATGTGATTTATGGGGAAAATTGTAGAAACAGCCAATATAACCCATTTGTGAAACTTTAAAATCGACAATTGTAGAACTTAATTCTTTTATTGTACCAAGAGTAGCAAGGTGCTCTACAGCCTAGTATGGGGGAGATGTTGTCACGTAATGTAATGTACTGTAACAAATGTTACATTAATAGAAAAATAAAAAAGTAAATAAAAAAAATTCATGTTGGCTCATAAAATTAAAAATTAAAACCAAAGAAAAAAAATAATTAAAAATATCCAAGTCGGCTTATAATATAACAAAATAAAAACCAGCATAGATACATCTTAAACCCGGATCTATCAAGCATCAAAAGGATCAAATTTGTTGAGGTGTAAATTTTTTCTTTACGTGTAAAAACTTTACACCTCAAGAAATTGGAACCCTCTCGATGCTTGAAAAATCCAGGTTTAAGATGGATATATGCTGGTATCATCACAATGACTAAAACTGCATAAAATAAGACATGTCATCTATTGCATGCCTCACTAAATGTCACTAGCAAGTTAGGTGCCAAAATCTATGAAATACGTGTCTGAGGGTTTCCCCATGAGATTTCCTTGGAAAAAAATGAGAATTTTATACCAAGCCTATCGGGGGAGAGAAGCGGAATTTTCGAAAAGCTTTCAAAAGCTCAACATTTTGGGAGAGCTTTTTATATAATATATATGTTGATGCATATATATTTAAAAACAACATGCAGAATGCCAACTTAGCTGAAGAAAACATGAAAATATAGATCTAACCATTTAGTAGATGTATAACATCAATCATCTAGTAGCTATAACTTATAATATGTCATCAAATGATCAATCATCAACCTTCAAGTTTCAACATATAACATTTGTCATCAACAAACTCTAATAGATAACATTAACCATGAAATGAAATAGGTGATCGTATCCATTACCAAAGAGTTGTAGGATGCAATCAACCATTCAAACTTAGGTAGGTTCAAACTCCAAATTTCAAAGTTAAAACTTAAACTATCATATAGTCTAGGCTTGGGTGGTGGGTGGAGTGTCCACTCAAAACATTTGTCGTTTCTAAACTATGACACAGTGAAATTCCGAAAACCTAGACACAATGTTTAAACACTATGAAAACATCCATGTGGAGAGCTTTATTTTAACCCTGATGATGGGTGGAGTGTCCACTCAAAATATTCTTCATTTCTAAACTATGACACAGTGAAATTCCAAAAAACATTGACACTATCATATAATATTTACAAAATAGGCCATAATAAATATAAAAAACAAAGTATTGTTTGTTAACATCTAGTTTGCACCTAAGTGAGAAAAACCTTAACTCACTAGTGCAACCTTGGAGGCAAGCTCAAGTTGGGTGCCACTGTCACCTCAATACTCAACCTCTCTATTTAGGCCAACTCTCGAATAAAGCCAAGTGGGACTTCCCTAATTGAAAAAAAATGACTAAATGATCAAACATGAGAGATAATTATGAATTAAGTGCAATAATAATATGAAATAAGAGATATAGGGGTGGTAGGTGTGGGAGGAGGGGGTCATCTATGATCCTAGAGGACATTAAAAAAATGAATTATGAATAGGGAATTAGGAGCGCCTCCAACAACAAGGCAGAGAGGCTCTAGCTCTTCTACAAGGTCTTCTTATTGCCCATTCTCCTCCGAATTACGGCCCTGGTGGTCATAGGAGTCTCCACCCTAATAATCAAACTCGCAATCAACAACAAGAAACAAGAGGACAAGGACCTTGACCGCCTAGCATCCAGAATTCAATGGGAGAGGGGTAGGTTTCAGGAAATCAAGTTTTAGCATGTATTAAGAGCCAATGGCGATGCAGACAAAAAAGGCTGTGTTGCATGGGTACCCGTACCAAGGGGTCGGGTACACGAACCAGTACCGGGCAGGGTTGGAATTTCAAATGACGGACACCCGTCAAAATTGCCGGTAACTAACAAAATTTGAAACGTTTTCTGTATTCTAAGCCAGATTTTGACGGTCTCGGCAAAATCTTAGCTGTATTTAACGGCTAAATTGACCCATGACGAGCATTTACCCGTCAAATTCCATCCCTGGTACCAGGTACACGTACCAGGTACTTGGGTACTTCAATGGTACGTCCCCAGCCGTACCCAAATCCAATCTCACGTACCGAGTACTTCATGTATGAAAATAGGGTACTTGCATGGTTTTGGTACGCCGTACCACATGTTTGGGTACGTGGTCAGGATAGTCGTTGGACAATTTAATAATTTATCTTAGCTCGTTGTTCGAGATGAGTCAATTTGCAAAGTTTGAAGTTCAAAATTTTAAAAATTAAATGATAAAACACTAAAGCACATGTTATGCGAGGCCTTGCCCTTACCTAAATCAGCGCAACACTGCATTTCTTACTGCTAGTGCACTATGCTCACTACTCCAGCGACAATATGACAAAGGACCTTAGTGATGCTAATGACATTGATCCTAAGGCTGCTGATGACATGGCCTGAGGAAACCAAATCAACTATCTTGTTCATGTTCAATTTTTATTGTTTTGAACTTTCTTCTTCATGTTTAAAAATGCCTTTAGGCAAATTTTGGATGTAGTATGACAATGAAGTTTGAACTCATGGTGTCATGGACATATAATATTTTATGTTGTTAATTATATTAATATAACTTCAATCTTCCAGTTGATATCTACTATGAGTCTATGTCATATGATTTATCAAATTTATTAC
>LPNX010527405.1:65472-93263 GCA_001517045.1 Pseudotsuga menziesii | reverse complement strand
ATATATATATATATATATATATATATAAAACATTTCACACTCACATCATATATATATATATATATATATATATGTCTACAGTACCCTGTTTCAAAAAGTGGCGTCCCCGTCCCCGTCCTCGTACCATTACCCGTCCCTGTACCCATGTTTCCTGGCAACTTAGAAAAAAGGCAATGAGGCCACTTGCCGAACAAAAGGAGAGCTTTGGAAAAATGGGGTTCAACGTTACCAACACATCCACTAATATCTCCATGAGCCATCATCTCTTTAACACTTCGCACATCATCAATTTCCAAATATGAATAAGGATCAACATGTATCCACCAAGAGATATGAAGGATTCCCACATGCTTTGACCTTTACTAGCATTCAAGCCAAACAGAGTCTATGAATCAAGCATAGTAAATATGGCGCTTGAAGGTGGGATATTGCTCTATTTTCCTGAACGAAGAGGCCAATCAACTGTTACTCTAGCGGATGCAAACTCTCGACTCCTGGTAGCAATGGGTTAAGCTAGGAATTAATCAACCCTACCCTCTTCGACCTTCAAGATTTGATTTTTAGTAGCATTGGGGTTTGTAAGGACAGTTTAGATACTACACCAACCTACAGTCTTTATGGGTTCTCCATCAAAAAGGAAGGCGAAGTGGAAAGGCAGTGTACATTTTTTAATCTGATGATAATGGCATGTCCCACCTACAAAACGTCTGGCAAGGGGAACTGATGGAAATCAAAGACTCTGGGAAGGCATGAGGAAATGATTGAAAGCCTCGGGATCACAGTTCTCTCTGCCACCAGTCGAGTTCATGGAAATGAACGAATCTACTCTTCTTAAGGTGCTACAACAATGGAAGCTTTTCTTCAACTGAAAAGACAAGGCTTCTGTAAGGGGAAATTGTAGAGATTAAATTCACAGTTTGCAACATTGAGACTGAAAATCACCAGGCGATCTCTCTTAGGCCCTCAATTGGCTCATTGTGGGTGCTAGTAAAGAGGAAGAAACAATGGCTGAGATCCATGAAGACAGAGGCAGACGATCCAGCTACCTCCAGCCATGAAGGAATTAACAATCAGCATATCTAATGATAAGCTCTCTTTTATTGGATGCAAATATATACTAGTCCTAGGTTTGTTTTGTTGAATATACTCTTAAGAATTTTCAAAACTCCTCTGCAAAGGAGAAGAACTTGGATAAGCTTTCCCTTTGCTCAGAACTCAAACGGGCAATGTTCTTCCTGCTCTCTTTTGCTTAGTAATTTCAGGCTGAAAGTAACATCCCCGACCCTCCGACCGGCGAAAAGGACGCTACCGATGCTGCTATCAATCTGGGCAACTAGCCCCATGAACATACACATGAAAATTAAAATGCTTTGAAATTTAACATGCATACATTATTACCATACAACGAAAGCAAAATCATACATTCAAGCATTTAACATGTTCATCATTTTCATTAAACAACAAATACAATTGCAGATATGAAATAGACAAGAATACTTAACTTATGAGGAGGCTCGTCCCGCAACCAACTATGTGGTTGCAACGTTCCACCCAACCATAAGCCAGTGTGCTCCTTAATCACTCAGCAACACTGCCACCCCCGAGCTAGGCATGATTCCCCAAGGAATAAGGAACTAAGCAGGCTCACACATAGATAAAGATATGTCAAGACTTAGTCAAGCCAACACAGTTGGGTTTATCAGACCAAGAGTATACCACCACACATAACCAAGCCAACAAGTTGGGTTTATCAGGTTATCAGAAGCACTGTCTGCTAAGCTAGTGAGCTCACTGAAGAGCAAAGGACGCCTACACCAGAACTAGCTTGACTCCTAGGACATCCACACACACCCAACACAAGGAATCATTCCCTTCTCTGCTGCACAGTCCCTCAGGACATGACTTCCCTTCCAATGCTATTCAGGGGGTGTAGAGAAGAGAGTCAACCCTCTAGCTCTGTCTATGAGGCTCCTGTAAACACTAGGTTTGTCAAGCAGACTCCTTTCCACTCCTACACAGTACAAAGACCAATCCACTATGCACACACAGCAAAACAACCAGCACAACAATTCACAGCTCTGGGGTTTAAAGGAAGACACCACAAAACAAAACCAGAATGGAAACTTAGGTAATACAAAGTTCATACTAAGCAATTCGATTCCTGAGTCGTTCTTGGCCCTATCGTGGCCAAAACGACTCAACCACAAACTCACAGCAACCCAAAATAGTGAGGAAACCAGCAGCGATTTCTCAGCTTGGCAAACGGTGGAGAAATGTCACAAAACGCTGGGGAAGAAACCCAATCACAGATCGTCACCCAAAATGAAATTCTTAGCCTGAGGAGAGTTAAGAACAACTGTCCACGTGAGGTAAAAACACACATACAGCAAAATCCCCAAAAACAAAATTTACCCACAGCCAAATCGTGATCGTAAGGCAGCTCTCCCAGTTCTCTGCGTGAGGAACCCTTCCAAAACCTGTGCATGAGGAGAGAAAACAGTCGTCTCTACGTGAGAGTGGTCAAAATGGAAGAATGGGGTCTCTTCTTCTACTGCCCATGTGAAGAGGAACGGATCCCTGGTGGAGTGTGCGTGTGGGCAAGGACTGACAGTCCTGCCACACACCACTCTCCATGCAATAACTACCCCAACTACATCAGGGGATTTTAATTTGGTAGGTTCTCCTATTGACATCTGGCTTTTCCCTATTAGCCCCAAAGGTCAAATAATTCCCCCTCCTTATCCTTAGGAAAAACATGCCCTTTTCATTATGGTTGCATTGACATAGCTGGTTGTGGGTATTTTTAATTAAAATGCATGTTTACATGATGCCAAAATTGATATGTGCCGGATAGCACGATATACCATCGGCAACGATTTTAATCGCCGAAACATATAACAATTAAATCGATGGTGGGGATTTTTCTTTTAGCTCCACACCACGATTTATTACAATATATACATCATATACATTTTAATGCAAACAGGGTCAAAACCGGGGTGTTACACTAAAAAGCTAGGCTGCAAGGTATTTTGATACTACAAAGATATCTGTTTGTGTTGAAAAAATATGAAATAAGAGATATGCACTTTGAACTTCAAAGAAATCCAAGATGAAAAAAAAGAAAAGCTTTAACCATAAACCACTTGCATTATGATGAAAAGAAAGTGCTTCAATGAGATAATGCAAGATAAATAAGAAGCATTTAACAAGATAATAATAAACATACTAATTGAGATAGTCCGATTGCAAGATTAAAAAACGATATGAATGAAGAACCCAAGCAACTGAGATTGTTATGAAAATTTAGATAATTGATGCTCAAAATGGTGGTGGTTAAAAACACTCTTGAGTAGTGGTGAAAACCACTCTTGATTTCCCTTCAGTGAATACGTTTTAAACCGTGAAAAATTAATTAACAGATTCTGAAAAATAAGAGTGAAAAAATGCAGAATTTAAGCTAAATACAGAATTGCAAAATGTGCCAAATAACCCACAAATGAATTATTACTTGAAACCCTAGGCCACTCAAGCAAAATCCGCAATGTCTAAGCTATTCTTTACTCAAAATTGTTCCATATTTTTATCTATACAACTCAGAAAATTGAATTAAATGTTTATGCCCAATGTTTGAGTTGCAAAAATCCTGGTTTATTTGCATAAGTATGCAAATTCCAGATTGCAGAAAATCCAAATTTATAAAAGCTGAAAATTAGTTGCATAAGCTCAAAAATCTGAATCTTAGAGATGTAGTCTATGAATGAAAAAAGATTTAGATTTACTTTGCTAAATCAACTCTAAAAAAATTTCAATGAAGAAGAGCAATTAGATCAAGAAATGAAATCTAAATTAAATTTTTCATTAGAAATTGTAGATTTATTTTAAAATAGAAAAATAAGATTTGTTTTACGGATGGATGGTTGTAAGGAGAGACTAGCACCAAAAGAAGATAGGGCTATGGAATCAATCAAGACTTGCCAAAAGGCCCTTGCTAAAAAGACCATCAAGAAAGAAAGATTGCATCAGCTAACCTCATTTCAATTGATGGGTCGAAGGACTTGTACAAGATCATAAATGGAGGGAATAGCTCACTCCTTCCTTACTCTTTCGGGGTGCTCTCTACAAGGAAGGGTTAGTATTTCACAATCCTAATCACGGTAAAGATGCAAAAAATAACTCCCTTTTAATTAAAACAACAAATAAGAGAAATAATAGAGATTAACATAGCATTACCATCATCCAACAAGGTATTAGTACCTTTTCAATGTCCCAAGAGAAAGTAAGAAAATACAATGCTATTGTAACAATACCTCCGACTAGAAGCTTGAAGCAAGATTAAAACCACACATCAACAAGAAAGTCCCAAGATGTCCTCCAAAACCTTTAGATTGATATTCCAACCAACCTAGATCCAAATCCTAGGCTCTGTCAAGCGCCGAGAGGGATCAAATTTCTCGAGGTGCAAACCTCTCCCACTGACCCCTTTTTGAGTGCAATACCTGAAGAGAGGTTTGCAACTTGAGAGATTTGATCCCTCTCGGCGCTTGAGAGAGCCTAGGATTTGGATCTAGGCTGGTCAAAACTTCATGTGAATTAAAGAAATCATAAGCTGTATACTAATTTATGGATAGAAAAGGAAAATGAAAATTGTAAAGATAACAAAAGTTGGAAAAGTGACTTGCACGTTTCTTATGACTTCTTGTCTAAATAATCTTAGATGTGAATTGTCTAAGTATTCAAAATGACTGGACCTGGACAATTCACAATCCTTGAATATTTAGACAATTCACATCATATGACTTCCACGATAACAAAAGTTGGAAAAATGACTTGCAAGCTTGTGCATATCTTTTTGACTTTCAGTTGTTCACCAATAGAGTTGGTGCATGGATATATATTTGTTATCTTTCAGAGTCATTAGCTCCAGTGTATATACTTTTTCTTACCCAAAAGTATGAAACACATGTTTAAATTTGGTCAATTTGATTCCTTGTTTCTTTTTAAAGCAGCAGGATCAGGACTGGCGTTGATTCACTGCATTGCAATATTGACATCAGCGCACTAATTTGCAGTGGTGGAGAGAGCATTTGCGTCTGAATGAATAACCTTATCCAAAAAATTTCACGTTGCAGATGAGATGGGAAGCGTACAGAGTATTCCCTATCTTCCTTTTAAGACAGTGGCTCTTCCACCCGCCATCAATATAGAGCAGAGCGGTCTCAGACTCTCCAGAGCAATTCATAGTCACCAAACCCAACCAAATCAAAACAATGGGCATGGGCAATCAATATGCTCTCAGAGTGGTTCTCCCTCTTTTAGCAATGGTGGGGGCATGCACTCTTTTACAGTCTACAGACTGCATGAGCCCTTCTTGGAACTAAGAAATCACTGGTCAATAACGATGGACTGGACTGGACCTTTCGAATGCTGAATATGAGACACACTATTATACTCAAATTCTCGGCCATTTTACTTACAAACTGGAGGGATAACATACCTTCCAGACGAGATATCTTGTCAATGCAAAGCACTGGAGAGGTCCCTAAAGCCATTCTCCCATTTTTGTTTACATGGGCAATGAGCCTTCTATTGTTGAAGACTTTTATGCCTCTAGCTTTACTATTAAGAACACTCCTCACTTCCATGCACTCCTCGTGTTCATTGAGCTAAATTTTATTTCAGATGGATAGATTGGGGATGAATGAATTTATTGAGTTTACTGAAATAATGTTTGTTTCAAGTTTCAACTTTGAGCATCGATACTGTGGATTGTTGATGCCCTTTGGGAATCAAGAAGAAATTCCTACAGTATACAAAAGCAAAATTCAAGCAAACAAAATTCTGATGGTTACCTCTTCTTTGCAGCAGGTCACGGGTTTTTCTTCTTTGGGTTGCAGACCTGTTAGATTCACCCTTGCTCGATTCAATATGTCAGATTCACCCTTGCCACATATTAAACTTTCAATTTCAGTGGCTGGACAGCTGAATATTTAAAATTTTGATTAAGTTTTGATATATATGATATAGGTATATAGTTATTGAATGAAAAGACATATTTGAGGCCGACTTTTTGGTGGCCGTCATTTAATATTTTCTATTTTTTATTATTTATGCTCATAAAACCAAGAATTATTCTCGTCAAATAACCTTGTGTTCTTAGCGGATTCGGAGATCAAAATTATGTGATACACCTACCTTGATTGTTTATGCTTTGAAATCCTTAACTTGTAAATGATTGATGGATGAATGTCTTCAATTGATGAACCTAATTCATAGATTGATTGTTCTAGTGATTGATGAACCTGATAGATGCCTGTTTGCAGGTCTGGTAACTGGTTTACAAACAATAGCTCTAACAATAGGTCTTGTTATCAAACAATGAAACTATCTTTAGGAACATTAAAAAATGTGACAGCTTCTCCTCCATACTGATTTCTTTTATTATTTTATGTTGGTAACGTTAAGATTCAAGAATGTGACAGCTTCTCCCCCATGCTGAGTTGGAGAGCGCCTCTTGGCGCAATGAAGCTCTCCAGTAAGAAAGATTACAAATAAGCAAACAACAGCCAACACCACAAGCAAAGAGGAAAGCTCTCTACTTATAGATACAATGAAGCAAGGGACACTAGGCCATGTGTAAGAGCATACATGAGAGAAGATGCCACGTGTGAAAAGTAGGGACAAGAGTGAGATGCACCTAGGCTAAAAGAGGGCACATGTGGGAGCAAACATTCGTTAATTAAGGGATCATGTCAACAAGGAGATGAGTCGACCACAGAATGAGGAATCCAAGATATGTATCCATAAATCAAGGATCTTGTTTCCACAAATCAGGGGATTGTGTCCCCAAGTGCTCCCACCATAAAATGAGGGATCCAAAACATATCTCCACAAATTAAGGGATCATGTCTCCCTGAGCAGTGAGAAGTGAGCCTATCATAGATTGAGGGGATCATGTGTCTAAGTGGAGTGTGTCCACCATTTTTTAAGGACAAGGGGCGTTCCACATAGTCAAAGTACTCCCTCAATCTATACTATACAAAAGTACATCAAGATAAATTGCTCCAAAGGACACTAAGCCTCATGCAAGAGGGACCTCTAACAAACCCTAGACATATGTCCATGGTGACTCAATGTAAAATGTATGACTATATAATAAATCAAGGGCCAAGAAGCACCTCGACTAGGGTAGGTGTACTAAGAACATGCTCATGGCTTTGGATGATTTTGTCAAGTGAAAAAACTTGGAAACATTTAGACCACAAGGACCTAAATCTATCTTGGTAAAAAAACACTCATGAATCACTTGTCTTAGTACTTGACTGTCTTAGTCAAGTTGTAGATAGACATTATAATTTATAAGCATTCCCTTCACATTGTCTACTAAGCTTTCCTCTTGCCACAAGAAACTTCCAGTTTCCTATCCCGTGATCTAGGAACAATAATAGAAGCAGCTAGAGGTGCTCATGGAGCACGAGCTTCAATTGCATGGCCCCCATGCAATGATGGGCATTGTGAAGCTAAAAGCAAAGCTCCTGCAACTGGAAACCTGTTGGTCATTGGGGATGTCGTCTTTGCTGTATGAATATGATCACCATCATGATCACCCAATAGTTCAGCCTCAAAGCACTCTAAAGCTATGGCTCCATCCTCCAAATTAGCTTCCTGAAATATCCCTTGGTCCAGTTCAAACTAATTTTTCTCCTTCACACTTCGTTAAGGATGAATGTACGGTTGTAGGAGCAATCTGAAACTCTTGAGATCTGAATGCTTAATGTGGTCTGTAGGTTTCAAGGTATCTTTCTAACTCATTGCAAATGATTGGATATCACATAGACTCAACAACAACCATGAACACTGTGGATGACTTACTGCTGTAGGTTACACTTCCCTTAGGAGCACTGATTTATACCCATTCACTGTGGTGTTTGGTGTAGGCAATTTGACAAACACTTTTGAGTACTTGTAGTTGTAGCTGACTGTTTATTCTCAGACTTAATTCAAACACTGTCCGGCACTTGTATGCATTGTTTAAGGTTGAGTTTTGCGAGTGGAATAATTATATGTTTTCACAAATAATTGCATTATCCCACAGAAGCTATGCTAGTAAGAAAAATCAGACTGCAAACCATCATTGGTATTAACCCAAGTATGCTTCCCAGTCATTCAATTCCAGAATTTGCAGTAATTATATAGTCCTGTAGGTGACTATTTTGTAACATTCCAATAGAATTTAATGATAGACATTCACACAATAATTCAATACAACATGTACCTTAAATTCTTAGCTGGCTGAAGATGAACTGTAGTGACTGAAATAGAAACAACAGTGAGCAGAAATTAAATATCAGTCCTTTATCTTGGCTGACTATTGATTTGGAAGGTTTGTGGTAACTCCAAGCGTCCCTAAATACTGAGAATACCTTCAGGATGGAGCTGTTCCTGACTGTAGCAGCTGGTAAAAACGCAGACCCTTATTTCTTGCCTGTAGCAACCTTCCTTGCTGCCTAGAATGACTGTGGATGTGCACAATGTGAGAATCAATGGTGAAGTGAACGACCAGAATTGACAAGTGAGATACTGTAGGTGGGCAGAAGTGATACTAAGCGTTTGCAACGGTTTGGAGTGATCAATCTTCCCCCACGTCTTGCTCTTCCCTTCCACAGCGGTGCGCCCTCGTCCTTTATTGCATACAGCGTTCCCCTTTGTTTATCTCTCTTCCCACCAAATTATGTGCCCCCTTCTCCACTTTAAAAAACCTCAAGATGAAGTGTGCCCTCGAGGGCAGGGTATCTCCATGAAACAGTGCGCCCTCCACAAAGATAATGACTGGAATAACAGTGCGCGCTCTCTCAGCAGCTAACGAACTTCCGCCAATGCGCATTCCAAGATAAACAATGTAATCTCGCTTCAAGGCTCAGAAATGAAGATAAAAAGAAACATAAAACCTCGAACCATAAACATGAAGCATAATGAGAAAACATGTGTAAACTTCTTCGTTACTTGCTATGTAGAGTGGATAGTGTCGTCACTGAAATCAGTCCATGAAATCAGTCCATCTCTCTTCAGGTTTCGCCAAATAACTCTGTATTTTCGAAAATGTAAATGACAATATTCTATGAGCTATTTTTCTTCCCTTTTTATATTTATTGTTTCATCCGTAGAATCTTTCGACTTACCTTACGTTTTCTCACATTTAACTTTTAGTGAGAAAGTGACATATTTCACTTTTTATTTTTATATTGAATATTTTGGGTTCATTTTCCCCTCTAAATTATAAATAAATAAATAATTTTTTCCCAATAAAAAAAAATTCTCGTAATGAGTTATTACATTTAAGGTTTTTCTTCAAATAATTTGTTTGAAATGACATTTTTAGTGAATTTAATTAAATTATGCATAACAAGCTTATTTATTTATAGAAATCGTCATAATGCAACGGAACCAAGAATGAACTGTGCGAAAGTGATCGTGATGGTAAATAATGGTAATTAGACTAAGCTAGGGCCCATAAAACTCCTTCAAACTCTCTGGAAACATAAGCATGCTCCTCTGACCTGGCTAACACAAGCCTGGAAGTCATCTCCAAACGCAAAATAGAGGAATAAAAAATTGGGGACATTACACTTCCTCATAATTGTTGTCCCAAGTGACATATGTTCTATCATTCTTAGTGTAAATCCATGGCTTCAAATGGCATTGTCGACATGAGAACCATTTTTTGCTTAAATTTATCTTGAGCTCAAGGTTCAGAGTCTAGTTCATCCTACTTTCAATTTCACTAAAGACGTACATCAAGTTCTGAATTATCCTTTTTGTGATGGCTTCCACTTCCAATTCATGGCATCAGTTTGAGAGGGGTGTGATGAATTGGGGATCTTCAAACCTAACAATATTGGAGGAAGAGATTGAGATTCATCGACTACTTTCCAAGGCAGCTGCAGAAGAGTATTCAAATTGCGATGCCATGTTTCCAAAGTCAAAGGCAAAGTTTGAATAAAAGGAAGTCAAGGGTTTCAAGATTTCCAAGTTCTTTTAAGCCAACCAAATGTGATCCCACTATCACATAAAGGAGGCGATGGTTTTCTTTTGGCGCTACCCCCACTAGGTTTGTCGTAGGTAGAGGGCCTATTTGAGGCAAAGAAAGTTGCACAAAACCTCCATTTTCCATATCCATATTTAAACTAGGCTAAGAGTTCAAGCTTCTCCATCTTTTTTATAACACTTGGGGGAGCATCCGTTCCCTTGAAGGTGACTAATACACCCTAGATTTTTGCAAGTAAATAGCTACAAGACCATCATTTGTTACTTGAATTCAATATTAGTAGGTATTCAACTTTATTTTTGGTTTCTATATTTTGCGAAGGAGTTCTGCATAAGGGGGGGTTTGCTTCCTCAAAACCCTCATTCAAAGATGTGATAAAAAATCACTCACGCACTTCATCTCCCCAAACATCAATCCAACCAAATACTTGTATAACTGAGAATATATATCAAGTTCCACAATTGGAAATGTCTAACCCAAGCATCACTGGCATTTATGATGCTTACAAATCTCAAGTAGTTATGTGTTTCTTTAATGGGTTTTGGCCAAAAAATCATGACCTATACAAGTGGATTCATACAACCTAGACAATAATTGCGAGATAAACCTTTGCTCCAAGGGATTTTTACTGTTTATTTCCATGGTATTGATGTAATGGAGGAAGGCCCGTGGTTTTGGGGTAGATTTGGAATGTTCTTTACTACTTGGTTTCCAGAGTTTGATCCAAATCTTCTATCAATGACCAAAACCCCGGTATGGGTAATACTGTTAATTTGGCCCTTCATTTATGGAGTTCCTAATTGCCAACAATTAGTGACCACTAGGATGAACATCGCACATGTTTTATAGGCAAGTGAAGCAATAAGGAAAGAAACTGTATTGTAGGAAACATGTACTTGATATTAATTTGTCACAGTGGTCTAGGGACTGAAAACACAGTCTCACAAAGAATTCAGACAATTAAGCATAAAATTGGCAAAATGGTGCTTTAATGGAAGTAGCAGCTCTGTATAATAAAAAATAATGAATAATACAATACAATGATCATGCAAGGTGCATGAATTCCAAGACAATTCAAATTCCCAAGGGGGTCATTTGAGTTGAATGAATGGGTGTAGCTTAACTGATTGTAAACCATAGTGAACACACTAGTTAACCAACTGATCAAGTCCTAATTGACTCAACTGAGTCCTAACTGAAGTCGGAGTGCAATGGATGACTGAGTCTAACTGAAAGTAGCTCAGACACATGTCACTGCATGCCAACCAACAAGTGGTAGTGCATCAATAACTCCAATGAACCCCGATGAGGTTAACTGAAGTCAAACTGGCCATCAGAGGTGGTTGGAGGCGCCCCTGTTCACTCCAGTTCATTAAATATTAATAAAACAATCAATATAATGAATGGAGGCACCTTTACCACTCTACTTAACTTATTGTAACCATCAATTAGCAATTAGGTGCATTTATGACACTCAGACCACCCATGGAGTGCTCGAGTTAGCCTCCCCAAATGAAGGAGAAGGCTTACTTGGCCTCCTTGACTGAAGGTAGGCATGGGTGTGCTCATGTTGATGTCATATAGTGCTCCTCTGATGCCAATTAAGTCAATAAAACTTAGGATAGTGGTTTAACACGGCCAAATTGACCAAATTAAGTGTGCATGGTGGGTAAATGTCTCCAACACCCCCCCTTAAGCTATACTCAAGAGAAGTAGAAACATAAATTGCATGAAATGCTAGGGCCCCGACAACAAAGGCCATAGGTCACCCTGTACAATAATGAAACTCAAACAATGCTCAAAAATAAATCTAAGTGAGGAAAAGAGGGAAAACCCAGTGGGAAACCCCCCCCCCCCTCAAGTTGAACACTAAAAGTAGTCTGATCACCTGTTGAGGCCTAGAAAATCGCAGGCAACAACAGTTAGGGATTCTCCCCAATAAACGTTCCCAATTAGCCCATCATTGTTTGGTATGGGGAATTCGTCCGGTTTACGGTCCGGCTACCATGGGTCAAGTAATAAAATAAAGGTTTTACCGGTTACGGCCCGGTCCACCGTGTGTATTTTTAGTTTTTGTGTTTAAGTATGATGTGCAAGTGCCTATCTAAAAATGTAGATTGATAGAGATAACGAGGAGCAGTCACAATGTGATGCACAGGTTCTTACCTCTCGTCTTAACTCTCTCGCATTTAAATCACACACGGCAAGAAACTAAAAATTAACTAAGTAACATATCCCTAGGGAGCAAAATTATCAGTTATCAATGAGTAATGTATTTCTGTGCATGCATTAAGAAAAATCACAGACAGCTGTTACTTATTTCAGAACACATGAACATTTATAGAAGAATGAACAACAAGATACCTTATTGTTTATGAAAAGCCTTCATTACTCACAGTGGAAATTTCATAGAATAAACTAGAGTGCATTCATAACATGAACATAGGTTCAAAGAGTTAGAACGATCTCACAATTAATGGACATAAGCTGAAAACGAAATAGTTCACATTCAACAGATCCATAGCACAACATTTGAAACATTCCACCAAGCTTTCTCCAACAGGAAACTTGTAATTCTTTATTGCAAAAAGTAATAGTTCTTCTTACAACATACTCTCACAAATCTATCTGGGAAAAAGTACTTCTTCTACGTCTAACTCTCCTATATTTATACAAAAAAGCAAAACCTTTGGGCTGCCCCCAGATGACTTTTGGGCTTCCCCAACATTTCAATCCCAAAATTTTGTCTTGTAGTGAGTGCTCATAAATTATACAATATATTACATTTAACACAAAATTAATAGAAGACTTTTATGAAGAGGACCCCGCTTGGTCATTAATGAACATTTTCCACTCCTGGGCCTCTGTTGCTATGCCTTCAAAATTGGAGAATCAAGAAAACGGATGTTTATCTCATACTTAGCAACCTGATTCTTAACTACTTCTATTCTCGCCGGACTCAGGCGCAGCTGATCTTCAAGTAAGTGGATGCTTACTGCTGCATTCTTTAGAATCTGCTCATCGATATCCTTGACCTATTGGATCTCCTACTCATCTTCCCGATACCTTTTCTGTAGATGTTCTATGAACAACCCATGTTCTGGTATCATATCCAATCTTTTTTCTGTAGAAACCTGGCATCTATTGTATGTGACCAGCACTCTTCTGCAGTATTCTGTACATGCTCCTCTCGTTTTCTTCACTGTTTTCTTGAATTCTTCTGCAGTATTAATTGCAAACTCCAACAAGTCATAATCCTTCTTTAAACTCTGACGATCTTTTACTGTTAGCTCTGTAGGGGTTTCCTCATTTGTCTCTATCCATACTATTCTTCCGGTCAGGATCTCCAGAATCTCTTGAGATCTGTCCACAAAATAAGATGCGGTGTCCAAGATTTCTTCTAATCTACTATCTATCTATACGATTTTACATCTTTCTTCTTCAATACACATTTGCAGTTGGTGAATTCTTCTTCATTGAGCTAGGACATGCTCCTTCAAAGGATGGACATCTGTCTTCTGTTCACTGACATCTTTTAGTGATGTTGTTAATGAAGCAACGTCCCTCAAAACTTGCCACTTGTATTTGATATTTCTTTTCTCTTTCTTCTATGGTGGCCTTTTGTGCCTCCAACTCAGCAATTTTGCTTTGTAGCTGGTCCTTTTCTGCACTCAGAGTTTCATAGGATACCTTGGGGTCATCTTTCTCTGTCTTCAACACTTGATACTCTAGTTGTAGCCTTTGTAATTCTGCTAATCTATTTTGAGCATCCTTTTCTGTTTTTTCCACGAAAACTTCTAAGGTCATCTTATTTGCCTGCAAAGTCTGGTGTTCTGCCTTTGAAGTCCTCACTTCATTCTGCATGTCCTCAAATTTCCTTTTCAACTTATGACCTTCATCTCTGCCTTTCTTTAGTGTTTCTTTTAACTGAGTTGCATTCTTTCTTGATTGCTCCAGATCCATCATTAGTCTATCTACATTATCTTTAGTGGCTTGGGTTAACGCCAACCCCTCTCTTGATGTTAATCTCGGATCTGCATCTATTCCATACACCAAAGTTTTATTAGTTATCATCTTACCTGATTGTCCTCCTGTTTCAACCTTTTTTCTCAGTTCTTTTGACAATCCTTTTCTTCTCCATGTCATAAAAGATGGTGCTGAAATCAGGGACCTCTTCTCCTTCTTTCTACATAAAAGGTATCAAATTCAATCGAGAAAAAACAACTTGTTCTTGAGTGCTGCCAGAAGTTGCAGCAGTCCCCTAAGGATCGGGGTTATCTTGTCCATGCCCTTGATCTGTATGATCATGTGCCCCTTGTGTATCCATCTATTCAGTAGTCTGTTAGTCTTTTTTAGATCCTGATAATCTCAGACTTTCACTCTCTTCCTGTTTTTTCTTTATCTCTTCATCTTCCTTCTTCTTTCTTTCCTCCTCTTCCTTCTTTGCTGCCTCCTCTGCAGCTTTCTATATTTCTTCTTCTTCATTCTTTAGCCAACTCTCTGCCTCTTGTGCTAGCCTTCTAGCATCCGATTCCCTCTTGTTGGCTTCTTCTTCTTCAACTTTCTTCTGTGCGGTTTTGCTCTTTCCGCCCACAATGGTGATTTTTCTGTTTAAATCTCTTCTTTAATGCAGTCATATTCTTCGCATTTCTAAATATTTCTTCCTCTTTGTCCCAGAAATTTGTGTATTCGAAATGAACATTTGCCTCCTTGCAATGCTCTGCCACCTTGTTTTGGGAATCATTCCTGTGAAAGTTCATTTCACCAAAACGGAAGTGCTCCAGCTCCTGCACAAATGCAGCAGTTTGTTTAACCTTTGTAAACTTATAATTCCCCAGCCAGAAAGGTATGGTAGGATATGTTGCCTTCTTATGTTCAAACAAGAAGCTTCCTAAACCATCAAGATATACCTGCCTAACTGCTTCTTTATGTATCACAAAATTAGTGGCATATTCAGGAGGTAGAGAAGGTGCCCTAGAGCCACCATACATTCTGATGTACATTCCCTCTTCAGTCAAATAGTAACTCCCATGTTCTTCAATGAATTTGAATGCTTCTTCAGACATGCAATTGCATTCTATCAAGAAAATTAAAGTGTACAAAGGCATAATAAAGTGTTCACATATCTCTTTGTAGTGGCTATAGTATTTGTGTGCATAAAATAGTTTGTATGCAGTGTATACAGGGGTCTTTTCCCTATCCCAATTGCACCTCAAGGCTGGAAATGACTGGGTACATAATATATAGTCAACTAAGATAGAGCTCATGTAGAACTCTGACTTCTTATGTGACACCCCTCCCAAAACTGAAGATATGCATGCTGAGAGGATATTGGACATTATGTTTTCCCAATTGAATATGGTCTCCTGAGTGGCCACATAGAAAATAAGTGGTATCCATCCCAATTTGAAGCTTTTACCATGAGCTCTCCCAAAAACTCTATTCAGCATCAGTGCTATAAATCTATAAGGGGTCCGGAGAGTGGCTGTATCATATTCTCCTGATGGCCTAGTTCGAAAGTTCTTCCCTGGTATCATCATTCTCTTAACTGTTTCAACCAGGTCCAAATTTGTCTCTTTCAACCAACTTTTAGTTAAGTAGACTTGAGCAGGAGGCAAGTGATATGCCAATGAGACATAAGCAGGACTATATGCAGCATAGCCCTGTTTGGCAGTATTTTCCAAGATCATCATGGTCGCATCTACCTTAGGCAGAACCCAACTGATTACCTCTGACCATGGGAACAACTCAGGTCTTGTGGCTACCTTCATAAGAGTTGATTTCTCGATGTTTGCATATATAGTCAGCTCTTCGAATCCTGCATTAGGCACATCCTGATTTGCAATCATCTGGTATATTTCACCCCATTTGTAATCTGGCTCTACCCCAGTGGTAGCTTTGGTATCTTCATAGATGTATTCCACCTTGGTGATGATTTCTACATTTGGTTCTCCCTCGGCAACAGAAGCCTTCTTCTTTTGTCTTTTAGACATCTCTCCTTTGCAAAAGTTACTCTGTCATAAACCAAGCATGTTCTTAGACCATTGGAGCTTTTAGTTAGTGTTTTAAGAATGAAGAAAAAATATATCAAACCATTTACCTATTCCACATGCATTCTCAACAAATAAACTATCAGAATATTAATGCATAATAGAAAATGACAAGGGAAAAAGGAACTTCTGCAAGCTGGGTCTAAAAAACTTCAATGTCCGTGTACAACTAAAACATGACCCTGATAGAAAACACATCATTTAAACCGAACTGCATTCTAACTCCTCGCTAAAAACGAACCACCCTATCAGTAAGGCTAGTCTTCGAATGTGAGGCCCTATCCAGTGCTCTCATCGAAGAATCCCCAACCTGACCGACCATCAAACCCTCTGGCGTCCCATAAAAATAGGGTAAACGCCTACGATGAAAAGAAAACTGAAAACCTTTCCCCTCGGATGGCCATACGTGACCCCAAAAAAGTCGATGCAAACAGCGTAACGCTTGTCTGCACCAACTACCTAATCTTTCAGGCAAGGATGAAAAAACCATAATGGCTCAAAAACTGAGGCTCACAAAAACCCCTACTGTCAAAGATAACTATCGAAATAGCCTACTTCGAGGTTAAAAATTCTTTTAAAAGAACAATCTACGCAACTATGGGAAAAACCTAACCAGGGCAAACCGTAGTTCCAAAAACTACCAATAAAATCAAGAAAAGGATAAACCGTGGTTGGCCTACCTGGCAAAAATGCTATGCAGTCGGAGAGACGACCCGAAAACCTCCACGATAGCAAGCCAATCGAATGGAAATATGATAGCTAGGCACAGTGGTACAGCTTGATTCGACAAGGACGGAGCAGACGTGTTTTTTAACCAGGATAATCATAAACAAATACCCCACCCCAATATATAGACCTTCTGGTGAAAAATACGGCGAGAAAAACCCAATCGACGGGAAAACCACCAAGGATAGGGCAAAAAAAACTCTTCATCGACGAATGGAACAACCACATGTCGAACGGTTAATTCACTAAGGAGCCGCAACAGCGGGTAGCAGAAAGGCTACGGGTTCCGCGACAAACTAAAAACTTCGGCGATTGGAGGCTTTGAAGACTATGGATCGACAAACTTAAAACTAAGCATCTTCGTAGTGTCGACGTTTCAAAGCTGAAAGCTTCTGCAATGTCGATGATATAAAGCACTAAATGTCGCCGAAGTCACGTATCGGAAATCAGAACCAATTCAATAAAGCGTTGAAACTTGAAAACACTAATCATTTGCGAGATAGTTCACTACGCAGCCGCAACAGCGAGAGACAGACTGACTACGGCTTTTGGATCACAAAATCACCGACGATCGGGAGCTTTAATGACTAAGTATCGGTGATGGTGAGCTCAATGTTGCTGCTGTGTCGGCAATGCAAAGAACTAGCCTTCCGATCAATAGTCAAACACCGTTCTGATAGCGAAAAGAAAATAAAACAATGAAAAGCAAAAGGTTTAAGCAATAAAACCATGAAATCAGCAAGGATGAGAACTATTTGTTGCCACGTTCTCTATTTGCCTTCCGAAACAGGAGCGATATAGAAGACTAATGCCCTGATTCACACGTCAATGGACTTCCAATAGTGATAAAGGAAATCACTTTCAAATCAAAACTTTAAACTCCACATTCAAAAGCATTAGCCAGACAAAAAGCAGTTTTAGATCATTCAACTTCCGAAATGAAAGAAAACAGTTGACCTCAATTCAACCTCAAGAAAATCCAAATTTTTAGCAGAGGAAAAACAAAGTTTAGGAATCCAAACAATCTTAGGCAAGATAGAATTAAAAAAAGGAGGGTCCCAAATTTTAAAAATTTGAGAAAAAGGTTGCAGCTGCAACATCACCTTGATGAACTCACCCCCAACAGTGAACGGAGGTAAGTGAACTTCTTTTTCTGAAAATCTCTTGGTGAATATGTCTACAATCTGCTCATCACTAGGGGAGTATTGCAGAATGATGATCCTGTCATGCACTAATTCCCTGATATAGTGCATGTGTATCTCTACATGTTTGGTCCTCTGCCTAGTAACTGGATTTGTGGATATCGTAATAGCACTTTGATTGTCACAAAAGAGGATAGTGGACAAAGTACTACCAAGATCAAACTCTGAAAGAATGCCTTACAACCAAACAGCTTGGATGCAAGCATTCACTGCTCCTCAGTACTCGGCCTCTGCTGAAGACAATGCTATGGCGGCCTGCTTTTTGCTAGACCAGCAAATGGGGTCACCACCAAACATGAATACATATCCGGAAGTAGAATTCCAATCAATAGAATCACCCACCCAATCAAAATCTGTGTAACCAACCAACTCTAGCTCGAAGTCTGCAACATAGTGAATGTCGTAGGTCCTGGTTCCCTGAATATACTAGAGGATCCTATTGGTTGCCTTCCAATGAATATCATGAGGCTGATGCATGTATCTTGACACAATATTCATGGCATAACAGATATCAGGCTGAGAATGAGTCAATTAGAGCAAGCTACCTATCAGTTGTCGATAAATAGTGCAATCCATGGGAGGTGTGCTTTTTCCTTCTTCAAGGCTGATCCCTGAAAGGAAAGGGAATGGAGCAACCTTACATTTAGCCATGTTAAACTTGACTAATAGGTTTGATATGTATTTGGACTAAGTGACAATTATCCCATCAAAATTTTGCTCAATTTCGATCCCAAAAAATTGCTTCAAGAGCCCCAAATCGCTCATTTCAAATGCATTATGGAGAGCAGTTTTGATGACTGAAATAGAAGTAACTGTGCTACCTGTAATCAGTAAGTCATAAACATATAAAAAAATAATATTCAAATGACCATCAAAGTGTTTTATATACGCATTTAGATCTGACTTACACCTTTGGAAGTTTTGCGAGAAAAGGAAGGCATCCATCTTGGAATACCACTCTCTTGGGGCCTGTTTTAAACCATATAGTGACTTATTTAGCTTGCAAACCAAAGATGGATCAGAAATGTAGCCCTCAATATGCTTCATGTATATCTCCTCATGAAGATCTCCATACAGAAAGGTAGACTTAACATCCATATGATGCACTTCCTAGTGCTTAGATGCAGAAATTGCCAAAACTAGGCGGATGGAGTCCATTTTTACAACCGGTGCAAAATTCTCATGGTAGTCCACACCTTAGACCTAGGAGACACCTTTTCCACCAGCCTTGCCTTATATTTATAGGTGATTCCATCTTCAACAAACTTAATTCAAGACACCCACTTGCATTGAACCAATTTCCTCCACGAAGGAAGAGAAACTAGCTCCCAAGTAGTGTTTTTCTGAAGAGAATTCATCTCTTCATCCATGACAACTTGCCATCTCGAATTCTTTCGAGCATGGTAGTAAGACTTAGGGCTTGAACTTATCATCAAATAACAAGATTCAAACCTCAAATAATCAGGACAAGAGAGCGCAATGCCTTCGCTTGGGAAATCAGAGCGGGTTCTCCTTGGATCATCTGGATCTCCAATGTCATCACCTGTGGAGGAGAGGGTCTGTTGAGCCCAAGTTGGGAGATGATTTTGTAATTCAGGTTCTAATTCAGCATTTGATGTTTGTTGTACACTGATATCAGAAATTAGAGGATCCAAATCAGGGTCATCACCCCCAATTACATCATCCAAATATTCAATAGAATAGGAAAGAAATTCAGCAGTTTTCTCCTTCACTAGTTCCACCTCCTAAATAGGCTCATTGAACATGACACTCCTTTAAATGATGATCTGTTTTGTTTTGATATCCAACAACTTGAAAGCTTTAGATTCATCAGGATATCTGATAAACAGACATTTGATGCTTTGCCTTCCCCCGATCGAACTTATGCTCAGGGTGCTTTCCAACAACACAACCCTTGCAAATTCCAGTGGTAGCTTTGATGACCAGGAGGCCTTCAACCATAGAATTCTTCTGTAATTGTTGCAATTATTTGAAGTTCAGGTGGCCGAACCTCTCACGCCATAGTCTACTAGCTTCATTTCCATGAGTCAGCAATGCGGTGGGCTTTGCATCCGCACAAAATGGGAGAACTCGTAGGCTTTTGCATGATGGTTTACAAGGCTTTTGCTACAAGTTTTTTCAGATGCAGGTTTTGTGAGCTCTACATCATCGGGGTTGAAGGAGACTCTCTTGGGCACTCTCATATGTGTCATTTGATAAACACTTAGGAGGTTTGATGCAAGAGATGGTACATATAGAACATTGGAAAAATAACCATGCTCAAGATCTACAGTACCTTGTCCTTCGGATATGATTGTCGAGTCATCTACCATGTGGATGGAAATTGATTTGCTGGCCTCCAAATATGAGAAAGAGTATCTTTCATCCATCATGTGATTCGAAGCTCCAGAATCTATCAAAAGTGCTTTAGACTTCGAAGTGCTTGCCATGAGAGCATGACCTCTTTCATGCTGTGGTTCCCAATCTTGCCGATCTCTCCTTCGAAATATTTCTAGAAGATTGATGTGGTTTTTCTCAAGAAGAGAAGTAGCCTCATCAAGTTTCTTTTTCATGCAGGCATGTTTAGGGTGGAAGCCCTTCCC
This sequence comes from Pseudotsuga menziesii, assembly GCA_001517045.1. NCBI lineage: Eukaryota > Viridiplantae > Streptophyta > Pinopsida > Pinales > Pinaceae > Pseudotsuga > Pseudotsuga menziesii. Next base: position 72,637 of record LPNX010527405.1, on the reverse strand, counting down.
ACAATATGAACACTTGACTTTTTCCTCCCCATGATGCCCTTTGCTTTTGTTCTTCTTCGAGCCGGAAGGCTCTTCATGCTGCTCGTTTTCAACTTTAGGCTTAGGAGCTTCGAATTTGGTTTTTGGGTTCTTTTGCTACTTTCCTTTACCCTTCAGATCTTTGGGCCCCGAGACATAGAGGGCTTGATCACGGAAGGATCTGATGATCCCCATCTGTACAAGCTTATCATGTTCACTTTTAGGGACTCAATGAAGGCATTGAGAGAAGCCATCTTCCATTCAGAGGCTGTGAGATTCCCTACATGGAATGTAGAGACAAACACCGAATAATCAACTCCAAGTTTGGAGAGTATGGCAAGGATGAGCTGATCATCCTCCTTCTCCACCTTACATTACTTCAACAGTAAGACAATGTGCTTAAACTTTGTGAAAAAATCATTTAAGGTCTTAAAATTGGAAGGCTGGAGAGACATCGACTCGTTTTCAAGCTGGTATACTCTCAAATCATCCTGTTTTCCATACAGGGTTCCAAATTTGTCCCAAATTTCCTTTGGAGTCTTCAATCCTAAGAGATGGAAAAGAAGATCCTCGGAAATAGAGAGGCACAAGAATCTGAATGCTTCATCTTTCTTGTTCAAGAATCTAGTTTTGTCTATCACATGAGTGGGCTCTTCTTCAGTGTCCATAGTGACCTGGTAGAGTCCTCTAGCACGTAGCTAGATCTCCATATCTCCTTTCCAAGAATGGAAATTGAATGGAGTCAAGAGTTCGATGGAAGAAGCCATCTCAAACTGCTGGAGCGAATGCTTTCACCTGTTAAAACCTGCAAATCACCACAAAAGGGGCACCATAAGGTCGAACAGCCTGCACATTTTAGGCTTTCATCACACCCAGCATAGTTGATCAAGTAAGCTTGACCAACAATTCCTTAACCTGGGGTATAAAGTGGTAAGCCTTGGCTTCTCGTGCAGTGCTGGATTTTTGAGCTTTTGCTCAAATTTTCATGCAAGATTTGTCAAAAACCATGTTTTTTAGAGAACTGAGCTTCGTCCCGCCGCGAGCTCTGATACCATATTAATTTGTCACAGTGGTTTAGGGATTGAAAACACAATCTCATAAAGAATTCAGACAATTAAGCATAAAATTGGCAAAATGGTGCTACAATGGAAGTAGCAGCTTTGTATAATAAAAAATAATGAATAATACAATACAATGATCATGCAAGGTGCATGAATGCCAAGACAAATCGAATTTCCAAGGAGGTCATTCGAATTGAATGAATGGGTGTAGCTTAATTGACTGTAAGCCACAGTAAACACACTAGTTAACCAATTGATCAAGTCCTGATTGACTCAACTGAGTCCTAACTGAAGTCGGAGTGCAATGCATGACTAAGTCTAACTGAAAGTAGCTCAAACACATGTCACTGCATGCCAACCAACAAGTGGTAGCACATCAATAACTCCAATGAACCCCGATGAGGTTAATTGAAGTCAAACTAGCCATCATAACTGGTTGGAGGCGCCCCTGTTGACTCCAATTCATTAAATATTAATAAAATAATCAATATAGTGAATGGAGGCACCTTTACCACTCAGCTTAACTGATTGTAACCATCAGTTAGCAATTAGGTGCATTTATGACACTTAGATCACCCCCAGAGTGCTCTAGTTAGCCTCCCCAAATGAAGGAGAAGGCTTAGTTGGCCTCCTTGACTAAAGGTATGCATGGGTGTGCTCATGTTGATGTCATATAGTGCTCCTCTGATGCCAATTAAGTCAATAAAACTTAGGATAATGGTTTAACAAGGCCAAATTGACCAAATTAAGTGTGCATGGTGGGTAAATGTCTCCAACACTTGACTCTACAAATTTGGAACTCTCTCTTGCTACACTTGATATTTGTCGTGATGCAAATGGAAGTGAAGTTAAGTTGCCTCTTATTCCAATCCACATTTTGGCTATAATGAACAACCATCATGTTCCATATTTGTTGTTGATGATGATGACGATCAAGATGAGATCGATATGTAATTGTATGTCTTTGGGTCATGTTTTATTTCAGCACATATTATCTCATATATAAAGGTTGATTTTGCATGTATAGCCTCATATATAAAGGTTAATTTTGGTTTTTCCATAATTTAATCATCTATGGGAGTTAATATAGATGTGGGTTTCGTTCTAAAATCTCATTTTTGTGTATCATTATAATTTTCTTGCAAAATGTAGGGCACCATCCAATATGTCCTCGGGCCTTAGGCTAGTTGATGTCATCTCTGAGATCTAAAGTGCAAACTCCCAAATCTAAAAATAAAAAGTAGAACCCTTGTTGTTGGTCTTATGTTGCCCGCAACTGATCTACCGAAAGATAAATCCCCGAGAATCTTAATCAGAGATATGCTCTGATACCATGTTAATTTTGCATGCCCTTGGTGATTGTTGTCATATGCTTCTTTGTTCAACAAATATGAACCTGAATTTTATCAAATAACATAAATAAAAAACTATGAGCATGCAACATTCACACAAATGGCTAGAAAAATATAAACAATGGAAACAAGTACACAGGAAATTTGTCCACCAAATTAGCTTATCATCAATGCTTCAAAACTTACAAGGACACCTCAAAACTGATGTTTAAAGCCTGTTGATAAGGAAAAACGACAACTGAGTCTAAGAAAAGAGTGTGACCACCTCGAAACTGAGGTTTTAAGTATGTTGATAAGGAAAATGGAATCTGGGTCTGAGAAAATATTGTGACAAGATATGCACGTACAACAGAGTATAACCTACATGGTTTTCCATATACCTGTACATATTCAAATTTGTCCATATGGGTGTACTGAATTGTTGTTGTTGCCCTATTCTTTGACCTTATGAGTTTGCAAATCGATTTCTCCTCTGCTTCCATGTTCTTCCTCTCTCAGCCTTTTTCTTCTCCTTCGAACAAAACTTCCTTCGGGAACAATGAATGTGTCTTTTCCCTCTACTTTGACATGCCTTTATACTTTAGCGAAAACCATAATTTACTAATAACCTAATCTCATGGTGAGATCAACGGCTGAGATTAATCTAAATCACTTTAATGCACTTTATTAAACTCAATAGCTATTAACAAACTTTCACTTTATAAATGAACTGAATTACAAAATAAATTTATTTTGATGACTTCCCGCATGTTTGATAGCTAACCTATGTAGGAATTCTTGTTTGAGCTACAAAACAATAACAAAAGGGTCATACAATTATCTGAAGATCTAATTAGTATGCTACACAACAAAAAGAGTTAATCTAAAAGATGTGGGTGTACAACATGGTCCAAATGTGTGGTTTTGGATTTGGAAGAAAGGAAAGTATTTGGGTTTGGAAGGGAGACATGGTACGGAGTAGAATTTATATATTAAAAATTTATCTTATGGAGTCATTAAACTGTCTAGCGAACATGATAGGTTATGTTTGTCTAAGAATTAAGCCTCAGGTAGATTCATGGTGAAGCTTAGTTACATTACCAAGGTAGAGGACAAGTTGACTAGGGATAAAGAGTGATGGTGCACAGTAGTTTGGAAGCTCCCGATTCTGTTGAAAGCAAACATTCCTTCATGGTTAGCATTGGCCAATAAGATCTTGACCTAGAAGCTAGGATAACAAATTGAAGTGAGGACGAGTTGGTCCGAGCAAATGTTGACTACACTCATAAGATTCTAAATGTGTTCATCATCTATTTGTTTTGTGTTCTTTTGTTATAAAGGTATGGAATGAAGTAAATTCTTCATTTAATCCCAAAAATAGTTGAAACACAGATTCTCTGGAAGGTTGTGTAAAAGGGCGGCTTTTGGATGGAGATGTTAAAGATTTAAAAACCCTTCCAAGTTTGATGGTTTGTTGGATTTGGTGGGCTCATAATCAATTGAATTTTCATAATAGGTATACTCTAGTTGTGATGGTTGCACATATGGTGGTGAGGTCAGTAAAGGAACAAAACAGTTTGCACCAAAGATAAAATGAGAAGAGTCTTGGTGATGACATGTTTGGGCTATGAGATCCCTTAGGGTTTTTACAATAGGGCATCTTCAATATGTGGAGTTGGTGTTATTCTATATAAAAACTCCAGGCATTTCTTCCATTTAAAATGTGTGGTTGGTTATGGGACTAATACCCGAGCGAAGTTATGTACTCTTTGGCTATTCCTCAGCTGTGTTGCAAGAAGTTACAGGATATGGGATACTCAAAGGTTGTTTATGATTGCGCCAATAAAAAGAAAAAAAATTGAGATATTGAGCTTGAGACATGTCATGACCCTAAGAGTGGATGAAATTGTTGCTTTTGATTGGATGTCCTACACTCATTTGTGTGGAGAGTTAAATACTGAAGCAAACAATTCATATAAACATACTATTATACTTAATGAGGGTACTTGGTTGAAAACGAATTCAGTGAGGGACAACTATAGATGGAGGTTGAAATTCCTCTTTATTATAAATGGTTATGTTTTTTTTTGTTGTTGAAGGTATGGCAATGTTTTTTCATAATCTATATCGAGAAAAGTAGGAAAGGGTAGCATGTTTACGATAATTTATTTCCCTATTGGATGACAATGTATGATGATTGTATCATGTAGGTGCTACAGATTTCTAAGTTGGGGTTATGTACTCGGATGAATTTTTATTATGAAGAACTATGTGGAGAGAAAAAATATTGTGGGGGGCATATGCTACTTATAGGACAACTTATGTATATTACATCTACAAAATGCATGTTTCCATGCATTTCCGGTCTATTGCCTAGAGGCTCATGTATAAAGTTAAAAAAAAAAAACTATTCCATCACATAAGTCAGATGTGCTCCCATCCTAACCATAATAATATGTACATGTATAGTACAAAAATGTCAAAAATGGCAATGTAAGCAGTCTGCAAATGCAGATTATGTATATAGTAGAATAAGCAAAACGCATCTTTGAACCAGTCATGTCTGAGAGGAGTCAGTCAATGTGAGTCTGTTGAGGAGCCAAACCGTCGATGAAGGGGCGATGTAAGTATTGAAATAAGGTCTCATTTTGCACTTCAATAATCTTCAATTGTCCAAAGCTTATGAGCATCTCATCCTTGGAGAGTTTATCTGCAATGGCATTATGTTCCTTGTATACATGACAACTTGAAAAAGAATCAAAACTGTCTAACAGTCGATGCACCTCTTCTATCAAAGAGATAAGAAACATATTTTAACAATTATGAACTTTCTTTATCCAATTTATAACATTCATGGAGTCACCAAAAACTTGTAAGGATTTACATTCCTCTTCCTTTTCAAAACATAATAGGAGTTTTAGTACCATAATTTTGTGTACAGTTGTTTTTATGGGTCCCCAAGTCCATTTGAATTTTGAAAAAAACGAAGTTTAACAAATATGGTCCACAATTGATTATGACCACATTTTTTAAATAGACTATTATGCTTAATGAGGGTAATTGTGTAAGGTAACACCTAACATATTTATCTTATTAGATAAATAAATATATTTTTATAATTGAATTGATTATCTTTACAATAAATTTGTGTGGCTTTTATATATATATACATGAAGAGACACCTTTAACAATGTGTACTTCTAATGCCGACTTTTACATACTTAATTAATAACCTAATCTAATAATTAAAAATTTATTAATAAAGGCAATATACATTTGGTATATTACAAGTTATCCTGATTTGAAAATATTCGTCCACAAATCTTCTATGAGCGTGCTGCAACTAGAATTTTTGCCACGGTTTAGCAATTATTGAAATAATTGGTCGCATTTCCATTAAAATCGTACTTGAATATTTAGGAGTTGTCATCGTACCTTGTTCCTCTTTACTTAGGAACTCGGGAGTCACAATTGCTTCTTCTGTTGTGTGTGTAGATGCAGTTTCCACCTTTCCTTCATAGGCTTCTTCATCATTTTCTTTCAACCTTGGCTTGTTTTAAGCAATAAATTCTTTGGGGTCTGATCTTGCAACAAGTTCTTCCTTGGTTCCATCTTCTTCTGTCGTGGGTGAAAAATCAGTTTCCAACTCTTCCTTATTTGGAACTTCATGGGGTGTAACCGCTTCTGCTGTCATAGGTGACATAGCAGTTTCATGTTTTCCCTCACTAGAGAAGTGAGATGTCGTAGTCGCTTCTTCATCATTTTATCTCAACATTGGCTTGATTTGAGCAATAAATTCTTCGGGGACCGATCTTGCTACTAGTTCTGCCTTGATTCCAATTGCGTCTCTCGTTTCTTCTTCGTTGATTTCTTGTGTATTTTCATTTTAATTTTTCGTTTCACATTCTTGCTTCAAATTTTCTTGTTTCACATTCTGGATTCCTTCAAAAAATTTATCCAGTGATGACGACATTTATATTTTGGAAGTCTTGAGAATTTGTTTTTTTAATAATAATAATAATAATAATAATAATTATTGTTTATCTCTCTCTCTCTCTCTATATATACATACATGTATGTATACATACATACATACATACATACATATATATGTATGTATATATATGTATATATACGTATACATATATATATATATATATACGTATGTATACATATATATACATACATATATACGTATATATGTATATATACATACGTATATATGTATATATATATACGTATATACATACATATGTATATATATATATATATATATATATATATATATACATACATATGTATATATATGTACATACATATGTATATATATATGTACATACATATGTATATATATACATATGTATGTATATATATACATATGTACATACATATATATATGTATGTACATACATATATATATGTATGTACATACATATATATGTATGTACATATATATATATACATATACATGTATGTATATGTATGTATATGTATATATATGTATACATATATATACATACATATATACGTATATATACATACATACGTATGTATATATACGTATATACGTATATATATATACATACGTATATATGTATGTATGTATGTATGTATGTATGTATGTATGTATGTATGTATGTATATATATATATATATATATATATATGTATGTATGTATATATATATACATACATATGTATATATATACATATGTATGTAGCCCCAAGAGTTAGCTCAAGCGGTCGAGCAACTGTA
>LPNX010527405.1:11593-63616 GCA_001517045.1 Pseudotsuga menziesii | reverse complement strand
TATGTATATATATACATATGTATGTACATATATGTATCTACATATGTATGTACATATATATATATATATATATATATATACATACATATGTACATACATATGTATATATATGTATATGTATATACATATATATGTATGTACATACATATGTATATATATGTATCTATATACATATGTATGTACATATATATATACATATATATGTATGTATATATATATATATGTGTGTGTATGTATATATATGTACGTATGTATGTATATATATATATATATACATGGTTTTTTTTACATTTTGAAATGTTATAATAATAATAATAATTATTTAATAATAATTTTATTATTGTAATTTTTTTTTACAGTGGAATTTAGGGTTTAAGGCAGAGAGTAATGGTATGGAAGAGGAGTAAAGGGTAACGGGTGGACAAGGTGTAATGGTATGGATGAATTTATAATTTTATGGATTTAAAATTATAATAATAATAATCATTAATAACAAAAATATTATAGGAAGCGATTTTTTCAAGCACGATTTGGCTGCGTTGTAGCATATCGGCGTGAGATCCCAGGCCTGAGTGACTGGCTCTTGCTGAATCGAAGACCCTTGACGTGAGAAGAGCTGAATGCTGTGTTCTACTGGGCTGGGTCGTGGGATTTGAGGCCGTTCCCTCTGATCATGCATCAAGGCTGGCCCAGGCAGCATGATGGTGGAGGAAGTAGGCGGTGACTTGCCGCATACTCGATCGAAAGCCTCTGACAGGCTTATCAACTCCCACGCCAAACGAACAGGAAAGAGAGAACTACCTAAATTTGTAAAAAGAATTGAAGATGTGCCGGAGGTAGCCCTCCCCTCGGAAGAAACGATTGGGGTTGCCTTGTCACTGGCAGATCGTGCTTTGATCGGGCAATTCACAGGGCTCTGGCCCTCGCCCAAAACCACAGATAGCTGGGTCCAAAGGAATTGGCGCCCGCTAATCTCTAAAAACGTTGCCTCTTACTCGATCGGCAGGGGATACTTCCTCTTCGATTTCGAATCCAAAGATGACAAAGATCTAATCTTCAAGAACGGGCCCTACTTCATGGGGCCGCAAGGTCTCTATCTCAATGGGTGGACCCCGGATTTTGACCCTGAAGCCGATACCCTGAAAGCTGTGCCAGTCTGGGTCAGACTGCCTAATCTCCCTATGCACTGTTGGAACCCCAAATCCCTACACGCTATAGGGAATGCACTAGGGAAATACATAGACATGGCTAGTCCAAAGGACCAATACGCCTGTGCCCGTATCTGCGTTGAGGTAGACCTTGAAGCTGGACTGCCAGAAGCACTAAACCTAACGGTGGGGAACTGGTCCCACATCCAAAAGCTGGACTACGAACAACTTCCCTTCAAATGCAGAGGATGCCATGAATACGGGCACTTCATCCGAAACTGCCCTAAAACACCTGAGAATCATGAGAAGGGGGAAGGATTGCAAAGGGTGAACAGATCTAGATCCAAAAACCATGTCGGAGAGGGCCTTAAGAAGGGAGCGGGGAGCGAAGAAAGAACTAGTCCTTCCGGAAAAATCCAAGAGATCTCAAAGACAACAGAAGCCACAGAAGCAAGGGAAGACACTAATGACACAGAAGACAGATCTAGCTATGAAGAAAGCAAGGAGCCGGAAGTAGTCCTCTCAGATCAAGGGAAAGATAATGAGGAAGGAATAACAGGAACAAAAGAAGGAGAAAGCCAAGAGAAATCTGAAGAAGAACCTGACTCAGAAGAGGAAGAAGAGGAGGAGGGGGAAATTGAAATTGCTACCCCAAGAATGGCCAAAACAAAAGGGAGAAAATCTAGAAAAGAAATGCGGGAGCAGGCAACATACAAGGATAAGCTGTAGGGATCCCAGTTAACCCTGGAGAAGCTGCTGAAAAATCCAAGAAATACCCGCCAGCATGGGCATGCCCTGAAAGGGATGCCCTCGGCCACCAAAAGTAAGTAATGAAAGTAATTTCCTGGAACTGCAGAGGGCTCGGAAGCAAAGGCAAGGAAGAAGCTATGCTAAATCTGATCTCTCTTCACCAGCTGGACATCTTACTGATCCAGGAAACCAAGATGGAGGAAGCTACATTCCTCCAAGTTAGTAAAAAATTTTGGAAAAAAAAAGGCTCCGCTGCGTTAAGTTATAGGGGAGCATCCGGGGGTATAGGAAATCTGTGGGACGATGGAAAATATGAAGCTGTGGCCACCAAAAACAGCAATCATTGGCTCCTCACTGTGTTGAGGCAAAAAGACTCCAATTCCCTGGTAAGTATTTTCAATATATATGCACCTAATTCTTATAGCGAAAAAATAAATTGCTGGTCTCTTCTCCGTGAAGAAAGGAGTAATCAGCAGGGCAATGTTATTCTGGCTAGGGATCTGAATGTCACCCTCAATCAGGAAGAAAAGAGAGGGGACTTAAGAACCAAAGATCCCATCACAGAAATTGTGGAAGATACTATCATAGCCTCATACCTCATTGACATTAAGCCTGCTACAGGGAAATATACCTGGAATAATAGGAGGTTCGGTCTTGGGCACATTGCTGCCAGACTCGGCCGCTTCTTGGTCCAGGACACCTTTCTCCTGCAAGGCCTGAATATGATATCCAAAATCTTACCTTTCGGAGGCTCCGATCATAAGCCTATCCTCCTGGAAATGGTGAAAGAAAAAAATATGGGCCCTATTCCGTTCAGATTTAACTCCATGTGGGCCAATCATGATGAGTTCTTAAACATTATATCAGCCTGTTGGTCGCATGGGCAGACCCGGGTTTATTATAATCAACCAACAACACCCCTAGCTCACTCGCCCTTTCGGCGACAGACCGCGAAGTGGCCTGAAGTCTCACCCGAAGTGAATCTAATGGGTTGGCCAAGACTCAAGTGTCTTGGACCAGGTTCTGTGCACCCTACTCTCTTCTCACACCCCTGCTAGTCACAAGGTCGGTTATCTTTGCGCGTCGCACGTTTTCTTCTATCGCGACTCTTCTAGCTTCGAGACTCTTACCCTTGCGCAAGTCGCGCGGATCCTTCCCACGTCGCGCAACTTCCAGTCACCCACAATATCTCCAACCCTATCGCGTCGCTGTGCACCGCGCGACACATAGCTCCTTCTCAACGCTAAGCCCTCAACTCGCGGTATCGTGCACCGCAGCTCCTCTGCCGGTGCGGTATCGCCCCTCTGCGATACCCTACCTCCGCGGCTTCGCGCTCTTAGCGTCGTCTGTGTCGACGTGCGAGGCTCAACTAGCAAGACAGTTATACTGTGATTAAATGACTGTTCGAAGCAAACATAATGAAAGCTTCATGCAACCTACTGAAAGACTTCAACTTATATCTATCCTTCCCTATTACTGTGGGCTGAACAATACATACATTCATTTACTGTAACGAAATCCATATGCATAATAACCAGTAACAGTAAGCAAATACAATCACATTCATGCAACACATAATACGCAGATTTAACGTGGTTCACCCCCAGGATGGGAGCTACGTCCACCAAACTGTGCTTCTATTATTATAACTTGAGGGAAGCTAGCACAGTCCTACTGCACCACATATGCAGTGCGAGATCTTCTCTCTTAGACCTCGTATCTACTCCTATCTCTATATTGCCTTCTTACAATATATTTTTCCCTCTCTGTCAATCCCAGTGGATTGTTACATGCAGACTCAATGACTCACAGACAAGCTAAGTGTCTAGATCTTTACAAAATGGTCTGTCTTTCCGACTACTGAACAAACTAGCCAAACAATAATCTACTGTCTAACCAGCTAACCCACTAACCAACCCGTTACAATACAAACTTTTATAGGCGGCCCGAAGGTCTCGCCATTACAACACTGTGGGTCTGTCCCAACAGTTAACCCATACCCTAATTAGTGACAGTCGGTCCTCTCTGTCCTTGAGGTAGCCGCTTCCTGTCACACCACAGCTCTCTGCAGTCTTCCATGCTTCCCGACACTGATCATGGGTACTGTGCATCGCTTCACTTCTCTGTCCTTCGTCTTCAATGCTTGAGCCTCGTTGCTCCTTCTCCTTTATGAGGGTCGCTGAGCCCTCCTGTCTTCCGCCGCTACCTTTAATGCAGTGGGTGAGCTTTCTCCTCTCGGCCGCTCGGGTACCGTTGCCTTTCTTGACTTCTCTATCTCAAAAGTCATGGTTTCCGGCTCTGCTCTATAGCTGGAAACGTGCTACGGCATCATAGCCCTGTCTTATCTTCCTTCCGCCAAAACTTATGTCTCCGCTAAACTAGCAGCTTCTTCTGTAGCTGCGGGACCCTACTCCAACAGTCCCCTAACACTTACTTGTGGCTCGCCCTCGAGCCACTACCAGCGGGCTTCTCCCGCTGTAGCTTCTACTTCGCCTCCTGCGAAGTGCGTTGTAACTTGCCTTGAAGTCCTGCGACTTCATTCTTCATCTCCTCGGTACGCTGTCTGTAGTTTCTGTAACTTGGTTCACTGGGATCTCTTATCCTTTCTTACCGTAGTCATGGTTTCGCTCTCGTCGCTCGTTCTCCTTTTGAGAACTTTCTAGTGTTTGAAAGGCCTTCCACAGATATCCTTTCCTCTTTATCTGGGTTAGAACTTTTATCACAAGGAAAATCTGTATCTTCTAGCCTTCTCAAACATTTCATTCCGCCTGGAGCCTTGTATACGGGAGAGCTACAAACCATGAATTCCGTTCCGAGAACAAGCCTTTGTCCGTGTTCTGGAATTCTATTGTCTGCTGGTTCTGCCGTTCTCGTCCACTTCTCTTCTCTTCGAAGTGCTCCAGGTACACATGCTGCCTCTGATCTTCAGATTGTTGTTGCGTTACCTCCGCAATCTCTTATGCTTCTCTTAGCTGATCAGATAGTTCGGCGACCTTCTCCCGTTGCTTTCTTTTTCTCATTTTTACTTTCCACCTGGCGGGAGACTTCTTCGCAACATACTTCTGCTTTGCTTTCTTATCTTCAGTGATCGGCTCGGCGTTCTTCTTCTCCTTAGCAGGGATTTTGGTAACAACTTCTACTTCAGGTGCTTGATGGTTCATCCTTGGTGGCTGTCTGACCTGTGATGTGTCTAATTTCACAACCTTGGGTGGTGTCGTCATGGCGGCTAGAAGGCCACCACGATGAAACTGCTTCAATACGGCTTCCATGGGTTCGACCACGGACAGGCCCCTCTTGGCTGAATCTCCTGGCCGTGCACTGGCTTCGAAGTCTAGAAAGCACAGCACTCTGCAACTGAATGGCTGGGAAAACTTAACTGCTTTACTCTATAGCTCTCGGGCTTGGCAACTGTACTCCTCCGTCGTGAAGAACTTGTTCCTTTATGCCGAAGGCGGCAGTCCCGGACGCAACGGTCGTCTCCGGTGATACCCGTGAGTTGTAATAATTACCTGGTCAAGGCCTCACCCATCATCTGATCCCCTAATCAATGCTAAAATCTGATCGAATTTCCCTCGAAGCGTGTGTACGGGTGCCGGTCTCATGGAGGATTTACCAAATCTGGAAAAATTTATTATACTGTTGCCAAATCTATGGTAAGGGATACCGGTCATTTTCTCATTAACTACCTGTCAGACGGTGACTTGACTGTCCCTCTGCCGGTTGCAAACTAAGTACGTGGCACGGAGAAACATCGCACTGCCGCGATGCGACTCCGCATCATCTGCGCAAAACAATACCACCTTTTTCTTTCTTTCTTTTTTTTTTTTTTTTTTCCCGGGTGTAGACTAGTTCCCGATGTGATGCCTCCTCTCAACTACACTGGACATCTGCACCACCATAAACTGGCTAACTTAGGGCTGAGAGGCGAGGTGGCTATCACTATAGAGCTTAAGCCTACTGTCATTAATCCATGTGGGAAGAACCTCCCCGTCCAGCTGGCTGAGCTGAACGGCACCTCCCTTTGTAACTTGTTGTATCTGATATGGCCCCAGCCAATGCGTTTTGAACTTCCCTGGAAACTTAATGAATTTGTTGTCATAGAGGAGCACTAGGTCTCCGATCTGGAAAGTCTTATTCTTAATGTGTCTATCGTGCCAAGCTTTTTCTCGTGCTTTCTGCACTTTCTGATGGAATTCGACGATGAATCTGTCTTCGTCCAAGGCAAGCAGCTGTGCTAACCTTTCCTCCACTGTATCTGTATCAGTCATCCCGGTAATCTGAGCAATTCTTAAACTGGGAAGAATATACTCCATAGGCATAACAACCTCCTGCCCATACACCAAGCTGAAAGGTGTGTGTCCCGTAAGTTTCTTGCATGTGGTTCTGTATGCCCATAATACAACGTTAACTCTGAGGTCCCAATCATTCCTTTGGCTATTGTAGATCTTAGTCAGAGCATTTTCTAGAATCTTATTGAAGGCCTCCACCGTACCATTAGCCTGTGGATGGTAGGGAGTGCTCTTATGGTGCTGAATCTGGAATTCTTTTGTCAAAACCTCGATGGTGTGGTTCAAGAAATGTGTGCCTTGATCGCTCATCAGAATTACTGGGCATCCAAATCTACTGATGATGTTTTCAAAAAGGAACCGTGCGGCTGTAACAACATCACAATTTCTTACTGCCTTGGCCTCTGCCCATCTGGTGAGGTACTCTGTTCCGGTGATAATATGTCTCGCACCCGTGCGCTTTCTCGGTGGGTTGATAGGACCCACAAAATCTATTGCCCATTTGTCAAATGCACGCAACGTGACCTGCGGTCACAGCGGCATTTCATCGTGTCGCGAGGGTTTTCCTACCCTTTGGCAGATATTGCAGCATCTGCAGAAGTCATTGGTGTCTTTATGCAATGTAGGCCACCACAATCCTTCCTCTAAGATTTTCTGTGCAGTCGGATTTCCAGCAGAATGACCTCCTGCGATTCCTGAGTGTGCCTCTCTGATAATAGCGTCTTTTTCATGCGGCATCACACATCTGCGCAGAACTTCATCCGGGCCTAGCTTGTATAGGTGTCCTGCGATAAGGGTGAAGTCTGCTGCTTTAACAACCAACTGCTTCTTTTGCTGCTTGGTAAAGTCATCCGGTGCTACTCCTATGGTGAGGAATTGGATAATATCGGCATAATAATCATCTGCGATATGTATAGAAAACAATTGTGCATCGGGCAGATTATCTTCGAGGTTACTTGGTTCTTCTCCTGAGTCTATCCGCGACAGATGATCAGGTCCAGCATTCAGTCTTCCTGGTTTCACAATGATTTCAACATCATACTCTTGGAAGAGGAGTAACCATCTGCAGATTCTCCCCCCTAACACTGGCTTATTGACTAGGTACTTCAATGCAGAGTGGTCAGTAAACATCTTGAACGAGGCTCCCAATAGATAGTGCTTGAACATCTCTAGAGCGTACACCATAGCTAAGCCTTCTCTCTCTGTTGTGGTGTAGTTCTTTTCTGCTGTCGATAGCTTTCTGCTGGAATATGCAATGGGATGGTCAATATCTCCTTCTCCTGATTGTGTCAAGACGACTCCCAGTGCGATGCCTGATGCATCCACATGTACATGAAATGGCTTAGTCCAGTCTGGAAATACTAGGATGGGTGTTGTAACCATCTTCTCCTTAAGTGTGTCTAGACTCTGCTGACATTCCTCATTCCATAGGAACTTTACATCTTTCTTTAGCAATTTCTCCATTGGTGCTGTAATCTTTGCGTAGGCTTTGATGAACTTTATGTAGTACCCGGTATGACCAAGTACTGTCCTTAGTTGCTTGACTGAGTTGGGTGCTGGAAGGTTTACAATGATGGCGATCTTCGCGGGATCTACCATCAAGCCTTGTCTGCACACAATGTGACCCAACAAAATACCAAATGGTGCATAAAATATACATTTTTTCAAGTTTAGAGAAATCTGGTATTGCCTACATTTTTCTAACATCAGTCTTAGATCTCCTATGTGTTTGTTGATTAGTCCAATTACAGTCCAGCCATCAAAATATACTTCTAAGAATTTATGGATGTATTCTTTAAATACAACAACTACTACTCTAGAAAATATAGCTGGTGCATTCGTAAGACCAAAAGGCATTACCATATACTGGAACGAGCCCCATTCTGTCGCAAAAGTGGTCTTAGATCGATCTTCTGGATGTATCCTGATCTAATGGTAGCTTGAGAAGCCGTCAGTGAAGGAGTAGACCTCCTGTCCTCCCATGTTGTCTAATACCTCATCAGTGAACGGTGTCGGAAATGGGTCATGAAGTGATGCATCGTTGAGCTTGCGCAGATCGACGCAGATTCTGATGTCCCCTTTTGTTTTCTTCTCTTGCACGACCATGGGGCTAACCCATTCGCTTTCTTCTACCGGCTCAATGATGCCTGCTGCTAGCATCTTATCAATCTCGTCCTTGACTTTTTCTTTGTAGCGTGGATTTAGTCTATATGGGCGCTGCTTGATTGGTCTAGCATCCTCCTTCAATGGTATCCTCATCACTCCCAGGTCTCTGACTATTCCCTTCATCTCCGTGAACTTGGTGGGAAATAGGTCCTGATAGTCATGTAACAAATCTGCGATCTGTCCGACTGTTTCATCGTTCCAATAGTCTCCAATAGAGGCAAACTTAGGTTCTGCGTCTTTGCCAATATTGACCTTTTTAATCTTAATGGGTTCAGTGATTGCTGGAATCTCTAGCTGTGGTCCCTCAACATCGCGAGTCCCTTCTGACTCGGGAATGTTAGTGTTGCGAGGATCCTCATCCGCCTCCTCTGTTTCTAATGCAAAATTATAGCATTCCAACGCCTCTTCTAGCTGGATAGCCCACTCAGGTTGGGCTGGTACTGATGTGGTGCACTCTTCAAATATCTTAGTCTTGATTATTTCTAGGGCCTGAGCAACAGTTGGATGTTCTGATTCGAACGCGAAGGTGAGTAGGAAACTGTCTGTCATGAGTGACCATGTGGTCGTCCCCTTGCGCAATTCGGTCTCTATATACCAGTTCCTTGGAACAGTATCCAATGTGTGAATGAATCGGTGAATCCACTCGTCCTCGGGAACGTTCGACCAGCTCTGTTCACATGCCTGAATGTGTGTCCTAGGATCAATTTCTCCTATGTACTTCTGTGGGACATACTCTCCGTCGACAGAAAATCTGATCGTCATTAGTCTTTTAATATCGTCCCATGATGCGATATTCTCTTTGTGTGGATACCACCATCTTGCAGGTGTGGCTCGTACTGCAAGGTCCATAGCTGGGATCCTCTGATTCCCAGGTCAGTTAAGAGCAGAGACAACGAAATTCCGAAGAAAATCATCACGCTGGAAGAGTTAAAAGAAGTAATAGCCATCATGGAAGAGGACAGAGCCCCAGGACCAAACGGGTATAACGTCAATTTTATCTCAATCTGCTGGGATATTATTAAAAAAGATATGCTAAAAATGGTTAGAAAATCTTAGAATTGTGGCAAAATAGGAGGTAGTACAAACTTAGCCTTCTTAGCCCTCATCCCCAAGGAGAAAGAAGCCATGTCCTTTAACAGGTTCCGGCCAATTTCACTGTGTAATATAGGTTACAAGATTATTACCAAGATCATGGCTAACAGGTTAAAATATATACTGCCAGATATCATCCCGGAGAACCAAGGCGGTTTCATAAAAGGAAGGAAGATTTGGGATAACATCAGCCTAGTACAAGAAGCCATCCATTCAAGCCTAACAAATGGAGATAAAGGTATGGTGGTGAAACTAGATCTGGAAAACGCCTTTGACAGAGTCAGCCATCCCTTCCTTTTCTAGGTAATGCTGAGATTTGGATTTGCCCCTGAATTTGTCTCCTGGGTCAAGGCCTGTATCAATAAGCCATGGATTGCCCCCCTCATTAACGGAAGAGCTGCTCCATTTTTTCAAGCTACGAGAGGCCTGAGGTAAGGATGCCCGCTCTCCCCACTTCTTTATGCTATTCAGTCCTCGGTCCTTAGCTTTCAATTGGAAAACGCCCAGCTAGAGCAGGAGCTTCCAGGTATAAGGCTGGCTAGAGGGATTCAAGATATTAATCACGCACAATTTGCTGATGACACCATCTTGATGCGAGGTGCCAGCCAGATTATTGCAAGCCGTTTCAACACCAAATTGAATAGATATTGTCAGGCCTCTGGAAGTAAAATCAACTTCATGAAGAGCCATATCTTCGGTTGGAACATAAATCCTAAAGAAGTCTTAGATATATCCCGAATTATAAATATGAAAGGCATTGTTAGTTGGGACTCCTTCAATTATCTAGGAGTCCCTGTCTTCAAAACTAGAGCTAAGTCTTCTGATTGGAACCCCATCGTGGAAAAAATTAAGCAGAAAATCTCAAGTTGGGGGACTGCCTAGCTAAACCTTGCTGGGAAGGTAGTATTAGTTAAAGTTGTTCTGAACAGCTACTTGCTTTATCAGTGCGCTCTCCTCCTCGCACCTGTCAAAAATATAAATCAAATTGAGAGCTTATTAAGATCCTTTCTTTGGAACAGTGGGAATCATGGAGGTGGTAAAAAGTTCACGCTAGTAAGTTGGAAAATAATTAAGTTGCCTAGGAAAGAGGGTGGACTCCAAATTAGAGATCTGAAATCTCAAAATCTGGCCATTGGAGCCAAGCTACTCTGGCATATGCTTGACTCTAAACCTTCCTGGTGCAGTAAGGTTCTTAAAACCAAATATTTCCCAGGAATACGGCTCAGATGTCTGGAAGGGGAGCAATTGAAAGTCAAGGGATCCCCCATTTATAATCTCTGCAAAAAAATCTTGCCACACTTTACTGAAAAACTGCACTGGATTCCGGGTAATGGCAAATATCTACATGTTTGGCAGGATTCGATTCAAGGTAAACCTCCTCCATGCCTTCCACGACTGCAGCAATGGATGGAGGCGAGGGGATTAAGCACGCTCTGGAGCATATTGAATTGGGAGGTGAGCACGAGGTGAGTCACCCTCAGCGATGGTCAGCGTCGGCTCTTCCGAACTGTCCACCTGCGTTGGAGGAAGAAAAAAACAGTTTAATTTCCCATCTGGCTGGGATAGAACCGATCTCCCTCAAACAGAAGGACAGGCGAGGATGGGGCACGTGGAGGGGTTCCTATACGCCAGCTGAAGGGTATGCTGTGTTTTCTGCAAGCTACAATGTTCCAACGAACCCTGAGATGTGGAATAAGCTTTGGAATATCAGCACGTTGCCTAAGATTGAGGTGTTCAATTGGACACTGATCCACCAAAGACTGCTAACTGGAGAAAATCTAGAGAAAAGGGGATAGCAGGCCCATTCCGCTGCCCTCTCTGCGCTGTGAGTTCAGAAACTATTTCCCATCTTTTCCTAAAATGCCCGTATGCCTTATCTATATGGAAGGAAGTAATGAAGTATGGAGGTGACGGGCAACAATGGGCTAAAATTATTCAGGATCTCTTTATTAATTGGGAATATAGGTACCACGGCGAGCTGGCCTAGAAAAAAAGGCGTGAAAGATTGTTGGCTGAAACTACTTAAAATCACTTGCTGGTGCATCTGGCTAGAACGAAATCAGAGAATCTTTCAGAATAAGAGTCAACCGGAGTGGAAGACCGCGGTTAAAATTAATGCTCTGCTTAGGGAGGTGGTAAAAAGCAAGAAGATACCGAACAATAAAGCTGAGTTGTCAGGAAAAGAAAATAAATGGATGCAAAGTCTTAATATTCAGCCAATGAACAGTATAGCTTCCAAAAAGTTGGAGAATTGGGAAATCCGAATGGATAAATCTCAGTTCGAGAATTGGTTAAGAGAGCAGAAAATCTTCAAATTGTTCTTTGATGGGGCCTCAAAAGGCAACCCGGGGAAAGCAGGAGGAGGTGGAGTTGTCATAAATCCAAGAGGGAAAGTTGACATTGAATACTCTTGGAATATCGGTCAGGATTCAAATAATATGGCGGAAGCCTATGGACTCTGGCAAGGCCTCAAGCTGGTACAAAAAGGAGTGGACGAACTAATGGTTATCGGGGATTCTAGGATCATTATCAAAAAAATGAAAGGGGGGGAAGGGGCAATAATGAGTAGATGGAAAGATTAATAAAAAGAATAAGGTCTATGGCCAAAAGGTTCAGGAAAATAGAATTCTTCCATGTTCTTAGGGATCTTAATGAAAAGGCGGATAAGGCCACCAACAAATTTTTAGTTATAGGGTGCTATGAACTTAATGTTAACTCGGAGGTAAGCATGGAAATCCCCCCTTAGATTGTCGGTCTGCCGCTTTAGGATGGAGTACCTTGAAGGATGATTGTCTTCTGTATCTTGATTAGCGTATCAACTGATTTTTTCATTATTAATATAACCGTTTTTGTTAAAAAAATAATAATAAAAATATTATAGTAATGATATTATTATTATATCGATTTTTCTTTTAGGTGGCGGAACTATAATATTAAAATTATATTTATTATAAATAAGAATAATATATTTTATTTTTTTGGATGGGAATCTGGAGATGGGAGATATTTGCGAAAAGAGATTCGAGATGGGAGAATTATAAAATAAAACCATGGGCTGGTTTGTTGATGGTTTTTTCTTTTCTTTTTACTTTAATTTATTTATGGTGCATTCCTTTTTTTTCTTTTCCCTTTTCCCTTCTTATTTTTCCTTTTTTTCTTCTCTCCCACTAGGAGCTTCCTTTATTTCTTCAAATATTTAGTAATCAAATGGAACCACCGGCTTGTATTTTTTCTTTTCACTCTGAAAAATATTTTTTGATTACAGGTTGGGAGCAAATCTGATCTGATACCACTTGTAAGGTAACACCTTACATATTTATCTTATTAGATAAATAAATATATTTTTTATAAAAAAATTTTGTAAGTTCATAACTAATCTATTAAGGAAAGATAAAAATACAGGTATTAATACAAGTCTGCGTGTTTCTGGAACACGAAACAGAGCCAAAGGAGGCCGGCCAAGAGTGCAAAAATTGATCCGCCCCATTATGGGGAGAACAGATCTTAATCATCAAAAAATAACTGACTGAAAAGTTTAAAAGTAAAGCTAGCCTAGAGTAGACAGATGGATGAAACTAGATACAAAAAAACATTGAAAAACCTAGAGAGTCTTGACACCTAGCATTACAGTGGCTCGTACGACACCTCGGTAATTAGGCAGCTGTATTCGGTTCCCCATTGTAGTTCCTGCTCCTTGCCATTCATCCGCTTCTGGTTTGGTTCGTTGACGATGCCGGTGGAGTCGATGTTCTTGGTATTGCCCGAGTCTCGAGGGGGTTGCTTAACTGGCAGAGGTGACGATTTCTTGAACTCTTTTCCTTTTTTTTTGAACAAACTGGTGCTGGGAAGAGGTGAGTATGGCCTGAACAGGGGGGGCAGNGGGGAGAAGTGGAGGGGGAGGAGGAGGTGAAGGAGGGGGCGAGGCAGAGGTGGAGGGACAGGGTCAGGATTGTCTATGTTGGTTGGTGGAGTGTTGACAGTGCGAAGGATAAGCCTGGTTAGAAGATTCTTGAAAATCCAATAATTTCCCCTGCGGGACGAGGTGCAGGTAGCTACAGTGAGAGAGCAGGAGACTTTGTCCTCCCAATCGTCAACCAGGGCTCTCAATGCCTCTGGAAACTCAGCTTCATAACCTCAGTTGTTGGCATATGGGTGGAAGGGTGGATCTGAGGGGTTGTTAGCCCTTCCACGGCCTCTCCTTCCTCTAGGAGGTCCTCTCCAATGCGCCGAAATGAATTTTCTGGTACGTGAGTGACTGTAACAAGAACAGGAGGAGCTGAGCGAATTGCGAAGGCCGGGACTAAGCAGGAGCATGCAGGGCATGAGCCGAGCTGAGAAAGAACATGAGCGTAGCGGGCTCATCAAAGCATGGGTGACGAAATGCAGGAGTTGTAGGGCAAAGAGGTTGGAGGAGGCCATAATGCATTGAATCTGATGGGCGTAATGGTTTGTCATTACTGCATTGTACCAGACCTGAACAGCCTTAAATGCCAAGGGGACTGGAGCTGCTTAGAGGATTAGGCTCATCGTCGTCCCTCTTATTGATGTCATCATCCCCCAAAATTGCCAGATTCTAGTTGTCATCAAACTGTCCGTCGGTCGCATGGGGGTGCTGGTGGGTGTCAATCGCATGGGGGTGCTGGTGGGTGTCAATCGCATGGGGGTGCTGGTGTGCATGGGGCCACCCGTCATCAACTGTGCAACCATTGGGGGTGGTGAGTGGATTGATGATGTGTTGGGGAGCGTCATCAATCTTTTGTGCCCTCTTGTCACCCACGTGTGTCCTCTTGTCACCTACATCCGGGAGATGGTCTTTGGCTGTTGTTTGAATACATTCTTCCTTGAGGATGTTATCTGGGATTTCCTCCAGGGTATAGATCTGCATGAAAGAGGGAGAGAGGATGCCCTTATTTGCTATTTTATCTGCTAAAGAGTTCGCTTCACGCCTGACATGCTGAAAGGTGATTTCCATTCGCTCAAAGAGGAGATCCGCAAGTTGCTGCAAATCGTGGTCCAACCTCTAGGAAAAAGAGACTTTGCTGCTACCTGAGCCATTTTGAAGTTTGGAAGCCATGTTTAGGATAAGATCTGAGTCTCCTTCCATAATAAGAGGGAAGGATCCCTAGTTTCGAGTAATGGTTATGCCTTACAAAAGTCCCATGAGTTATGCCGCATTGTTGCTTTCCATCCCCAGTTTGCCATAGTAGATGTTCAGGATTTGTCCTCGATCCATTCTAAAAGCCCCTCCAAAACTTGCTAGTCCAAGATTTCCCTTCGAAGCCCCATCAAAGTTGAGTTTGACGAAGCCTTGAGGTGGGGGGGCCTAGAAGTCGGGAGAGCAGGGCTGAGGACGAGCAATGTCGGAATGAGCAATAGAAAGGATAAGCTAGTTACTAAGGATAACTTTTCCTGGGGGTTGGCTTGGAGATCTTTATCCGTCTAGTTACACAACATCATGGTTTCTTTGAGATTAAGGCTTATGTGATTCCATATAGTGTCGATGGAGTTTGCTTTGCCCTCAAAGATTCTATTGTTGCGTTCTTTCCAGACGTTCCATGTGAGAAAACCGGGGATGAGCTGCCAGAGTCAGTTGAGAATGGGGTTCTCAAAAGGATGAGTGTGCCAATTCTTGATGGTTTTTGCAATGTTCCCTGTTGTCTTTCGGTTCTTCTGTAGAATGAGACTATTCTCATCCATAGCCAATTGGCTAGAGTGCAATGGTCCAGGAGATGCTTCATGGTTTCCTCATGCTGCTTGCATAATGGACACTGTGAAGGCCCAATGAAACCCCTTTTAACAAGGTTATCCCATGTGAGTATTTGTCTGTGTAGAACCTGCTAGAGAAAAATAGTTACTTTGGGCCAGGTTTTGAGTTTCCATATCTTGGACCAGGGGGAGTCTCGATGGTCCTGCGAGCTTATTTTGATGTGATAAGCTTCTTTGATGGTGAACATACCTCGGGGTTTGTGACCCCAACGTAGGATGTCTGGGCCATGCCTGGTGGGAATGGAGCGCTGTTGAACGTGATTCCATAGAGCTTCAAAGAACGCCTGCTACTATAGCTGATGCCACCGATCTTGGGAGACCCATTCTCGAAGGTACTGGTGAGTGTTGGCCGTCCAAAAGTAATTTATTTTTTCGTGATGTGGGAGTGTGAAGCAGTCATGAAACCAGTGCAAGTTGAAAGAGTCTTCTAAAGAGGGAAGCTGGTTCCACGAATCTGTCCAGAAGTTGGTTCTGGATCCATCGTGTATTTCCCAGAAACTGTGATTTTGAATTATTGGTCTTTGTGAGTTGGCTGCGTTCCAGATGAGGGAGTCATTGATATCTTGCGAGTAATGTATTAGCTGGAGGGGGGGGGCAGTCTATAACATATTTTTTGTTCCAAAGTTGTGCCCATAGGCTGTTGTTTTTTATGACTCAATTCCACCAGATTTTTGTGCTGAGAACCTCGTTGTTGATTGCTGGGTCTCTCGGTCCCAGGCCTCCCTCTGCTTTGATCTTACATACATTGTCCCATTTGACCAGGGCCCAGTGATACCCTAAAGATAATTTGAAGTGTGAAGGAAGTGGGGTGCTAACTGGTTTTTCATTCTACATATTGAAGTGCTGCAAGATCTTTACTACATATGGTTTTTGACTTAACCATATCTTCCTACCTATTTTGCTCATGTGTATTTTCATCACTAAAATTTGGTTTGTCACTCCTAAATCCTTTATTTCAAATGTCATAGACAAGTGAGCCTTTAGATCAATTATTTTCTTCATGTTGAGTCTTGGAACTAGCATATCATCAACATACAACAAGAAGATAATGAAAATTCCATCATCAAATCTCTTATAATATGCACAATGGTCAGCTTCACTCTTATTGAAACCTTAGCTCTTCATAAAGGTGTCAAATTTTATGTTCCACATCCTTGTTGCCTATTTCAATCCATAAATAGATTTATTGAGTTTGCAAAACAAATGGTCTTTGCCTTTTTCGTTACAGCTCGCCAACTTATCAATATAAATCTCTTCCTCGAGATCACCATGTAGGAAGAAAATTTTACATATAGTTTCTCCAACTCTAAATAGCGTGCTACAACAAGGGTAAATAAAACACTTACAGTGGTTAGCTTCACAACTAGAGAGAAGATTTCATTAAAGCTTGTACTTGAATTCTTCACATAACCTTTTGCCACCAAATGAGCTTTATAGCGTTCTAGTAACCTACAACTAATCTCATTTACGTTGTGCACCCACTTGTTTTCGGCAACGTTTCTTCTAGGTGGGAGGTCCTTAAGTTCTCGTGTTTCATTCTTGTATTGTGATTTTATTTCCTTATCCATGGATTTCCTTAATTTATATGCATTTTCAAATTCTTTAGATTCGTGGAATGAAATGGGTTCACCATCATCTTTTAACAATGTAAAAAGAGGACTAGAAATGATGACAATACCTTTTTAGAAGTATTTTCGTACATGTAGATCCTTTGGATTTCGCCTTCTAAATTGGTTGCTCTTTATGTTGATCAGAAGCTTTATTTTCATTTTCATCTTCACTAATATCTACTTCAACAGTTACAATCTCAAGCGTTCAATATACCTCTTTCCTTTGCATAGTTTTTTCATAGAAAATAACATCTAATAGTTAACTTATGGTGAGTAGGATCTCAAAACATATACCTCTTTTTTGTATCATATCCAAGAAACACATTTCCTTGATTTTGGGTCAAGTTTGAACCCTTTTTTTTGTTTATACACATGGACAAATGCATCACATCTAAGGCAAGCAAATGAGATTTATCAACTGACTTACCACACAAAACCTCCTGTAGAATTTGTCCATGTAATGCAATTATAGGAGACCTATGAACAAGACAACTAGTTGTGCAACCCCTTCCCATTATCATATCTAACCCAATTATGTTGAGCATGCTTCTTGCATGTTTCATGGTTATACGATCCACCTGCTTAGCCACACCATTTTGCATTGGAGTACATGGACTAGTCCTGTGGTGCTCAATTCCTTCATACAAAATTGATGAAACTCCCTGAATCAATAGTCTCCTCCATTATCTGAATTGAGACATAAAACAAACTTTACCAAGCTTTACTTTGCTCAATCTTCACCTTTTTAATTTTCTCAAGGATTTAGACTTATTTCTAAAAATATATCTACCCTCT
Source organism: Pseudotsuga menziesii (assembly GCA_001517045.1). NCBI lineage: Eukaryota > Viridiplantae > Streptophyta > Pinopsida > Pinales > Pinaceae > Pseudotsuga > Pseudotsuga menziesii. The sequence goes on along the minus strand of LPNX010527405.1, from coordinate 46,003 downwards.
TCTAGAATATTCATCTATAAAAGTTAGAAAATACCATTTATATATTGATTAGGGATTGGTCCAAGTATACTAAAAATGAATAAGTTGCAAAAAATCCAATCACTATAGGATTGATATTTGACAAACAAATCTCTTTGTAGAGACACTTGGAAAGATGAACTTGAGTCCAAAACTCAAGAATATAAAGATGTATGTTGTTATTGAGATAAAAGGATTCACATGTTGTCATCTCTTTTGAATTTGTTTTACTGGCTATAGCTGGTGGTTGATCATGCTTCTCATCATTCTTTTCCTTTTTTAGATTCCAATAGTCCTTCTGTGAGTGTCCTTGCTTTCCACCATTCCACCATTTCCTTTTCATATTGTCTCCTATTGACTTGGATCTGGATTATGATATACCTTGTTAATCCCTTTCACTATATCGACCTCTCACAAACTGGCTTCACTATTTGATGGTTCTATAGATGATTTTCATTTCAACTCTTATCCTAACAAAGCAACTACCACATCATTAAATTTTAGAGTTCTCAATAATAAGTTGATGATGGTCATCACCAAATTATTCTAGGTGTCCCAGAGAGAATATATTAAAATGATTACTATGTGTTTATCCTCTATCTTTGCATTATTCTAGACCGATTTAGTGATTAGGGTATTAAACTTATTTAGATGATCTACCACATATGAAGTCTCCTTCGTCCATGGATGATAAAGCCATTTTTGTAGGAAAACCTTATTTGTTGTCAATTTAGTCTAATACAACTTCTCAAATTTCTCTCAAAGGCTTTTCACTGCCTTTTCTTCAATAACATTGACTAAGATGGTATATTAGGCAAAGATAAATTATAGAAACTACCTTCCTATCCAACTTTTTACACTACTCATCCAACATGTTGCTAGGTTTCTGCACAATCCCTTTCAAGGCTAGATATCGATTGTTTTAAACCAAAAAACCCTTTTCCTTCATATTCCAAAGGAAAATATTATTTCCATTGAACTTCTCAATCTTGAACTTGGTTAAACCTCATGCCATTATTTCATCTCCCCCCTTCAGAAAACCCTAAACCATCGAGTTTTTTGAGAACTTGTCCTTAATACAAGATGTAAGAATAATATAAAAACATAAGCAAACAACAATAATAATAAAGTAAAAGATATATGTGGAAACCTTGTGATACGTAGGTAAAACCAGGAGGCGTTAACAACATCGAATTTTATTATTACTTGGAAAGGAACTTACAATGATGTCTTGTACAAAAAAACTGGCGGTCATTTCCCATCAATAGAATACATTAGATGGTTATAGAAGGAAACAAAGTACATTCACTAGCATTTTTTAACACAAAATCCGACGGCTTAGATGGATGATTTTTGACATATTGTTGTCGGCAATTCGACAATCCTCTTTCTTTTTAAACATCGATTAAATTTCGGTGGTTTTCCAACAATGAAAACACTTGTCAGAAATCCGACTAAGTTTCCTTTGTAAACGTCGAAAATTCGAGCACACATTTCAGTGCATATACGTAAGAAATCCGACTACGTTTGCTTTGTAGTCGTCGAAAATTCGACCACAAATTCCAGTGCATATGTGTCAAAAATTAACCTAGTTTGCTTCGTAGATGTTGGACATCCAACCGCCAATTCCAGTTCATAGATGTCAGTGATATGACTAAGTTTGCTTCGTAAACATCAGAAATCCGACCATAAATTTCAATGTATAGAGGTCGGATATATGACACCTCCCTTCATCAGTAGTATAGCAATGTTGTCAGATTTAATGTAAATCCGAGCACAAATTTCACTGCATTCATGTCAGATATCTGACAAAGTTTCCTCCATTTTGTTGTCAGTAGTATAACCACTTTGTCAGATTTAATGGAAATTCGACCACAAATATCACTTCAGAGAGGTCAAAAATCGAACGGAACTATGTAAATTTAAAAAAAAAAATCCCTTTATATTTGGATTCACCAAAGAAACCTAGTGACCAACTTTTTAAGATCTTATAGGATGTGAAATTCCTCATATGCAATATTGGATATGGTATGCCTCATTCTAGATTCCATATTTACTTCAATGGAGTAGCCAAGTGAAGTTAAAAGAACCTAGTGTCTGATATTCATTCGCTAAAAAGAATAATGATATTCATTCACCAAAAAGAATAATATATTTCACTTGTTCTATGATATTTAAAATTCCTCCATCCTTTCTTTAATCCCTTGCAATTACCCATATAATCCACCATGCCAATAGACATTCCTCCTCCTATTCCATGGGTCGTCACTTAGAAATGAGTGATGTATCTTCCTCTACACTAACCTCATTCATGGATGATATATTTAAGAATATTCCAAACAACCAACTAACTATTGAGATTCTTCCTCTCCCATTTAATATCATGAATTTTCTTAATTAGGCCCATGAATCCATCTCTATGTTTACCTTGACCCTAGGGAGAGACGATGAAGCCATGGTAGATGAAAGAATTATAGCCATATTGACTTATTCAATTATCTATTAACCCCCACATTAGATATGAAGAGACTCTAGCTATTAATATAAGATAATGGTTAACCAATTTCTAAACTAATATGGTATTATGCTACCCATCCTACATAGTCTACATGTCCATATACTAGCAAAACCACACCCTGTCCCACCTATGGATACAACAATTCAAAGATCGTAATCTGACTAGGTGTCTTTAATGACTACCATGGGTTGTAAAAGGTGAGATAGAGTCTTCCCTATTCAAATACATAAATGAGTTAATATTCACAAGCTTCTCATTCATCATAGGTAGAGAGGCTCATATGACGCTCGATAGTATCAAGGCATACTTACACCTAGGTGATGTTCAGGGGAAATGATACTAGTACTTAGGGGAGGATTCCAAAGTAATAAGGATGTATGGGGTTGAGCTGGAATCCCCCCACAAGATCCCTAAGCTCCTTACCACAAGATGTTTTGTACTAGAATATGTTAGACATCTGGTTGATATTGTTTTATTCCACTTCTTGAAGTCCAAAAAGAAGATTCACATAGTTTATCTTGGTGTCATGATGGGATATGATTTCTCAAAAAGGAAGGGTGCCGATGAAGATATCCAAGTCTTGGATAAATTGAGCTTCCTTCTAGAGAATCCTTGGAGGTACGGTCCACATTTTACTATGAGAACAAAGAAGGGAAAGTATAAGCTTAAGCCAAATGATCACGGAAGGGTCTAGAGAAGAGAATATCTGACAAGAAATATTGATTGGAGGTAAAATCCATTCTATAGGTTGATGTATATCCTGCTAAAGTTATCACCAAAGCTTTTCCTAGACCTAAACCTAAAGAACTAGAAGTAACTTCATACTACAACTTTTACAAGACGAAGGGTATTATGATTCCTAGAGATTAGCTAAATTTCACTACTCTAAATGAATTAAGAAGGAAGGAGGCACATGGATATTACTTTAAAGTAGAATAAGGAGCCACGATGGAGGATGAGATGTGGAAAATATTCCTTATGGCTATATGGCCAAGTATGAAACATTCTCTAAATTATATTATAACAACTGAGGGGTTGAGAAGGATTAAGATGATGATAGTATTCCTGGCAAAATATCAGGATTATTGTAGGACAAAGGACAAGAGAGAGAGAGAAATTGTTTAGAATGATGCACAAAGATGATGAGAGCCTAGAGGAATCGTGGAAAGTTTTTTATATAACGTGCAGAGGTCTAGCCATATTGACATCGGGGATGATGTTAATAAGATTACCCTACTACGAGGGATCGGATAAGGCCGCTTGGATATGCTTAATCTATTGGGAAAAGGGGACTTCTCAAATGATTCCTTCTACAACATTGTTAATCTATGTCAAAGGTACTCAAGATGGTCCTCCAGAACATGCACAAAAGAATGGGACGTCTTTGCTTGGGCACAGAAATCAGTCAGTGGAGGTGCCACTCGGGCAGAGATAGGAAACCTTTTGGATAACTTCAAAACTGATATGATTAGCTCCATCTCTTCCCATTTGTATGTCCTAAGAACAAAGCAGGAACAAGCGGCAAAGGATTTGGTACTTGGTGTGTTTTTCCCTAAGTGCAAGAAAAAACACCCATTGAGAGAGTGCCCGCTTGATAAGGTAGCAATATGCGGCCCGTGTGACTTAAATCATGATACTAAGGAGTGCCCTTCCCTGCTAAAGGCCAAAGTAGTCTTTCAGAGGTCCACTATAGAAACATAACAAGCTTATTTTATTGCGCAGAAGAGGCAGTGCCCCCCTTGTAACACACGTATGAATACAGACCACACGTCTTTCAATTCATGGAATAACATGTCTAACCAGTTTCCTCCACAAAATTCTTATCCTATTATTTCGTGGCAACCCCCTATTCAGTCCTCAATGCAGAATCTTGCTCCCTAGATGCCATGGACACAAAAATCCAGTCAACAACGTCCTTGGTCTCCTGGGTGGAGAAACCATTACATAGGAAGTCAGTTTCCTTATAATCAATTGCCCACTCACCAACAGTTTCAACAACCACAGTATCAACAGCTGCAACTACAAATCCCTAATAATAAACCAATGAATGCACCACCTAGCCCTTAACTGCCTGATCGACCCATTACTAACCCCAACAATAAGGCAATACATCAATTTGAAACTCATAACATGCCAGCTTACTCCATTTCCCAATTTCCCTGCAATGATATACAACTACGATCAGGGAGGGTGGTGGAACCCATAGTCATTGAGGATGTTCCATCCTCTTTGAATGACGCAAGAATGAATCAACAATTTCAGAATTAAGTTATTACAACAGTCCCCATTATTGAGGATGCTGAAACCCCTACTAAAACACCAATGAGAACACATGCAGAAACACACATTGAAACACAACCTATACAACTGATAAAAGAACCACCATATCTTAAACGTTTGACTTTGCAGAAGGCAGTGTAACAACCTCATTTCAATCTCCTAGGGGAATTGAAGAATCTTTATGTTAAGATTCCATTGTTACAGGACTTACATGATGTACCCATCTACTCCAATATTGTTAGTGATATGTGTGTGAAAAAGCGTCTGCGATTGTATCAGAAACCAATTTTAAAGAATGCATTCATTTCCCATGTTGCAACTGATCCAGAATATCAACTTCCGCATGAGCAGGGATCTTCCCATGTCCCTGAGAATTCTTAAAAAGAACTACTGCAATTCCACACAGAAAACTATACATAAATAAATTGTTTTTATTTTTATTTTTATTTTTAAGCTTTGATGGGTTTGTTTTTTTTAGGATTGTGTACGAGACTATGGACGAAGGTTCACTCAAAGAAGAACAGTCGCAACAAGGGCCAAGCAATGGCAGGAATTCTGGTTGATCCTCCTATTTTTGGACAGGTCCTTGATTTTTTTTGAATGATGTTGCAACGCTAGAAACTCTGCTAAACACTGCCAAGTTTTCCCAATTCACAGCTGCAACTCCGCTAAAATTCTACCAACTTTTCATATTTCACAGCTGCAACTCCGCTAAAATTCTACCAAAATTTTCCTATTTTGCAACTGCAACTCCACTAAATTTTGCTGACTTTTCCTATTTTTGTAGCTGCAACACCAATAAAATTCTGCCAACTTTTTCTATTTCCTGGTTGCGACTCCGCCAAATCTTTCCAATTCGTGGTCGTGACTCTGCTAATTATTTAGCCACAAGATTGTTATATGTCTGCTAGTTTCTATCATCCTACTCTAGTCTCCACGAGGAACATTAGATGCTCATCTGATCATCATGTACTTTTGTGCCATCATGGATGTACTTTATCTGCCCGGTTGACGACGACCTCACATAATCATGTGCATATTTATATCCTCATGAATGATGCGACCATGCAATAATTCCACCATGGAAGGATGGCGACTCAACATTATGTTGAAAGGTACAACTTCTAATCATAACCATAATTAGGCATGATTTGACACAACAACAATAATATTTATACCTTGTCGTTAGTCCTTGTTAGCATACCTTGATTAGTTCTCCAAAAGGGAAACAAGTCAAAAAAATATTCCCCGTATTCGTGATATGACCATCATTCTACCCAACTCATGCGAGATCCGACCAATCGATTTTATCCCGTAGCTGTACCAATTTCCAAAAAATAATTGTGCCACTTTCTGAAAATAACTATGACATCTTTCTGAAAATACCCATCTAAACTTCAGTTATCCATTGCCTGTTACTGCATGCTGTAACTCCAACGTCCGTGTTTGGTAATTCCTGCATTTGCTAACAGAACTTACAGAAAGGAAGCAATATGGGTATCCCAGCGAGACACATACTTGAAAACATAACATCTCTACGTGAAAATGGGGAAGTCTTTACCATCTTTCAGGAAACCGGGTCAACAAAGTACTTCCAGAGATTAAACGACTTCCATGTGGATATGACACTGCAATTTGCTCTAACCTTGAGCGATACTCACTCAACAATTAGTGGATTGTGGGTAGATGTTACATAAGCAATTGTGGCAGAAGTGACATGATTACCATAGTTTGGGACGAGATGGTTTGGTCATAAGGCGCCCAATTCGACCACAGTATCTGATTTTCTTATAGTAGGCGAAATTGTTTAGCCAAGAGGAAGGGAAATAACACTAGAGTAGTTGCCAACACCCTGGGATCAAGTTGTCATCTTTCTAAAGAAATACATAACTTGTGAAGGCAGGTACCGAATCATTTATATCACTGACTTTATCCTATTTCCCCATTTACGCCATGGTAGATTACTCAATATGCCATTTTATCTCCTAAGAACCCTACAAAGCATGGCTCACTGTGTAAAATCATCTCAACATCTCGTATCTTCCCTAACTAATCATGGATTAGGAAAATTGTTAGTTTTGAGGGCCCTTGCACATTAGATTTTAACATGGAACAATTTTTTCTTAGGCCAAGGGTAGATAGGGAACCTGTATTGGAAATAGAAGGTATTGGGGAATAAAGTGATGAGCAGAGCTCGTCAGGTTCAGCTGGGGGGAGGGATGGAATGTCGGCAGACCAATTGGAGAATGTTCAAGAGGAAGGTGTGAGAGAAGCTGCAGCAGCAGAAGCTGAAACTGGAGCAGTTGTAGAAGATGCGACAGTAGAAGCTGTAAATGCGGAAGCTGCAATGGCAGAGGCATGACATTATACAGAGGCAATAGAAGGAGGGGAGGTAGAAGTCCTGGATGTTGAATCCTCCCCTAAAATCAAGGGAACCATAATTCAGGAGGAAGAATTTCTTTTTGAAACTGGGAAAGTTAGTGAATTTTCCATCCCTGCTTCTGAAAATGTGGAAATTCCTGTGTCACATAGAAGAAGGAAAATACCAAGTGTTAAGGGGAAGACATATATCCCTACAAAGAGGAGAAGGACAAGGGATTCTACTGTGGCATAAGCGATACATGTAATAGGGGAAATGTTGAAATTCCTATTCTAAAACCCTGAGCATCTGTTGTTACAAAAGAACCTACTGCAAGTGAACCTTGGATTGAAAGTTTACTTTTTGAGATGAAGTGCAGAGGTTGAAAGAAGTTTGCAAAAAGCAGACGGTGCAGAACTTGAAAACCTTGGCTGAAGTTGCAGACCAGTTGGAGAATCCACCTTCTGTTTTGAAGGATGGTGAACATGATGAAATACTATGCCCTGAATGTGGAGATCTATTCAAACTTGCAGGGTAGAGAGTTATAAGGTTGGATCTAACAACGTGGAAATTAGCACAAGCAAGGCATGGGAGAGAAGAAATACCTCCAGCAGAATCGATGGAAGAAAGGAAGCCAAGGCTAAGCATAACCCCTGATCAGGAATTGCAAGAACAAGAGGAAATATAGTCCCAACAATCAAAGGACATTGAACTAATTCCATATTGGTCTAAGCAATCCAAGGACATTGAATTGATGCCGGATCAGTCTCAGTAGTCAGGGGATATATAAATCATTCAAGAGAAATATTTGCAGCCTAAAAGCATTGAAATAATTGTGGAACGGGAGGTTTTTACACAAGAACCAACACTCCAAGGATCTGACATTGAAGTAGCAGCTCAAATAGTGTGTACTTTCAGTGAATCACAAAAAATGGATGCTTTAACACAATAACCAACATCCTCAAAATTGTTTGTAGAAGCTGCAACTCAAACTGAAGTTGCTGGGGCTGAAACACAGAAAAGGGATGTTGCTACACAAGAACCAGCATTCTCAAAATTGGTTGTTGAATCAACAACACAAACAAAAGCACCTGGAGCATGGGTTGAAGTAGAAATTTTGTTGGACAAAGGAAAATGAGAGGATAAAGAGAAAAGAAGGAGCAAGAATTGGAATAGAAGCTCTATCTATTGCAACTTGAGGTCAGTAAATGGAAAGATCATACCATCCTGATGGAGAAAGGAATGATCTCCTTGTCTGAACATAGGAGGATTATCCAAGAGCTTAAATATCAATGGGCCAACGAACTATCCCAATGGGACAATTTGCAGAAGGAGCTACAGGAACTGAGAAAGATTAAGTTCATAAAAGAAGAAAAAGAACAGTTAGGTAAGGACATGTACAACCCAAATCAAGAATTGTTGAGTTGCAGAGCTCCATCCCCATCTTATCCAGTGTTCTGATATGAACAGATGGTCCTGTTTAAAATCAGACCACTATAGAAGGGAGACCCTATCAGGTATTTTCAACCCCTAAATTCTTGGACACCTTCATTAAGAGCAATTTTTTTGATCAAAATTCGTTATGTGAATTATTTTTGCATGAAAGAGCATGCCCTATGGACGTCTACTCCAATCCAGTTCCTTATTTAGGAGTTATTCAGCTAAGAGAATTTACTTCATTTGTTACCAATCATATGCATTAGTGGAGCGCCATTTAGAACATATAGAAGAATGAGGAGACTTCCACCCTTTGGGTTCGAAGTGAGCCCTTATCTTCTACATCATTAAGAATCAGGCAAATGAGACAATTACAATCTCCTCAAAAGGCTAGTCAGATGGAATCCTTCCAACAAGAAGTTGTATCTCCTCTGTCAAGTTGATCTCTCAGCAAGAGAAGGAAGCTCGCGTAGATAGAATGCTTTTTCTATTTTTTTTTATAGAAAGAGATCCATACTGTGTTGAAAACTTCAAATATGCCCTGTCCCGGTTGACCATCTAAGTTGCATGTATTAAAACTTGTGGACCTTGTTGGTTGGGACTGAGATTTAAGTTTCCTATTTTATGGTGGCCAACAAGAAAATACCAAAGCATGTACCGACTAACTAAGAAGGCAGAGAAATGACTAAATATTGGTGAAAAAATTGTAGTTTCCTCATGTGATAACTAATGCCACAAATAATGAATTTTCACTATCTTTTTTGGGTGGTGCGCTAGGGTTCTAACAGGAGCATAGGGTTCTGACAACCCTCTACGTCCTGCTTCTATTCTGTCAACCTCTGCGCCTCTGGGCGGAGGTCGTGCTTGTTGCTCAACGCCCCTCCTCTGCGCTGTGGCTGTGAAGGCGGGCATGCCAGTTGTTGGAGATGGTCCCCCTCTGGGCCCTCGGGTTGAGCTCCTTGCTTTCAGAGCTTTGATTGCGGGGATATCCAATTCCTTGCCCCCCACTACGATCCCCAAATATGTGAAGAAGCTTGATGAGGTTCCCACCATCGATATCCCCCCTCAGCATCCCATGCAGGTTGCCATTTCCCTTGCAGATCAGGCTTTAGTGGGCCAGTTCAAAGGTCTTTGGCCCTCCCCTAAGTCCACAGATAACTGGTTTCAAAAACTTGGAGGCCCCTCATCTCGAATAGCGTCACATGCTATGCTGTTGGAAGGGGTTTTTTTCTATTTGAATTCATTGCTAAAGAAAATTGCGGTTTGATTTTTCGAAGCAGACAGTACTTCATAGGCCCACAGGGGCTATACTTGAATAGATGGAATCTTGACTTTGATCCCACTATCGATGTCCCTAAAGCAGTCCCGGTTTGGGTTCGTCTTCCCAATCTCCCGATCTATTGCTGGACCTCCTCTTCCATGCAAGCCATTGGAAACAAGCTCGATAAGTACATCGATAAAGCTCACCCTAAAGACAATTATTCTTGTGCCCGTATCTGTGTAGAAGTAGATATGGAAGCAGGGCTTCCTGAAGCAATTAAATTAGCAGTCGGGGAATGGCGTCATTATCAAAAACTAGACTATGAACAACTACCATTTAAATGTCGTCATTGTCATGAGTACGACCACTTCCAAGAAAGTTGCCCTAAGAAACCCATAGACATTTAAAAGGATCAAGAAGAAGACTGGATCCAGGCAAAATGAGCTAAACCAAATCCAAGGCAGCCCCTTAAAAAAGCTGAGAAAATTCCTGGACCCATTTAGACATCGATTGCACCCTCCAATCCGACCTGTGACCCTGGAAATCCTGCCAGGGCTGTTGTCTCCCCGCTATCCAGCTCCGAGGAAGCTCCTGTTCTGGAGGATGGGGTCCCCTCTAGTCCAATCCAGGATCATGCCAGCCCTTCGCAATTTGGAAATAACCAAGAAGGAAATAGTCTCCCAGCTTCTCAGATCCAATGCTTTGAGGAAGAGGTCTCGGAAGAAGAAGAAGGAGAAATTCACCTCCATCCTTGCCTCTCTAAAAAGAAAGGCAAGCAAGGAAGAAAAATGGACAAGGAACGAAGAGAAGAAGCCACCTACAAAGACAAGCTGCTAGGATTGCAAGTCACCATCGAAACCATGGTAAACTCCAGAAACACGAGGCAGAAAGGGTAGCCCAAAGGGGCTACCAAAAACCCTAAAGGTAAGTAATGAAGATCGTCTCTTGGAATTGTAGAGGGTTATGAAGCAAAAAAAAGTTGGACTCTATGAAAGATCTAATCTGTATTGCCAGCCCGGACATCCTTCTGATCCAGGAGACAAAAATGGAGGAAGAATGCTTCCTCCAGTCAGCCCCTCTTTTTTGGAAATCTGATGAGGGCCTTGTTGCCAGCGCTAGAGGTGCTTCTGGGGGTCTAGGAACCCTTTGGAAAAAAGATGCCTTTGATCTCATCCATTCCGACTCAAACACACACTGGATTCTGTCCATTCTCCTTCACAAAGATTCGGGTATTCGGTTGAGTCTTTTCAACATCTACGTTCATGTTCTTCTTATGGAAAAAAAAGCATGCTGGCAAAGTATTCAAGATAGCCTCTCCTCCCAAAACCTGGACAACATCATCCTCGCCGGGGATCTGAATATCACACTGAATGCTAAGGAGAAAAAGGGAGGGTCTATTGTCAGAGATCCTCTTCGAGAAACCGTGGAGGATATCATGAGTACCTGGGATCTTGAGGACATTAAGCCATCTTGGGGCAACTTCACCTAGTAGAATCGAAGGATTGGGCCAGGCCATATTGCTGCCAGGCTTGATCGATTCCTCATTCATCATTCCTTCGCTACCTTTGGTTTTAGATCTGATTCTAAGATTCTTCCTTTCAGTATGTTGGACCACAAGCCGATCTTGTTGGACCTCATGAAAGAAAAAAATCTTGGTCCTACCCCGTTCAAGTTTAGTCCCTACTGGATCTCCCAGGCCGGTTTCATGGACCTGGCAGCCTCAAGTTGGGTCGTTCCTATTTTTGGCTCTCCTTTCTTTGTCTGGGAAGAAAAATTGAGAAGGATAAAAAAAAGCCCTTAAAGTTTGGGCCAAGTCCCTTCCATCCCTCTCTGTCATTAGATTGGAAGCCCAACGCAATCTGGAAAACCATTAATTATCTCAGGAAGTGCATCCTTCATACCTCACCAATTTTGAAAAAGAAGCTACCATTCATCGGTCCCTACATGCGGCCTGCAGGTTGGAAGAAGAAAATCTCAAACAGAAGTCTAGATGCCTATGGTTAAAATCTGGAGACTAGAACACCAACTTGTTTCATAGGCAAGCGGGGGGGGGGGGGGGTGCAAAAATTTCAAATCGGTCAAAGAAATTCAAATCCAAGGCCATACTTCCAAGGACTTTGAAGAGATCAAATAAGCAGCCCACGATCACTTCCAACGAGTTTACTCCGACGAAGGTCCTTTTCTGGGCTCTCCCATCCTGGATGTTGTTTCCCTTCTGCTCCACCACTCCAAAAATCATAAGCTTATCACCCCTGTTTCAAATAAAGAAGTAAAAAGGGCCCTCACAGCCATGGAGCTTGACAAAGCACTGGGTCCGGATGGTTTCATTGCTAGATTTCTCAAAACTTGCTGGAAGATCATAAAAAAGTTCCTGGTTAAAATGATCCGCAAATCTCAGAACTATGCCAAGATTGGAGGGAGCACCAACTTAGCTTTCCTCGCCCTCATCCCTAAAGAGAAAGGGGCTACATCCTTCGACAGATTACGGCCCATTTCTCTTTGTAATATTAGTTACAAAGTCATCACCAAGGTTATAGCCAACAGGATTGAAGTGGTGTTACCATCAATCATTCCTGAAAATCAAGGAGGCTTCATTCAAGGGAGGCAGATCGCAGACAACATAATTCTGGTTCAGGAAGCGATTCACTATAGCATCAGCCATCGGGAAAAAGGTATGGTTGTCAAATTAGACTTAGCAAATGCCTTTGACAGAGTGAGATATGATTTTCTCTTTCAGGTCATGCTTTGGTTCGGGTTTGATCCTGTGTTTGTCAGATGGATCCAAGCCTGCATCAAATCCCCTTGGATAGCCCCGTTGGTAAATGAGCGTGCTACTAACTTTTTTCAAGGCTCTCGTGGGCTTCGCCAAGGTTGCCCCTTGTCTCCCATGCTCTATGTTATCCAAGCTTCTGTGCTCAGTTTCCAGCTTGACCTCTGCCAACAAAATAGTGAGCCTTGGGCTTCGCATATCCCGTGGGGTCAAGGATGTGAACCATGCCCAGTTTGCTAATGATACGATCCTTCTTGGAGGTGCCAATGAGGTTTTTGCAAGGTTATTCAAAAGAGAGCTTGAGAAATACCAAGACACCTTTGGCAGTCTCATAAATTATAATAAAAGCCAAATCCTGTCCTGGAACTGTAACCCCAGAGACCTTACCGACATCAGTAGAATCCTTGAAATCAAAGGGAGCTCCTAGTGGGTCGATTTCAAATATCTTGGGGTCCCCATCTTCAGAGTCGCCCCGAAAGCGTCCTCCTAGCTCCCCCCTTATTGAAAAGATTAAGAACAGGATTAGCACCTGGGGAGCTACTTAGTTGAACCCGGCCAGGAAAGTCGTTCTTATTAAGTCAGTTCTTTCTAGCATTCTGATCTATCAAAGCTCCATCCTCCTGTCTCCCAAGGTGTCCTAGATCATATTGAGTCCCTCCTAAAAAATCCCTTTGGAAAGGAGGGAAGCACAATGAAAAGAAGCTCCCCTTGGTCAGTTGGGAGAAAGTAACCAAACCCTGGCATCATGGGGGACTGCAAATCCAAAATCTAGCTCTGCAAAATATAGCTTTGGGAGACAAACTACTCTGGAATATCATTTCTGGAAAAACCACGTGGTGCAAAGCAGCCCTTTGGAAAAAATACTTCTCTAATAGCCATCTTAGATGCCTAGACCACCCTCCAGTTGCCAGAAAAGGCTCTGCCATCCTCCCTATTCTTCTTAAAGCCTTCCCCTTCTTTTTGGCCAAGTTAACTTGGATCCCTGGGAATGGTAAACAAATCAAGATTTGGGGGGACTCGATCATGGGAGATCCTCCCCTAGATCAATCCCTTGATATGGAGGATCCAAAAACTCATATGATCAGCAGGAACATCACTACCATTTGGGATATCTCAGAATGGAACCAGGATGGCTCCTGGAAGGATTGGAATATCCCTTGCCCTCCTCAAATGATCGGCGCTAAGAGGTAGCTCCTCCGAAATTTAAAAGGGAAATCCCCTAAAGCCATTTCAGTCAAAGACTCTAGAGGGTGGGGCAACAAATCAGGTAAGTATACTACATCGGCTGGTTACCACCTCCTGGAAGGCACTGCGAACCTTGAGAACCCTGCTATTTGGAAGAGTATTTGGGTTGTTAAAAGCCTCCCTAAAATCGACTTCTTCACTTGGACTGTTCTTCACAACAAAATTCTTACAAGTGCTAATCTTCAGAAAAAAGGGTGGGAGGGCCCCACGAGATGTCCCCTTTGCCTCACCCATCAAGAAAACACAGAGCACATTCTTATCTCTTGTGACTTTGCCAAAAGCGTATGGAAAGCGTCCCTCCCCGGGCAGGCTGAGCTCCCCTCTAGAAATCCCAGGCTCTCTTTCTTCACTGGGCCTCTAAAGCTCCCTTAAGTCTCAAGTCAAAAAGTGCCAAAGCAAGTTGGATGGTGCTCCCCAAGATCATTATATGGAAAATTTGGCTGGAAAGAAACTATCGTATTTTTAGAGAGAGACATGAAAGGGCTGATCAGGTGGCAACCAAAGTCCTTGGTCTGCTGGGAGAATGTCTCTACAAATTTGGACCGAGCCTTGTACCAACCCTGCCTCTGATGGTTGGATCAGCAAGCTTGCTCCTAAGTGTATCCCAGTGCCTCTTGCTCATAAAAGGAAACCTTGGGAAATTAGGTTGGAGGAATCTGAACTCAAATCCTAGCTCTATTCCGTCAACAGGAGATCTTTGTTCACTGACGGAGCTTCCAAAGGCAATCTCGGGGCGGCATGGGGGGGGGGCGGAGTTTTCTTCACTCCGGATGGATCGCTGGATTTTAAGTTCGCTTGGGGGCTTGGTATTGACACCAACAACATGGTTGAAGCCTTGGCTTCATGGCAAGGGATGAGGATAGCCAAGGCGCTAGGAATCTTTGAGTTAACTGTTATTGGAGATTCTAGAATTGTTATCGGTGCTCTAGTTGAAAACCTTATGCCCAACCATATGGCCTTGAGGCATCTTATTCACAAGATCGTGGCGCAAGCCTCCTCCTTCAAAAAAATCGACTTCTTCCACGTGTTGAGGGAAAACAACTCTAATGCAGACTATGAGGCTAACAAAGGCTCCTCCCTTAGCCCTAGGGAGGTTATTCTCAATGGCCAGGGTTCTTTCTGCTCACCCCCATAGGCCCAGGGGCTTAATATGGGCTCTCCCTTTGTGGGTCCCAGTTCGTCTGAATGCCTCGTGCCTGCTGGACGCAAGGACAGTTGGCACTTGTAGTTCACGTGGCCCAGGGTCGGTTCAGCTTAAAACTTGGCCTGGGCTGTATCTTCGTCCGGTGCGAAGACAGTTGCCTCAACACAGCTTCATCCAGCGTCTCAATGTTTGCAGGACAGGTGACCTCATGCCTGATAATTGTTTGACGTCGGGGGGAAACGTTGGTTTAATGGCTTTCATGGATTTGGTCTTCTCGTCTGAGGCAAAATCAGTAGGAGTCCTATCGAAGATGGTTGCATCGAATGTTATCATGGTAGCATTTACTATTCACGCATATGAAACTCTAATGATATCTGGTGGGAAGGTGAGAGGAGTCACGTCGAATCTGGATCACTTAAGCAATTTCATGATTTCTCACGCGCTGGAAGTTGAGGTGATGCCAAGCTCCCTGGATCTCATGGATTTAAAAGGGTGGAATGTCGAGAATCGAAGCACGTAGGATGTGGTTCTATTTGGCCATCTCCAAGAGCTTTGTCGACTCATTGCTAAGAGTTTGCTGATATTTACGATGGAAGTCGGGTCCTCATCCGTGGTTGTGCCTGTCATTCCAAATACGATGTATTCGAAGGTGAGAGAAATGAAACGAGATCTCAAATCGTTGCAGACTCAAGTGAATGCTATTGATTATGAAGGCGAAAGGAGATTGGAACATGTGAACAAGGATTTGGTCTTTCTTTGCAAGAAATTCAAACGGAAGGTAAAGCGGACTGAAAACTTGCTAACCAGGCAGATAGTCGAGTTGGAAATAAAGGTGAACAAGCTTGCTCTCAAACTTGTCAAACATGAAGCGTCCGAATAGAAGTCGTCTGAGTGCTTTGGATCGCCATCTTGCAAGTACACGACTCTCTGTTTTTCTGCATAGTTATAGTCTTAGTTAATCTGCATAGTGGTAGTTTCTCAGTTTATTACTCTGTTATGAATGGGCTTAAGGTCTCGTACTGTTTATGTTGTCGCTCCCTCAACGGCATTTTGTTGGCTTAAATGCCTTTGCCGCTCCCTCAAGGGCACCTATGTCCCCTCTGGTTTTTAAGTTTTATGTTTTTCAGTTGCCGCTACCATAAGGGCAATTTGTATTTTGGAACCTTTTTTATGGTGGTTACACCACCTCCCAATATAATATAACCGCTTTTGTCTAAAAAAACTAAGAAGGTAGAGAAACATTGTTGGAATGATTTAATTGCATGCAACGGGTTCATGAATCCAGAAGAGCAATATGAACTTTCTTTCAATCTTACCCATCTCCATTAACAAAGTTTTTAATCAGAATCAGATTCATACTAGTTGGGTCCCGAAATAGCCCTTTTTTCCTATACCTATCAATTCCTTTTCCCCCATTTCACCTTACTTTTCCATACCCCAGGCATTTATCTTTCCAGGTTAAGAATGAATATTGACAGGTATAATCTATTATTGCTTTATTCTAATAATGCCTAATATTGACTATAATTATGAACTTGATATTTTGATTCATCCTAACTTATGTCGATTCAATAAAGATAGTTCAAATCCTTGAAGGATTACAGGTGTAGTAGCTCGTTGAGCCTGAAGAAAAAAGGAATGTTTGGTGCCAACTGTTACTTCCTAGAGCTGGTTCAATGCGCTGATGTAGAAGCATGCGTATCTTTCCACGCGGTCAGTCAAGATTGGGTATCGTTGAGATAGTAGCGACATCTCCCCTTCCAATCAGTTGAGTATGTTTGATCCATTCATCACTCGAAGTAACAATGCAAACCTGGATGTGAACAACTTCATTCAATTATATTTATGGTTGTAATTGTTTCTGTTGTAACATGGAAGCCTGAAGATCGTAGATCTTCATGGCCGCCTGATATTAGTGGATCTGGATTATGTCAAATGTGTATAAGTATGGAGAAGTGATTTGAATCGGGGGTTATTTCATTGGCTGTTAGCGTTTGATTGTAAGAAGCTGTAACAGAGATCACTGTAACTGTGGTTTTACTTTCCTAATACAAGGAGCAACAAATTTGCATATGTCTGTGTTCTAATTTGTGTTAGTTAGCGACAACTCTGTTAGCAGGACAGGACCTGATTTCTCACAGAGATCGTCGACTTAAGTAGATGCTTTAGTTTTACTTATGTTATTTTGGTGTGGAATTATAGTAGGATTATTTATAGCACACCGCAATAGTAGTTAATGAATGCGATTTCCTTTGGCTTGATGCAATGGTGTGGTGTAACAATCGACTGTGTAGAGTAGTATAGTTTTCTCTTTATGCAAGTGTGTTAGATCACTATTACAATCAAGCTCAGCTCTGATTATTACTGTTAATTGTCTTTCTTTAGATTTTCTGAATTAGATGGTTATGGTTTGGGTTACTGTACTCGTATATCTTTAGGGTTAAATTTATTGCAAAAGTAATTCTAGTTCATTTATTCTTAGATCAGTTAATATTGGATTGTTTTCGTAGGAAGGTAAAAGTCCCTTGAATTCTTAGATAGATAATTTAGATTTGCTTTAGCAATGAGTTGAGCTTGGATGAGTTGAGTTATGCATAGATTGTGCCTAGTTACTTTTGAAACAAAATACTTCCTTGTGTTGATAATTTATGTTACGTGAGTTTTACCTGTTTAATTAATTAGATAATTAAATTGCCCAATAACATCTAGGGCTATCCTTTTATGGTCTAATAAGACCCTCAAATCACTCGTTTTTTTTTTCCTCAGGAAAAAATCATATTATATTTTGAGGAGAAATGTAATACATTCTTCAAAAATACTCAAAACATATCCATCTGAGGACCACCTAAGATTTCAACTGTCATACATTATTTGTAACAGTGTTACAAAAAATCACCATTTCATGTTCCATGTGTAGTACCATCATATCAAAAACCCAAAATACAATACATAAAGTTCAACAATAGACTTGTCCTGTAGTAAACAAAACTGAGGAAACAACAGAAAGCATTAAGGACTTTGTAAGAAGAAAGACTTGGTTGAAACCACAGTCCTTGTCTTGTATTCATCTTCAATAACCTGTTGAAGTGTACCTACTAAGCTTACTTTTGAAATAGTGCCCTCCTGAACATTAAATTTTCTATATATATTCTCAAAGAAATCATTTCGAAAGAAGTTGATAGGACTCTCAAATGCGTGGCTAGGTTATGTAGCCCATCCCTCTGAATATATTATCATAAAGACCATAGACATCGACCAACTGAAGTGTCTTATCTAGCTCAAAACTTGCAGATACCAACATAAATATTTTGAGTTTCATTTAAAGTTGGGAAAGAGAATATTCTTCTTCTATAGATAATATGTTGACCAAAGGCAATGTTATGGATACTGTGGCATACAACTCAATCATCAAAACCTTTTGTAAAGCATGTTAACTACAAAAACCATCTAGAAATAAGTGTTTACTATAATGACACATTTTTCATGAAATTGATATTCACTCACCTTTTGCATAAGAGGTACACCACTGAGTTCTTTGGCGTAACAAAGTTTTTTCTCCTGGCATCTTCAACAAGCATAAGAAAAAAGTTCACTACAAACTCACTAAGAGGCTAAAAATAGGTAAAGTGGCCCTTCTATGGAATACAAATAAAATTAATAGAAGAAAAATAGGTATGAGAATTAGGAATATGTTGCGGATACTTATAATTTATTGGTACAATTTACCTTGATTTATGGAGCTTGACACTGTCTATTTTTGCTTTACCTTTCAAAACATCTTTCAACATACTACAAATATTTTCCCGTTGCAATAATTTCATGTTAGGACCCATCAAATAAAGGTTTTCTTGTTTGTGAAAATAACAAAATGAAGCTAAAAAATACAGTTTGAGTAGTTTGTCTCAATGAATAAAAACAACATTGATAATGAACAGTTTACATTTGATGAACAATTTTAATTTAACAATGTAAATTACAATAGCATTCAAGTAAAATAATTGGTAATAAGAGATCATTTGAGGAAACACGCGGAACCACAAAATAAAGTATATAAGGCCATCAATCACATCAAAATGCCAATTTTGCTTCCGAAATATCAAATGTTTCCCAATGCTATCTGTAACAAGTTCTAATGGATGAGTGAAATAACAATAGTAAAATTTAAACACTACAATTATCTAAATAACTGTGGGAAATGTATAATTTCTTACCATTCATTGAGCTCCTCTCTATTTCGAGAATAATTTAATATTCTCTACTGAACAGGGCCAACCACATGAAGGTGGAAGCTCTTATGCCCCCCCCCCTCACATCACTCTCAATTCCCAAAAGCCAATGCACTGACTTGCAAAATAAAATTTAGTGCAAATTCATTCATTCAATAACCGAAAAAACCATTCATTGATTCAATTGTCGAAAAAACCATTCATTCATTAAATAGCCGAAAAAAACATGCACAACATTGTATTATAAAAAATAAATACTCAAAATTTCTTGAGTCACTTCTTTTTTAGTTTTCTTCTCTTCACAAAATGAACCGGAAGCGCATCTTTTAGAATTTGTCATTCAATTCCTGGTGCTTCATCAACTTGTTCTAATGTCTCTCTAGTAGACTGCTCGCCACGTGGATC
Organism: Pseudotsuga menziesii; assembly: GCA_001517045.1. Taxonomy (NCBI): domain Eukaryota; kingdom Viridiplantae; phylum Streptophyta; class Pinopsida; order Pinales; family Pinaceae; genus Pseudotsuga; species Pseudotsuga menziesii. The sequence continues at coordinate 26,340 of LPNX010527405.1, read as the reverse complement.
TTGCGGCAAGGGGTTCGAAATTGCTGCAATAATGTGAAAATGTTGCATTAATTTATTTTTGTTTTTATAATTACAATTATTTAATTAAAAAAAAAATTACAAAGGTGTTTTTTACGTGGTGTGGCCACATCATGTTCTTCATTTTCTTGTCTAGGTTCAACTTGTACAATGTGACCATCTACATGCTCTGTAGTTGAAATATGGAGAAGTACAATTAATCTTCACCATCTGTAAATATCTATACCAAACTGTAGCATATGAATAAATTAATTACCAGGAATCGAAGCATGATCTTTGACGGGTTGTTGTCCATCATCGACAATAAGGGGATCATTGCTTTCTTGCTAAAAATAGAATCAATGTTTTATGTTAATTGTTTATAACGAATAGATTGCATGACAATTAATATATTTTCATTAAACTTTATAGATTTTATATACCTGTGTACCAGATGGATCACCAGAAGACCGTGTATGCCCAAACAAGATGTTTTGGCGTTCAACAACAACTTCAAAGCCATGTTGGAAGCTAAGCTTCAAGTCTTCTTGAGTGAGCACTTTTTTGAATCAATCGGTCTGGATATTTGCATAACGTCATTAATTTTACATTTTGCGCTGCATTAAAATGAAATTAATTTTCAATTTAATATTTGGATGCATTATCGGGTTTTCAATACTTACAATTCATGCTGCCAAATTCAAATAACCAGCAAGCCCAAGCTTATGCTGACAAATTTTTTCTAGTCTTACCTTTGTGGACTTTGATGTGTCTAACAACCTAAGTAAGTGTTTAATTACGTTAGATGTTCCAAATTCAATATAAAAAGTAATAATAGTAAGGATTAGCATTACATTGTGGAAAGTATTGCATACCTCCCTATGCCTGGTGGTATCTTTCTTGATTTTATAAGAGCTCTTTCTTTTCCATCTTCCACTGGGGATTTCAACTCATTTGATGGAATCATCGAAGGGAGCTCATACCTAGGGTTCCTTTCTAGGTGAGCCCTATATTGGTCTCAGAAAATCTTCATATGTTGTTGAGCCTTCATTAGGACCTTTTTTGTATCCAAGGTATCATTGTCGAAAAGACCAACCAACCGATTAGTCAGCTCATCCTTTAAATTTTTTGTTTGTCTATCCCACCTTGTGTGGATGGTGGGCCCAAATATCTCCAATGTCAAATCATTTATATTTTTATAAAAACATCATTTCCTGCAAAACAATCATGCTATCATTAGTTAAAAAAAGGTTTTATCTGTATATTCAATCAAATTATAAAAACTAAATTAAACTACGTATAATTACCTAGGATCTTCTTTATCTTTATTGGAACAAGTTTCTCATTCACCAAAAATGTTGTCTCTATTGAATCCATGCTAATGACACGAGAAGGTCCAGGAAATGCTGCTTCAGCATCAACATTACTAGCAGGCTCTGCATCCAGCCCTTCATCTACACAATCTGGTGTGCGTCGATTAGCAGCGACTGCACTCTCAGTTGGCCTTGAGGCTGTCACAGAACATGTTTTCGACTGTTTAGTCAACAACAATGGTGTAGTATGTGGTGTATGTGGAGTCGTTTACTCACTAGGCTCAACACTGTCTTCACCACTTGTGTGTGATCACAGAAAATCCTGTAAATACAAACCATTCAATTATAAGTTCACTATCATATAAAAGTAAAAATACATAGTTCTAAATGAATTTATATTATGATTCAAGATTCCACAACTTACTTTAAAGGCTTGATATCTCTTTACCAACACTTCAACCTTGGCTTTAATCTCGTCTGTCCGCGGAATAATGAATAACAGACGAAGGATATCTGCATTAATTTTTTTCCAGGTCTTCTCTATCACCTTAAACGGGTCTAGAGAATAGCCAATGTCAACATCGTTCAACAACTTGTTCACATCAAAATATATGGATTGCTGTGATGTTGTTTCATAAACCGAATCATTGGTGTGCAACAAAAATATATAAAACATTACCTACGTGTTAAAGCAATAGTCTAAGGAAAAAATTACATTAACAAAACATATATATCATGATAGATTCCTAGAATTACATCTATGTTTAACTGATTCCTGGATGACAGTGTGGTCTTATCAACAGCTAGGGACTTTCCTTGATCATCTACGTGCAAAAAACGAAGTAGACAACATTATCAAGTGAAAACAGTTATACAAACGAAAAAATACATAACAAACAAAACATTATGCTACATTATATATATATATATATACAATTTTGAAGTATGTAAATTGTAGAATTACATTCAGGTTTACATGTTTCCCCAAGGTTGCTGTCATTTGATCAACAGTCGGGTGGCTTCCACGATCAACACTTTGCATCAAATATAGATAATATTATATAAACCAAATGAATATACTCTTGAAAAAACATAAAAATTGAACTGTTTGTACATATTAAATTTGTACAATGGAATCGATGTATACCTCTTGCCTCGAGGCAGGTCTGGTAACATCTACTGTGAGGGAGGTGCCCCTCACAGAGCCCTACATAAAAAACAGAAAAAAAATTACTTAACGAAACCAAAATACTCACTAAAAGAATATAAGAACATAACATTTTGGCGTACTTATACTTGTACTATTACAAAGATGTATACCTGTTGCCTCGAGGATGTTGTACTTCTTTGACCAGCTAGTGGGGTGATGTGCCCTCGATCACCTCCCTGCGAAGTAAACTTGTAAAATTTAATCAAAATTATAGCAATCTACTAACGAAAAATCCTAAAGATGTTAAAAATTAATAAAAGGTTGGATAAATTGTTGGATGTACCACATCCATAGTAACCGTGTTTGTATCTACTCCATTCAAATTGTAATTAATAAGTAGCTCTTCCCCTGCAACTATTGATTTGATGGCACATAGAAATACACAGTTTCCTTCACGCCCCTCAAATATGCAGTTGGGTTGCTTATGTGTAGACCCTGGTTGTGTACTGTTTATAAACCCTGCAATGTTCCTAGTTGCCTTTGACCTTTCGTCAATGTACAACGTTGCTACTTTATTTTGATCTTTGTCTTTTAGTTGTAAATAATTTGCTAACAACTCATATGTACGCATACTTCGTGTATATTGGACTAGGTACATCTAATCTTTGTAATTGTAAGAGGGTCCAACATGCTCCATCAATTTTATACATCTGTCATAACCGACCTTTATGCCATTCATGCAAAACAACCCCAATCCATGTAATGACAACGGTGCAATTCTATATATCCTGCCATTCACACAAAAATATGTGTTGAGTTGAGGAATATCCCTAGGTACCCATTGTTTCACTAGATGTTTGTACCTTAAAGTACACCTCAATGTCTCCTATTGTCTCATCATCATAGGAACCTGACCCCCCTCCCGCAAGAAAAAATTCTATGCGTTTATTGAATTTTCTTCTAATCTTTTGACATCTAGTTGATCTAGCCCTTGTAGACCTACTCGATGTCTCACTTTCCTCTAGCCTTCCTAAACTCCCCTTGCTCAAGGAAGATAGTTCTGGCAAATACCTATTTGGTTCTACCTACACCATGGCCGAAAAAAACTTGGCAAATAAGAGAAAAATATCATCATGTTAACAAAACCTCCAACCACTACCAATTTTAAGCAAGAAAAGGATGCACAAGCCAAGATGGATAAATAAACAATATATTTAGTAAATCAAGACCATGAACCATCCCCATCAACCAAATACTCACCAAAATCATTGAATAGTCTGCAATCCATCGTTCAACAACAACAAACATTGCCAAAATAATATACTTACAAAGGATTGTTACATCTACAACCACAACAATTCGTATAGACACTAAAACAAACCAACATCATTTTGACATTGTGTGCTCAAACTGTCGACGAACATTACAAAAAAATCATACAGTAACTAGCTCCACATTGAGCATACACCACTTTTAGAGGATGAAACTATCACCTCCAATGCCATACCCATCACCTAGATAAATTTCCTACCTTCTTAATTCCATCAACCTCAAATGCTAATGTCACTCACATGCAAAAGTATGACACATAAATAAAAAAGAGTATCCAAGAGAACCAAGAAATATTATGCCACATAAATAAAAAAGCTCTTAAAAGATCTGTACCATGCCTTCCTCAATGATTTCTCCTTCTAAAATTTCCAAGAAGGAGCGGAGGCCAACGTTCATATTCAATGCTTCTTTGGATACACGGTCTACACTCATATTGTGCTCCCTGTAGACATGCCTAAAGTCATAAAACTCACGGATTGAAGTCGTCGATACTATATCATAGGTGTCGCATTTAATGGATATCCGACGTAAAATTTTAGTACATTAATGTCGAAAATCCGACGAAGTCGCCATCATAGAGGTTGGGTAACCCATGAATTGATATCATTATCTCGAGGACTTATAAGCATGGCATCTTGGTGACATAAATTTGTTGAGAAACATATTTGATAGACTTATAACTATGACATCATAGTGATATCATTATCTTAAAGAATGTCAATAATTCTCTAGTGTAACAGTACATCACATAGTCTTGTAACACAAGATATATATCAAGTGGTTCTATAGCAAATGCTTCAGCCAATTTATCTCAAAATAGAAACTACGTTTTTGATAATAAACTAAGGAGGATGACAATAAACTAAAGGCCAACATAACATGGGCAAGATAATGTTCTCGGAAGATCTCGATAAACTAAAGGAGGATCTGCGAGGAAAAGGCTTTATCATTGCTAGGGACTTCAATAATATGAGAAATGTGGAGGAACAAAGGTTAAGGACCCTTTTGTTAAGAAGATGGAGGACTTGATGGCGGACCTGCTAGACATTCCATTGAAGAACGGAAAGTACACATGGAGCAATAAAAGAAGTGGAATTGGACATGTAGCAGCAAGGCTAGACATATATCTAGTAAGTTCCATCTTCTTGCAGAAAGACCTCCTTCCAACCTCTCTCGCTCTCACTTCAACAGTCTCAGACCATAAGCCAATCTCTCTGATTTTATCCGCTCCAATTAATCTTGGGGCTGTTCCTTTCGGATTCAACCTGATTTGGTTGCATGATGAAAAAATTATGGGTTTAATTCAAAGGGAGTGGAACCTACAACACTTCGGATCACCCAACTACATTTGGGAATCAAAACTAAGATAAGTGTGATATGCCTTAAAGAGATGGGTTAAAGAAGGTTTTAAGAATCCAAACAATCACAAAATTAAAGTTCACAGTGATCTGGCCACTCTACAATCCCATATGGAAGTGGACGAGGTGACTCCAGCGTATTTGAAGTAGGAGAAAGAGTTGAACATAACAAAATTTAAACGAGAAGAGGTTTAGAGACTAAAGTCCAGACATAGTGGTTGAAAGGAGGAGATAACAACCAAGGTAATTTTTAGAAGCGAAATTTCACCAATTGGCTATTTTTTGGGTTTATTTCAAAAAATAAATTCAATATTTGGTCATTTTTTGTGTCTAATATCACCTATATTTACATAAAATATGTGTTTTTTTAATCATAATATTCGCCGAAATTTACACATTTCAATGTTAATTTTATGTTTCATATTTAATATTCGCCTACGTATCTATAAACATGTTTTTTTCAATCCAAAACAATCGCCTAGAATATTATACTAAGTATAATATTAGAATCCTTAAAAAATACCCTATTAGCAACACTGAGTACTTTTAGAAGCAAACCAAGGTTCAACAAAGTTACAGTGCCATCAAGGATTTGAAATATAATTATGGGAGTAAGATAACAGGGCAAGCAGAATTAAAGGAACACACTTTCACTCATTTTCAATAGCTCTATGTGGACACTGGAGAAACAGATCAAGAAGCACAAGCGGACCTCCTCCTTGGTATACCCTCGCTCATTAAAGATGAAGAGAATAGAGAGATTGCAAAACTTATTATGGAAAATGAGATAAGAAATGCAATCTGGTCACTCCATGTTGACAAAGCACCTGGATCAAACGGATTTACAATAAACTTCTACAGAGCAGCGTGGGATATTATAAAAGAAGATTTGGAAAAAAAGCTAAATTGGGCAAGGAAAAAAGACAAGATCGGTGGGGCCACTAACTCATTCTTCCTGGCCTTAATTCCAAAAGAAAAGAGTCCTCTATAAGGGTAATTTTTAGCGGTGAAATTTTGCCAATTGGCTATTTTTTGGGTTTATTTCAAAAAATAAATTCGATAGTTGGTCATTTTTAGTGTCTAATATCACCTATATTTACATAAAATATGTTTTTTTTTATCATAATATTAGCCAAAATTTACACATTTCAATGTTAATTTTATGTTTCATATTTATTATTCGCCTACCTATCTATAAACATGTTTTTTTCAATCCAAAACAATCGCCTAGAATACTAAAGTATAATATTAGAATCCTTAAAAAACACCATGTGATTCCTTTGTCGCTTGATAGATTCAAACCAATTTCATTATGCAACACTTCATATCAAAACCTGTCAAAAATCTTGGCCACTAGAATGAAAAGCATCATGGGCCGCCTCATCGTAGATTCACAAGAAGGTTTTGTAGTAGGGCGTCAGATACTTGACAATATTATTATCGTTCAGGAATCTGTACACTCCATCACAGAAAGAAAGCAACAAGGCATGGCTATTAAACAAGAGATGGCTAATGCATTTGATAGAGTAAATCATTTTTTCTCTTTGAAATCATGTCCAAGTTTGGATTTTCTAAAATATTTGTAAGATGGGTAAAATCCTATATCAGCATCCTATGGAACGCACCACTAGTAAATGGTAGACCTGCCAAATTCTTCCATACAACGAGGGGACTTCGACAAGGCTGCCCTATGTCCCCATTCCTTTACCTCCTGGTGGATGAATCTATGAGCAGAAAGCTACAACATTTGCAGGAGTCTGGTGATCTAAAAGGTTTGAAGATAGCTATAGGAGTAAAAGCTGTCAACCATGCGCAATTTGCAGATGATACCATTATGTTAGGAGGAACATCTACTATAATTGCAAAGAGATTCAAATGTGCTCTATCTACTTTCCTCAAAGCATCTAGTGGCAAAGTGAACTCAACCAAGTCAAAAGTATACGGTTGGATCTGCCTCCCAGGAACTTTGGAAAAGATAAGAAGGACCCTTGGATTCAAAGGAAACATAACATGGAATTCCTTCAATTACCTTGGGATTCCAATCTTCAAAGGGAAAAAAGGGTTGCCGACTAGCAAGGGATGATTGACAAGATCAAGAACAAAATTAACTACTAGGGGACAAGGTGGCTTAATCAGGCTGGAAAGCTTATCCTTATCAACTCCATTCTTTCTACCTACCCCATTTACGCCTGCTCGATCTCTTTAGCTCCAAAAAAAATAATGAAAGAATTTTCAAAAGAAATAAGAAGATTTCTTTGGCAAGGAGGCAAATCAGAAAACTAAAAAAAAATTCACATGGTGAATTGGGAAACTGTTTGCAGGCCAAAAATACATGGAGGAGCTGGAGTAAGAGATCCAAGCAAAATGAATTTAGCACTTGGAGCCAATATCCAATGGAGAAACGTATCCAGAAAAAGAGCGTAGTGGAAGGAAATTATGCGAAAAAAACATTTGAATGGAACCAGAAAGAGATGCATGGACAAGATCAACCATGACAGAAAATGATCATCGATATGGGAGCTGTGTACGAGGGAAACACTTATATTAAATGAGCGTTTGTATTGGATACCAGGAAGCAGGAAGCAAATCAAGATTTGGAAAGAGAAATTTGGAAACGCATCCCCTACCAATTTCTTGCAGGCATTCTCAGAGTTAAAGCAGTGATTGGACACTATGAAAATTTGTTCTCTTCACAACCTCTCAGTCTAGATAGACAACAGAAGATGGGTTGGTTGGATCAAACTGGAGATCATGGACCAACTCAGACCATATTACCAAGCATTCATTTCGCTGCATTAAGGTTCAACTCCTGTCCATAGTGAGCTGAAAGATGAAAGAGGATGGGGCAAATCAGGCTGCTACACGGTGAAGGAAGGCTACAATGCAGTGGACGATCTTCATAGCAACTGCATCATTGACAGGAAGTGGAAAAAGATTTGGAGTAAAGACGATCTTCCTAAAAGTAATGTGTTCTTTTGGATACTAGCTCACTGCAAAACGTTAACAACAGAGAATATAAGAAAAAGAGGTATGGAAGGTCCTTGGAGATGTATTCTTTGCAATGAATGAAATGAATCTCTCGAACACCTTTTCATAGAATGTAAATTTTCCAGAGAGTTGTGGCACCAAGTATACAAAGATATACACTTCGACTTTACTTTGCCAACAAACTGGAATGATCTATTTGCTTGCTGGAAGGACTACTACCATGGATCTCTTTTTAACAAACTGGTTTTTGTGAGGGCTTGGGAAGCACTCCCAAGATATATCTGCTGGAAGATATGGACAACAAGAAAGAAAGAGATCTTTGAGGGGAAAAAAATAGTTCAGGCAAAGTGGTAGCAACTACAAAGAAACTTTGAGCAGAGGTTTTATCCATGAGGGGAATGCACAACATCAATAAGGAACCATTGATAGCATAAGAAAGAGTTTGGGCCTCCGATTTGCTAGTCCTCCTGCCCCATCTACCATGGATTCAACAAAAAAAAAACAATATTGCAAGATTGGCAAATAAGAATGGGATCTGAAGAATTCAAAAGCTGGTGGAAGAAACTTGGATGTAGTTCTTTGTTCTTTGACAAAGCCTCGAAAGGAAACCCTGGGATGGTAGGTGCGGGGGGAGTCTACTTCAATTCTGAAGAAATCAAGCTGAAAGAGTACGCTTGGGGAATTGACAGGAAGACTAACAATGGGGCAGAATTGTTAGCATTAATTAAAGGTCTGGAGCTGGTAAGGAAATATGGCATTGAGGAATTGGTGGTCTTTGGTGACTCGAGTATGATCATTGGGGAAGTGCAGAAATTGATGAGGAATTGAAAGAATCCAGTTACCAAGACTCATCTTCTCCTAAAATGTATTGTAAATGATTACAAAGCTATCAATTTCCTTCACGCTTTAAGAGAAAATAATAAGCAAACAGACGTTATGGCTAATAAGGGAGTGGGTCTAGATTGTGGCGACTTAGTTTGTGATCAATAGGCCTACGAGAGAAACTGGATCCCTTTATAGTGTACCTCTCCACTATATTTCTAGAATGCTCTGCTTTTGTATTTTCATGCTTGGATAGTTTGTAAGGAGCTACAATACTCATAGAATATAAAATTATAATGAAAAGAATAGGAAATTATAATGAAAAATATAGACTTGTAAAGGACGCACAAGGAGGCATGGAAGTGGTCCTCCTCTGGGAGCAATCTGTGTCCAGATTAATGTAACAACTCATTTCTCATTTTATATAAAAGCTCTTTAACCGTTTTTGTTAAAAAAAGAGAAGAAATGTAAAATTACACCATGGTGTTCCCTTTTTAGTGATTTTGTCATGCGATTAGAATTTACCACTTTAGAGGTTTTCGTTAGAATACCTTCGAGTTCAATTTCCTTGCCTAATGAAGAAAATGTCATGAGAAGTTTTTGAAAATTAAGAGCACTATTCCCAATGATTGTAACCATTAGTCCATAATAGAACATCAAAACCACTCATTTGGATCACAATCATTGGGCTATCCATAAATACTTGGCAATAATAAGCTTAATATTATGGAACTTCTCTAAACAATTTTTGGTACCTCCATATGCAATCATTACTTGAAACTCTGGCGTCGTATATATAAAGCAATTGAGAAGTTTGGTTAATTTGAAATAAATGATGTTCCAGTCACTACTTGAATCAATCATCATTGTTACCCTTTTTGTTTTGAGAAATGGTTGGATTAATATCTACTAGTTTTGCTCCTTGAACCTCTTCTAGTTTTGGATCTTCTTCCTGTTCACAATGTATGTAGAGTATTTTATTATCACTGCACTTATGCACCTTATTGTACATGTTATCACAATTTAAACATAGTCCTTTTTCTCTTTTTTCCTCCACTTGCCAAGGCATTAACGTTGCTGTCTGATTGAGGTTAGGGTGATGAGAATTTGCCTCTGTATAGGTGCTAGTAACAATCCTTTTAGAAACCATTTTTTTACTTTCAACTTTCCTTCCAATGCTCTCATTCAAATTGCCCATACATAGATCCAACAAATCACCCTCTATAACATTCTTCACTCTAAAACTCAGATTTTGAAATTGTTTATTGTGCTATGTAATTGGACCTCTTTGCCTAAGATTTATCAATTGGATAAAGAAGGTGTTGCTCTTAATACCCCCATAAAATGTTATCAATTCATTGATAAATATAGATCAAGAAACAATATAGCCTTTTTACAGTCACAAAGCCATTGGTACCACACAAATTGACGAGGTTCTAAATACAAGGATGCATTGGTTGCCTTGTGTAAAGTTGGAACTTGGTGTAGAGTAAAAATTTGCTCCATCTAGAATATTCATGTTATTGGATCATTGCAATCAAACTTTTTCACATCAGTCTTGGGAATGGAGTAGTTCCTTGATACCGAGTTGAACCTGTGATGATGTGGATTATGGAATGATGAATGATCAAGTGTCCAAAACTCAAATTTCATGTTCTATGATTATAATAGAATTTTGTCCTGAGATGAATGGGACTCCACCATGGTGTTCTCCTTATCCTATTCTCGACGATTTTACTTTTGGGTTAGGAGGTCACTTATACCCTTCACAAGTCCCCCCTCGTGTTTTTTAGGTTATTTTGGATATCACCTTTGAATGGTTGGAATTCATCTTTGACTATAGGAATTCATCATTATTTACCATATTCATGATGTCCACCTTTCTTAACATTGTAGTTTCAATGCTCACTACTTTTTATTTAATCTTGGACACCCCAAAGTTGACATCATCATGCTAGTCTCATGTCATTGATGAGCCTTCAAGAGGTTTAATGGGCATACAAGTTTTTGCTTTACGTCTTTCCATTTTAGCCAAGTATTATTTAATTGAGTTCTTCTCTTTTTTCTCTTTATTGCACATTTTGAATCACAAACAATAGATATTCCAATCAAAAGTTATCCAAGTTTCAAGTTAACATACCTTTACAAGCCTTGGTTTGTAGGCTATCATGTTGGTTGACCTTTCTCTAGAATTATCACATATCTTTATATTGGGATTTTGTTCCATATCAATATTCATTCTTAATTGTGTGGGACGTGTGTGTGAATAATCCCATACGCATGACAATTGTGTGATGGGAATGGTTTTTATGGCACAAATAATACCAAAACTTTACTAGTATGGTATTTGATATTGGGGTGAAAGATTTTGGGTTAATGTGATGGCATCCTCTTCACTCTAATATGAACATCGCCAATGATTTTAATGTCTCACCTTATTGGCTATGCTTATCTTGTAATTGTTATTTTTACGATGTTATAGTCTATCCTAATACAACAACTATCTCTATGTTGAGATTTCATTCCATAGCAATACTCCTCTCTTCTTCAAAGTCATGAATTTGAATTTATTTTTTTCTACTAATCCCAAAACAAATCCATATGTTTAGAAAGAGAACCGAGCAAAATTACAAGCATAATGACTAATTTGCTCTTTAAAGTACCAAGCTTTATCAACCTCAATTCCCAAAAGTTTTTGAGTTTCCTTCAGAGAAAGCATGCACATGCACACACACACATAACCAAGGGGATCACTAATTGGATAGAGTGATTTGGTCTAGACTTGATATGAAATTGAGTTGCTTGTCACTATACCCCTTAAGTACATGCACCAACACACAAACCACATATATCAATAACTCGTGATTTTGACTCAACTTAAGGTCAAGTCATGTCATCTATATGGTACCTACCTTCCAACCAAGATATAATGAACCAATATCTTATTGAAAATTTAAATTTAACTAATAAAAAAAAGTGCAAAACTTACCTCCAAACATTATACCCATTTATCTTTTACCTTTGAAAAACAATTCTTAAAAACAAAATGCTTTCATTACATAACTTCTTTATTAAAACACTAATAATAAAAAATTGAACATCTTCACATTTGAATATAAATCTTACTATCTTAAAGGAATACCAGGCATGTCCATCTTCGTATAAATTATAAAGCATAAATCTTACTATGTTAAAGGAATACCAGGCATGTCCATCTTCGTATAGATTATAAAGCATAAATCTTACTATGTTAAAGGAATACCAGGCATGTCCATCTTCGTATAGATTATAAAGCATTAAAACATTTAATGTTAAGTCTTACATCTCATTATGGCACTACTTCCGCACGTTAAGGCACATGTACCTTATCACATTGAAAATGAATAATGTTGTTGACGTGGAACACATGACTTAATGGAAACCCTATGTTAACTATATACCACCAATATTGCCTTGTACTTTCTCACATGGAAAAGGAGCTGTACTAATAGCAATGGAATTAATGGCAAAACCAATGGAACCCTAACCAATATTACCTTTCTCAACTACAAATACCAAGTGTTTTTATCCACAGCGATAAATAATTCTTCTCACCTATCCTTTATTTATTATTTAATATCTATTTATTTTATTAAAAAATTATAGATGATTTATTTTATTTTATTTATTTATATTAATTTACAAATAATAAAATAAAATCATTAATATGAATTGGTGTGTTTCATTTAAAAATATTTAAATACTTTTTTTAGATAATCCATAAAATTACTTTGTTGGAAACGAAAGTGATGATTTTTCATTACTTTGTTGGAAACGAAAGTGATGATTTTTCATATTTGTGAATAGTATTTTTAATACAGGTTAACCTACGTTAATACGTTTAACTTATAAAAATTACAGCAGCTAGTAACTTATAAAGATTCAATAAAATTTTAATATGTAAAATATGGTTTTTATTTCAAATGTTTTATTATATCTATTTTTTTTCCTAAAAAATTATGTATTTTTGGATTTATATATAAATAAATGAGTTTATTTATTTATTTATTATTAATATTTAAATATATATGTATTTTATGACGATGGTGATAATTAATGTTTATTTAGACCAATTTTGGTCTATACGAAGATCTATCAAGCACCAAGATGGATCCAATTTATGAGATGTAAACTTTTATATTTATATTTATTTTTGTAACAAATCGTTACGTGACAACATTTCCCCCATACTTGACTCATCCAACTACTCTTGATGCAAAAAATAGTAATTTTTTTTTTAGAAGAATAGGCATAAGTTTTATATTAAAAGGTGGGAGAAACCCATAGAGATTACAATCCACAAAAATGGCCCCCGCCTAGAGATCCAAAGTACTTTATGTTCAACAAAAAACCAAAACTACATTGCTACATCTATTCTATCATGCCTATAAGCTATGTGTCTACAACTATAATTTCTTATAAACTGTTGAAGCAAAAAAAGATAGGAAAAAACATTAATTTTCATCATTTCGACTTCAGAGGACCTGCATTTCAAGCTTATCTTTGAAGGGTGAGAGTAGGCTTCAATCATGTCTACATTATACTTCAGTAGGAGGCTCACCAACATCATTTCCAACTCAGTAACTCACTCTTCCAATTCTTTGTTTTTAGCCCTCTGCATTTCCACTTATTTGCTCAGGATTGCCACTTGGTATTGGGTGTCACCTTTGTCTGCTAGTCACTCTTGCTCATCCGTCTCCTTCCACTATTCAATTCCCAAGTTTAATGAGAGAATGTTAGATCTTAGGACATGCACTCGACACTTGAGGCGTCATTGGCTCGCTTTGACCCTCTCAAGGCTATGAGCAACACAACATTCTTCATCCTCGCTCAAACTCGCATTTGCCATCCTATCCAGACTCTACAAATGATCCAAGCACTTAATTATCAAGGGCTCTCCTCCTTTCACGAGGTTAATTGTCTAAGAGGGAAAGCTACCATGGCGTAGAGACCCTCTTATCCAATGATTCTAGTTCTAGGGAGCAATTGCACATGAGAGTTTAGAAACAACATGAAGATGAGAGAAAATGGAACTGTAGGTGGATTGAAATACCATCTTGCCACCTTTCGTCATAATTCGAAGGAGCTAGGGAGAAGAGTGTGGAAATAAATTCGATAGGTGTGATTAACAAGGCCGTACCTATCGTACCTTCCCTCCACTGACCAACATGATGCCTCCACTAAACCGCATGATGCTTCCAGCTCTCACTTGGATTTCCCCCTCGTGCGAGTTTAAATGCATGTTTGCATGGATCATGTTGCCTCAATGCTTGCCATGTGACCCAACCTTGAAACCTATTGTGGTTGATCCGTGCTAAGACGTGAGGCATAACTGACCAAACTTGGAGTGGACCCAGCTTGGGGGGCATGGCCCATGGTTTTGACTCCTCTTCCATGCGACCGTGGGTGGAGCTGAGTGCATCATAGGATCACTACTGCTTTGGCCCTAAAGGGTCTTATCACATAATTGCCTCCACTTGATCCTTTTAAATAGAGAGGTGAAGGGATCCTTAAGGCAGATCTGAGGCTAGGTTTGGCATCTTATCCACTTCCCTATTTTTCTCTTGAAGGACATGGAAGAAATTAATTACTCCCAAGGTCTTAATCATTTCTATAATTCTTACATGCAATCTTGCAAGCATGAGCTCGTTCGAAGGAGAGCTGTAATAAGAGATTTGATCAAGATTCAAGAGTCACCTATGATGATCACCTCTGAGATGTCTTTTTGAGATAAGATTTTTAGACCTT
>LPNX010527363.1:127425-259714 GCA_001517045.1 Pseudotsuga menziesii | reverse complement strand
TGAAAAGTTATCTCTTACATGTTTTATGAAATGACAAGTATGTTACCATTTAAATGTATGGATTCAACTTTAAAGACATACATAGAGTATATAATATCAAGGACTGGGCATGTTTTTGGACCTTATTCAAAGCTTTGTATTCAGAATTGGTTGCAGTATGACATTTTTGAACCAACGTGTCATAAATATCATACCACTGCACATTTCTTTCAATTTATCATAACCGAACCCAAACTTGTGGAAATTTTGTTTTAGTTGAATAGAAGCTATGCTTTTTCCAGTACAAATGGCAGTGATTATTTTTCATAAACATTGATTATTTAAAAAGTGCTTTTTAATTTTTTAATGTAGTTTATTTGTTTTGCAGGAAGGGCCCAGTCATGACCGAGGACTGTACTTTAGAGTTTTTGAGGAGCTATTTGATTTATCTAATGCTGAAAGCATATCTACCTCTACATTTACATTCCATGTGAATATGTTGGAGATTCATAATGAAAAGGCTTCACATTATATCTCTATACAGTAAAAAGTTGTTGGAAACAAGGAATCCTCTGCATTTACTGTAACTGTTACTTTCCATATACATATATGTTTTCAAGATAACTCATTGGTTATCTGGACCAGTAGAACTTCTAATGTGAAATGTCCAGATCAAGACATTGAAAATAGTAAATACATTCTAGAGGAGAAATACAGGATTAAGATGTAACAGTATAAAAAGGGTAAATATGTTACAAAATTAAGCATTGGGGTATACATATATTTGACAAGGGAGAATGGTCAATGGATTTCTTCTCTTCTTGAGAATTGATATCACAAAGGAAATATGATTGAGGAGTTCTCACCAAACAAAAATACTGGACAAGTAGGCCATCAGATGGATAAAAAAGAATAGCAGAAAGTAGAATGTTGTGTTTCTTGAAAAATACTGTGACAAATACCTGTGCCAATAAAACTGCTATAGCGAACCATATGAGCAATCAGTCCCAACCACCGATAGTAAACAGGCAATGCAAAAGAATCCACTCCATAAATTAAACATAGGCATTTGTATCTGGAGAAAAGAAACCTCCCAGGTAAAAAATACTCCCAGGTAAATTAAACACAGGCATTTGTATTTGGAGAAATGCAAAAGAAAGCTGTGATAGCTCCCCTGTATGGCCAAAATGAACATTATGGCGCAGGATTATGCTAAAACTTATGAAGTATTCAATTTCAAGCAACTTGTCTCTACCCAATTTAGGACTCCATGGCAAAGCACCAGCCTCCTTAACATCAATATCTGATAGAGTGATCCAGCCAAGTACAAAACAATATCTTTCAAGTATAAGCTCATCCACTTGGGAAGCTTCCCTATTCTGCCACACTTCCAAAATGCGATAAACAACAGAATAGAGACCAGACCAATTTAAACCCAGATCTTGAAGAACTTTGTGTTCTACAATACCCCAGTTATGAACCCCACTAACGTCAATCAGTTGCTGAAAGAGATCAGCCATTCCATGCTCTTCTGTGACTCCCTCATTCACATTTATAACACTTTGTACCACATGATATACCCATGATTCTAAATAGCCTGTTCCTGTGGGAAGCTGAAAAGTTCCTCCTTGTGTAATCTGTATTAACTTATTTCTTATATTGAACATCAACCAGGATGGGAAGGTTGTAGAGTGGAGAATCATGTGCCGAAGAATCAACATCAGTTTTGAAATTAGCAAAGACCAGCAAACCTTGTGAAGTCTCTGTTTTGGGAGATGAACTGCATTACAATCTTGCTCCTTCTAATTCCACTTTCCAACTGAGTTCCTGTCTTGGTATAAATATGTTCACTATTTTCTCAAAAAATCTCTCGCATCTTCATTCTTATGCTTTGTCTTCATAATTGTGCCCGTTAGGATACATGTTTCATGGTTAAACACCTATGTCAGGATGCTCTAGTTTAAAACTAAGAATTGAGGGAATAATGGTTCTCTCTGCGAGAACATGACGATGTGCATGTGGCAAGAGAGACACCTTTGCTAGAAATAAATTAATTTGACTGCATATGAAATGAGTAGTGTGCCTCGTAATGGATTTTTGAGCTCAACTAATATTTGATGCCTTTCTACAACCATGCATATATGTTTTACTTTCAAAATCTCTTGAGCCAACTTGTGCTGTACGAAAATTAGAAAATGAGAAGCTATTATGTGTAGGTTAGGTATGATGTTTTAGGAAAACATCATTCCATGGCAGTAGGACTCAATAAACATTTGCACACATTCCGGCTATGATTGGAGGCTTTTTACCCCTTCCTGCGAAAGATTTTCTATCATTCAATTTATACATTTCCAATTTTTAGTCTTTGTATCAAACTGCATCTTCGGAGTCATCTCATAACATTCCACTCCTTTGGAACTATGGTTTTAGTCAATCTCACCAAATGTACTTTTGGTTGTGTGAATTTCTACTAAGGTTCATCAATCATGCCCATATTTTGCTTTAATTTTAGTGGTTAGAATCCTTCCTTTTTTCTAGAAATGCACTATTTGGTGAGTCACTGTCCAAAAATGTAGCAAAAAAGGTTGAGATACAAAACAATCATCTTTTCAAATTTCTCTAACGTGAAAATATCTAAATTAGTTTCATTTTTTACCAACCTACCAAGCAAATAATAAAGGAATTAAGCTTCATCTAGTGTGCAATGTCTTGACAGAGTGAATATGTCAAAGAAGCTCTGTGTAAGAATCAAATTAGTAATAGGAATGTTTTCCTGAGATGGCGCAACAGCTGGCTGTCCAATAAGTTTCCTCACATCTAAGATTGTTACTCTGTCACCTTCTCCTGCTGCAAGCCTACCTCTTCTATTTATAGTAAGAAGAGATTTGATGATAGAGCAACTTGAAAGATGGGATTTAAGTTCCCTTGCATTAGAATATTCTGTTTTAATCTTCATGTCCAGAGATCCACTTTCATGGTGATTTCACATTGATGCTCCATTGGCTTATTGTAATCTGGAAGAACATATAATTTCCCACCAATTCTCTTCGGACAGAAGAGATCACTGCCAGCCATCAAGTTGAATATCCAATCCCGATATTCAATATTGTGACCATCAATCAATTTTCTGATATCACCAATGTCAAAAGTCAGTTTCCTTGGACAGAAATGAAAAGGAAAGCATCATCAAAAGATCCAGACAACAGCTCAAAGTAATTTAGAGTTAATATGGGTGGTTGTATGGAATCTCCTCCAATGCCTCTAATGCAATTAAAATTTTCATTTGGGGTTCTGGTGATAAACTGGTCTAGCTAGCAAATACTGTGTTGAAATCGTGCCATTGGCGGTCCAAAAGCCTTTGGAAGAAACACTGAAAAGAGAAAACTAAATATTTTTTCTATTAATTCGGCTTAAAGATAAATGTCAAAATTACGAGAACAATATAGATTGCAAGTTTAGCTGTTGATGAGACAAAAAAATAGCCATGGGGCAGATGAAAATGACAAAGCTTCCAATGGCAATTGTGAGAATCAATTGCAAGCTTAAGATGGTATAGATCTTCCTGAAGAAATCCCATCGAAAAGTATTTTTCTCCAAAGAAATTCCCTGATACAAAGGTGTACTGTGTAGAGCTTCCTTCCATCTCTTCAAAAACATCTTTACCTGGTGCCATGGCCTATTATCAATCAAGTCATACAGAACTAAATACACCTTGGCATTATTACTATATTTACTGATTGCACATAAGAATCAGTAAAGCATTAGTATGAATTTAATTACAGCATTCCCTAACTTTTTGTTTTTGGAAAATAGCCTGTTAGAAGGGCCTCCTTTCTACTGACAAGATCGTCATCAAAGATATTATTGGGTTACTTCTCCCTGAGACATGTGCAAGGATTGCTAATTTTGATGAGAAAGAGAGTATTTGTTACAGTAGATCGATTAACTGAGCATGCACACTTTGTAGTAGTGCAATTCACATATAAGGCACATTATATAGCAAAAACATTTATTGATTATATGGTTTACCTAAAACATTTATAACCGTTCATGTTCTCGAATTTTGGAACATATTTTGGAAGGAATTATTCAAACAGTTGGGAACCACCTTGAATAAGAGTTTGAACTACTTCCTAGAAACTGATGGGAAATATGGAATTGTTAATAGATTCCTATCAACTTGTCTCTAAAGTTCATCAGATAGCTTAGTTCATAAAAAATGTTGTTTCATTAAGCCTTGGTCCTGTTTGTGTTGCTTGAAAAGATGGTTTTTTTCTAAGAAAATGGTTTAGATATGCAAAGAATTTACTAATTTAGGAATATTAGTTAGACATGAAATTTTCATTTTTTTAACTTGTTAGTGAAAAGATTCCATGTCATGAATGCTATAAAACTATTTTTTTATAGGGCTTTGGCTATTTGACTCTGCGAATATTAGTTCACACTTGCAATAATGCAGCTGCATGTTCTATTCTCTCAATATTCCATTCTTGGATTAGTTGTAAACGTTATATTTTATTATGGGTAAGAAGTTGAAGCTGGGTTCCTTGAATGTAATGCAGAGAATGAGCATATCACAAGCAACATCTATGGGTTGGCATGGAGCACCTACAGGTTCCATTAACCCTATTGTCAAAACAATTCTGCGAATGGATGTTCCGGTTGACAAATTTCCCCATGTAGGTTAACTGATATATGAAACTATATGTAAATTTTATAAATATGTTTATTTTATTTTCTGTAATATTTCTTAACAAGACTCCATATGGATGGTTTCAGTTCAATGCTGTAGACCTCATATCCATCTCTGAACTGGCATTTGTCAGCCAACGTTTAAAAACACCCTTGTCTAGAAGATAGAGAATTCTCTTCATGGTGATTTCACATTGATGCTCCATTGGCTTATTGTAATCTGGAAGAACATATAATTTCCCACCAATTCTCTTCAAACAGAAGAGATCACTGCCCGCCATCAAGTTGAATATCCAGTCCCTAATATCGGCATAAATTTTTATTTTTTATTTTTTAAATTGCTTGGACACATTCACAGAAGTTGTTGGGGGGATGGTGAATGAGAAGAAAGCAAAGGTCCTTATTGGCCAGGATAAGCCCCCTAATGGTTATAATCATGAATGGAGGATTATGAAACCTTTCGAGAACATTTGGTAATTGGGTATTTCTTTAATTAACCAATACTCTCTTGTTGATCAGTAACATCGGATCATGGCCAAGTTTGAATAAACACTGCAAGACTAAAGTTATCTCAATCTTCAGCTTGTCAAGAAGGTTAAAATTGTTGACAGATTTCTAGCAAAAGGGCATATTTATTATTCCTCATTTTTCCCCTCTGACACAGCTTATAAAATGTTGAAACAAGTTGAGTATTCCCTATTGAGCATTATGTATTGTATCTTGTGTTATGTTTTATGTGGGATTGTATCTCTGCTCTTCCTTTCTTTACTGCAATAACCTGTGTGAAAGACTATGACTGCACAAATCTTGATTTAGGTCCATTGCCTCCCTTGTTGCATTGAGTATTCACCATTCAAATGCTTCCATAGCGGTGCCACTAGTGAAAGATTTACAGTGTTCTTGAGATTCACAATATTTTCACAATATTTACTGGGATCCTAACTGGTTGTGAGACTTGTTTGGGTTATTTCATTGTCCAAATCAGACTTTGATTAAATAAGCTATTCTTTTTAGGTATATATGCATTCTTTTATGTTTATATTATTACCTTTTCATCTTTCTCCATCTTATTCAAAGCATATTTAAGTTTTTGTTTTGTTTGTTGTACATTTAAGGAGACGTTTTATCTTAAGGTGAAACAACTCCTATCTAACAAATCAATCTCTTGGTGAGTTTTTGGTTTAGGGATTAAAGTACCACTTAAGATTTCATCCCCACTTTCCTCTTGCACAACCCTACAAGAGTGTTTTGCATGTTGTACTTGGATGTCAATTTTGAGAATCAACATAGTGTACCATCAAGGGTATATGACCATAGTGTACATGTATTTACTAGAAACAAGCTAAGTAGTTGACAAATTATCCACAAACATTAGAAAAACCACATGGACAAAGATGGTTAGTTTACAATAATAGTAAACATGATCAATAATCTTGTCTCATGATTCATGAAGTAGTTCACACCCGGGAGCAGTGTATAGATCTCAAACTTCATGACTAGGAACAAAGGAATTTATTAAAGAGCATATGCAAAATAGTGCATTGTGTTATATCGGCAAACCACTGTGGAAATAATTCCCCAAATTTGCCAATAATGCAAGCTTGCACTAGACACAACAATATGTGCTATATCAATTCCATAAAATCCTTACTCTATTAGGTTTGTTGCAGCACTTGTTATTTCCTGTGAACATGACTAAACTAACTATGAGTCTGTATCAAAGATGGAGAAAAGATACAAGATATTGCAACGGTATGATGCTAGTCAATATCCTAACCACTGCCCACTATCTATTATATTTGACTACTGGAAAATGCACTTTCCCCTACCCATGCTCTTGCTAATATTATGCAACAAATATAGTGTTTTGCAGTTGCAATTTCCTAACATCCACATGAACCTTTTTTTGAAGGTACATCAAGACTTTGATATTATATGTTCCATCCATGTACATGTTAAAGAACATTGTTAGAAATGGTACAAAAGGTTCTCAGGTTGTTCCTATTTCTCAAGCCACGTTTATTGATTTTTTGAACGATGACTATGCACAGGCACGCCTACTTTCGCTAATGCAATAAAAAACTAAGGAAAGTGCAAACTTCCCTCCTCACACTGTGCTTGATAATAATTTACAATTACGGTAAATTATGGATATTGGTGTTGGGAAAGTTTTAGCTTCCCTTTTCTTGTATCTAAACTTGAATCTAAACTAGTCTAAATTTGAATAACAACACATCTTCATTGAAAAGTTGGTTTTGAACCTTGTTGGTTCTATGTCTAGTTCAAAAAAACATGACCCAAATTTGCATCGCCCTGAACCTTTCCCAAGACTCTTGCACCTAGGACATAATTTATGTAAGTGAAAATTGGTTAAGGATGTGTAAGGCGCCATATCATCTGATCAGTTTATAATCTGTATTTAGAGATTGTTTCTTCCTCTTCCCTTCAAAACCAGGAACATTGGACTTGTGTGAAATAAATTCTAACTTTTATAATCATCCAAATCATCCTTGTATAAGATAAAGCACAAGCAATGCATACTAAGAACTCTTCTTCACAACAACAGTAGAAATATCATTCTAATCGCCTTAAAGTGTGCCTGCCTTAAACACTGTCAATAAAGGCACATATTTTTATTTTTATTTTTTTACCTTTCCCATCTGTGGTTTATTTTCATTAACATGTATTGCTGAGACAATTGTCGAACCTAGAATTTAAACATTCCTATTGTGCTCCAGTATTCAAGAAATAACACATAGTTATAAAGGAAAATAATTTGCGTGGCTCCTTTGTTTCTTGCTTTTCCCTGTTTGTCTTTCACAATTTCACACATTTTACAGGGTTTACAGGGTTTTATTGTAGGCGATGGCTATATGGTTTTGCACATTTGTGGAATTTTTTTTTTATATTTTACTTCTACTAGCAACAATTAAAATTATCATACAAATTTTAATTTTCAGTGTTTTTTTTCCTCGAAAAAATTCGTAATTCAATCGCTTCAATGTTCCAGTAAGCTCCTTATTTCCTACTGTCACGGCTGCTATTGTATGTTGAGCATCTTTTATACCCTATGATGCAAATGAAACTTGATCAAGGCTAAAATCTTGATTATAAAGCATATCTCTCTGCCCTTCATACAATTTTTTCTGTTTTAGGACGCGCATGGCCCGTGCTTTGATGGCGTTCTGTGTTTGGCCGAGTCAGGTCTTCTTGAGCTGCTCTTTGTATATGCTGAGCTCTGCATCCAATTTCTTGAACTTTTCATTGATCACATCGCCTCTCTTGTTCAACTTCTCAGAGGCCTCCTCCACGGATGGAGAAGGAGGGGGCACCTTCTTTTTCTTGAAACTGAATAATCGCTTAATCATCTTTGCCTGAGTCGAATTCTCCAATGCACTTTTAGTGTCGCTATGAAAGACTTAAGGATCCCCTGCTACTGCTGCACTCGACATTTCTAGGAACAGATGGTATACTTTCTATTGTTTTCCCGCCCCAATTTTCAGTGTTATAATAAAACTGATCGTCGTTTCATGAATGCAATTTTTTTTTTTTAAATTCACAAGCGTCGCTTAACCGACGGTTCTACATGTCGGTTAACTGATGCCTAGTCTCTATTTCCATCTCTTAACCGATAGCATGAATTCACAAGCGTCACTTATCCGATGGTTTTTCATGTTAAAAATACACTACTGTCTCTTAAGCGACGCATGGATCTGTCGGTTAAGCGACGCCTACGCCCGGGAGGTGTCAGTTAAGCGACGCCTGTAGGTGTAAATGTTGTTAAAAATTTTCATCATCGTCGCTTAAGAAGTGTCGGATAACCGACGATGTACATTCAACCGACGGTTACTTAGGTGTCGCTTAACCGAAGGTTACTTAGGTGTCGGATAACCGACGACAAGTTTCCGACGCTTATAAAAAAACCAAAGTGTCGTACATGCCACAGAGAAGTGTTGAAAATCTGACATGAAGGCCGTCGGATTTTTGGTCGAAATGTAGTAGTGCCTGATGAGCATGGGCTTTTCCAAGAGAAAATTCGATCCTAACCTTTCCTACAAGGTCATAGAAGATGTACCTGTCATTCTATTACTATATGTGGATGACTTATTCTTGACAAGGAATGGGAAACAGATCATGGAAAGCAAGAAGAAACTAGCAGAAGAATTTGAGATGAAAGACCTTGGGTTAATGCATTATTTCCTAGGTCTGGAAGTATGGCAAAGTTTAGAAGGAATATTTCTCAACTAGGGAAATTATGTGGTAGAGATATTGAAGAGATTCAATATGTTGGAATGCAAATTCATGGCCACACCCATGGACTCCAACCTAAAGCTGTTAGCTGATGACTCATTAGAGTTAGTGGATGCGACTCACTATAGACAGATCATTGGGTCATTGATGTACTTAACAAATACCAGACCAGACATTTTTTTTGCTGTGAACACCTTAAGTCAATATCTTGTTCAACCAAGACGGGTTCACCTAGTAGCTACAAAACATGTGATGAGATATCTGAAAGGGACTATAGACTTTGGTCTATACTATGATGGTAGCCATGAGTATAGATTGTATGGCTACACAGTTGTAGATTGGGCTGGAAGTATCTCAGACAGGAAAATCACATCAGGTATATGCTTTTGGTCTGCTATGAGTTCATGGTTTAGCAGGAAACAGTCCAGTGTTTCTCTTAGCACAGTTGAAGCAGAATACATAGCAGATTTCTCTACTAAGTTGTGAAGCCATATGGCTTCAGAAGATGATATCAGGTCTCTTTGACCTAAATATGGACACTACAATGATTCTATATGATAACCATAGTTGTGATGACAAAGGACCCTATGTTCCGACATAACACATAGAAATCCGGTATTTCTACATACAAGATAAGATGCAGATGATGATACTGTAGATGCAGATGATGGTGATTCAGTATTTCTATACTGAATATATAGATGAAGATGATTTCAGTATTCCCATACTGAAGATATAGATGATATTTCAGTATTTACATACTGTAGATACATATGATGGTGATTCTGTATTTCTATACTGAATATATAGATGATGATGCTTTCAGTATTCACATACTGGAGATACAGATGGTGGTAGATCAGTATTCAGATACTGAAGATGTAGATGATGATGGTTTGGATGATGATGTACCAGTGAAGCCTCTGCCTCAAGTAGAGTTTGAACACTTTCGAGACAAGCTTGGTGTTGTTCGGAAAGACCTTCCTCGAAAGGGGGAGTAGTGATGTTGCAGTGGGATTGTATCATCCTTGGGAATTTGCCCTAAAGTGACTCGAAGACCTCGGTCCTCGAGAATGAAGAGGGATTGTATCATCCCAGGACATCTGTCCATAATAGATCCGGTGACCTCAATCATCGAGAACGTAATGGGATTGTATCATCCTTGGGCACCTTCCCTAAAGTGATCCGGAGACCTCGGTCTTCGAGAATGAAGAGGGATTGTATCATCCTGGGACATCTGTCCATAATAGATCCGGTGGCTTCGGTCCTCGAGAATGTGGTAGGATTGCATCATCCTTGGACATAGTCCTAAAGTGATAGGGAGTGATTATCCTGTAATTGTATCCAGTGACTTCGATCATCGAGAATGTGGTAGGATTGCATCATCCTTGGAATCAAGTCCTAAAGTGATAGGGAGTGATTATCCCATAATTGTATCCGGTGACTTCGATCATCTAGAATGCGGTAGGATTGCATCATCCTTGGACTCAAGTCCTAAAGTGATAGGGAGTGATTATCCCGTAATTGTATCCGGTGACTTCGGTCGTCGAGAATGTGGTAGGATTGCATCATCCTTGGACTCAAGTCCTAAAGTGATAGGGAGTGATTATCCCGTAATTGTATCCGGTGACTTCGGTCGTCGATAAAGTGGTAGGATTACATCATCCTTGGACTTAGTCCTAAAGTGATAGGGACTGATTCTCCCGTAATCAATCAGGTAACTTTGGTTGTCGAGAATGTGGTGGGATTGTATCATCCCTGGACTTTAAGTCCAAAAGTGATCCAAATACTTTTTGTCTTTGAGTTGTGGATTGCAAGTTGTTGCTGATGATGATGATGACATACTGATCAAAAGATCAGAGTATGATGATGATGACATACTGATATAAAAGATCAGAGTATGATGATGATGCACTATGATTATGATGTTTCTGATCGAAAGATCAGAGTATGATGATGATGTTTCTGATTGAAAGATCAGAGTATGATGATGATGTTTCTGATCGAAAGATTAGAGTATGTTGATGATGTTTCTGATCGAAATATCAGAGTATGATGATGATGTTTCTATGTTGATGATGTTTCTGATCGAAAGATCAGAATGTGATGATGATTATGATCAACAGATCAGAATATGATGATGATGATGTTGCTACTAATAGAGAGGTCAAAGTACTGAAGATGTTGCTGCTGATCGAAAGGTCAAGGTGCTGAAGATGTTGTTGTTGATCGAAAAGTCAAAATGCTAAAGATGTTGCTGATCAAAAGGACAAAATGCTGAAGATGTTGTTGCTGATTGAAAAAAAAAATCAAAGTGCTGAAGATGTTGCTGATCGAAAGATCCAAGTGTTGAAGATGTCGTTTCTAATTGAAAGATCAAAATGATGAAGATGTTGTTGATCAAAGCCTGAAGATGTTGCTGATGATGAAGATTGAAGATTGAAGATGAAGACTACATGATGTTGAAAAGATTCCAATGATTTATAGATGTGTTACCCTGCTGATGTTGATGATGTCCCCCATCTCTTCTCTTGTTGTTGTTGATGTAGAATACCCTTCTCGTTAAGGGGGAGTGTTGAAATATTGTAACTTCAAAGAATATTCTTTATGTATCTTTTGTGGTCCCCGATGGTCCAACCGGGAGAACCATTTGTATTTCATTGTACCCCGATGCTCCTAATTGAAAGAACTAATAAGAGTCATGAGGTAGTCCCCTCAAATTGTAAAGGTGGGTCATCAGCACCCTAGTATGGTTACTTGAGCCTACATGTGTAACTTGAGCCTACATGAGTTAACTTAAGCCGACATGTTAATTGAGTAAACTTTAAGTGAACGGATGAATATAAATAGAGGTGTAGTGATCCTCTCTTGTGACATACACACTCACTGGGAATAGTGCACTTGTGGAGGAGAGTAGTTGCTGGAGAAGGAGGAGAATCAGGTTTTTGATCTCCTTGTTGGTTTTACCTTTTTCCCTTTTTTGGGGCATCTATATTGAGGAATATTTTGCTGGGTTTTTCCCTTTAGGGTTTTCCCAGGATAAATTTGTGTTGTTCTTGTGATGTTGTTTCTTTCAGTGATCCTATTTTATATGCTTTTATTACGAAAAATGAAATGATATACTGATGTCTTAGTTAAGAATATGAAAATTTAACAAAAATTTGCCTACCTTATCATGTAGCCTTATCGATAGATGTCATCCATGGTGGATAAACCATTGGAAGGGTAGTTGTCGATGAGGGTGCTTCAACATGTTTCATGTCCCTGTCTTGCTGGAAAGCTCTTGGATCTCCATAGCTAGTTCCATTGAACACCCTACTTACTGCTTTCGATGAAAGGTCATTCCGTCCACATGGTATCCTACTAGATTTTGAAATAAAGTTGGTAGGGAAGGAAGTATCTATTGAGGTAGAGGTGATTGATGCACCTATGGATTATAACTTTCTCTCGGGGAGAAGTTGGACTTATTCCATGTCCACTATTGCATCGGTCGTACTTCAGGTAGTAGTGTTTCCACACGAAAGGAAGTTGGTTACTATAGACCAACTTAATTTTACTAGAAAGGACCACATGGAAACTAATGAGTCCACTATGCCAGTGGTTGATCAGGTTAAACCTGCTTCAGAGAGCTTAGGGGTTGGAATGTATGCATCATTGATGGGCACATTCAATTTTCCAGCTTTGATTAATTATCTAGGTTCTACTAGTGTAGGGAAGTCTATTGCTATGGTTGTTGATAGAACAGATCCTTGGGTTCTTCCTTCCCTTTGTGAACCTAAAGTTCCCTTATCAGTAGCGGAAGTAGCTTATCAAGCTATCTTTCAAACCATTTTTTATCCCATTCCAGTCCCTCTCACAGTCTCAAAGGAGCCGGAAGAAGCCTATCTACTTGCTTGGGCGGAGAACTATTTGCAATCTAGAGACTGCTTAGATATGGTTTTGCCTTTTAATGAAGCCATTATGGAAGCTATGTGCAGATGAGATAAGATCTACAAATATCTTCACCATCGATCCTATTTTCTTCCAGATTTAAGCAGGATTGAGAACCAGGAGTTTCATATGAGACTGGCAGGTGATGTTGATACACCTATCAATCCCTTACCAAGGGAAGGAATATTTGCCGAGGGGAATATGGAAAAAATTTCCGCTACCATTCCTATCAACATCTCTACAAACCCAAACATTGTGGAAAATGTACACATCGGTGCAAACTTCTCTCCGAAGGATATTGCGATCTATACAACCTTGTTTAAGGAATTTCATGACGTGTTTTCCTGGTCACATGAGGAGATTCTAGGCATAGATCCATCAATAGTTGAGCATGAAATCCGAACATACCCTGATGCTAGGCTTGTTCAACAAAAGTTGAGACCTGTCAATTTGTGTAAAGCGGTAGCTGTTAAGGCTGAAGTTGAAAAAGTACTGAAAGCCGGTTTCATTTACCCGATAACTTTGACAGAATGGGTATCCAACCCTGTTCCTGTCAATAAAAACCAAGGGACTATACATGTTTGTACTGACTTTCACAATCTAAACAAAGCCTATCTTAAGGATAACTACCCCACACCATTCATAGATCAAATCATTGATGCATGTGCGGGGATTGAAGTATTTTCCTTTATGGATGGTTTCTTTGGGTATAATCAAATCCAAATTAAATCAGAAGACCAACATAAAACAGCTTTCATCTGTCCTTGAGATACATTTGCATACAAGAAAATACCCTTTGAATTGAAAAATGCAGGGCTACCTTTCAACAGGCAATGAATTTTTCCTTTCATGACATTAAAGCCATTGTCAAACCCTACCTTGATGATCTTCCAACACATTCTCATTAGAGGATCAATCACCCAGATCACTTGCATTTAATATTTGAACGATGTAGATACTACAAAATTCACTTGAATCCACACAAGTGTGTTTTCTATGTTAAGTCAGGGAGACTACTCGGATTCATTGTTTCTAACAAAGGTATTCATGTGGATCCTTTGAAAGTTGAGGCCATAGTAAATCTTCCTCCTCCTCGTTCTATCGGGAAGCTTCAAATCCTGCAAGAGAAGTCCAACTTCCTTCGATGTTTTATTGTAAATTATGCCAAGATTACTAAAGGTTTCATGTGCCTGTTGAAGTAGGGCACCCCATTTGTATGGGATGAAATTGCATAACTTGCATTCAAGGAATTAAAGAAAGCTTTGTTGTCGGCACCATTATTGTGCCCACCAGATTACTCTCAGGATTTTATATTGTATCTGGCTGCATCTGAGTTGACCATAGGGGTAGTACTAGTCTAGGAGTATGATAAGCTCCAAGAGAATGTCATCTACTATCTCAGTCGTGCTTTAGCTGGCCCTGAACTTAGGTATTCCTACGTCGAGAAGTTGGCCTTGGCAGCTGTGTATGTTTTTCATAGGTTGTGTCACTACATCTTACTGAGGACCATGATGGTAGTGGTGGATGTTAATCCTTTCCAGTATGTTTTGTTCTAACTGATAGTTGGAGGAAAATTCAATAAATGGATAGTCACTCTTTAGGAGTTTGATCCACCAAATCTAAAAAATACTTAGTTTTTGCTGAGCTCATTGCAGAATTTCCAGTAGAGGAAGATGTAGCCATTGAAGAAGGCTCATTCCCAGATGGGCATATTTTTTTTATTTCCACTTCTGATCCTTGGTGTGGAGATATACTTGTCTATCTTTAGAATTTGAAGTAACCTACAACCTTTTCATTGTAAGAACGGTGCAAACTATGTGTACATGCCAAAAAATACCTCATTATTGGAGATACTTTATATCATAGAGGGGTAGACTCCATTTTACGTCCATGTCTTACCCACGATGAAGCAAAGATTGTCCTAAATGATGCCCATAGTGGAGCATGTGGGGGTCATTTATCTGGGTTAGCAACGACTCATAATATATTACGTGTCGGTTATTTCTAGCCCATGATCTTTAAATATTATGTGGAAGCCGTGAAGCACTGTCATCCTTGTCATCTTTACACCAGAAAGATGCAGTCGCATCCTGCTCTATTATTTCCCATCATCTCAATGGGCCCCTTCACAAAGTGGGGGATAGATTACGTGACGTGCAACCCAGTCTCAGCTAGGGGACACAAACATATCATTGTTTCTGTAGATTATTTCACGAAGTGGGAAGAGGTAATGCCCACCTATAAAGCTGATGGGGAAACTGCAGCTTTTTTCATTTTCAATCAAATTATCGCACGTTTTGATATCAATAAAGATATTGTCGCTGAACATGGCAATCACTTCCAAAATAGTATGATGACTGAATTGACCACTATGCTACGGTTTAGACAAGAGCATTCATATTCTTTCTACCATCAAGCGAACGGTTAAGTTGAGGCTGTAAATAAAACCTTGAAGACTATTCTCAAGCGCACTATTAATGCAACCCATTCCAATTGGAAAATAATGCTATATCCTGCACTATGGGCTTACTGGACCAATGTGAAAACTGCTACAGGGTTCTCTCCTTTCCAACTCATTCATAGAGTGGAAGTGGTAACCCTAGTGGAATGTGAAATCTCGTCCTTAAATATTGCTATTCATGTGTTACCTGATGTGACTAAGCTGGAAGAACGTTTGTTACACTTATAAAATCTATATGAGTAGCGTATATATGCACTAACAACAAATGAGGCTCATAAAAATAGGGTAGAAAATCAATACGATAAATTGGTCAAACCTTGGATTTTTTTTTGAAGGGGAGCTTGTCTTGCTCTAGGATTAAGACAAAGAACCCCTGGGGGCATGGAAATTCAGGTCTATGTGGTTAGGACCTTATGTTGTGTCAAATTTTTTGAAGAAATGTGCATATGAATTAATATATTTTGAGGGGAATAAGCTTCCTGAGCCTAGAAATGGGATCTTCTTGAAAAAGTACTATGCTTAGGCTTAGCACTTTTTCCTATATTTTTATTGTATGTATTTTATGTACAATAGTTCGTTGGTTTGTGTTCTTATACCATATGTTGGTTGTTACAGATGTCTTCTGAGTGGTTTGTAGGTTTCCAAGATGGCGCTAGTCTCCACACTTGTAACCTGGCTTCAGCCGCATGGGTCATTTATTCACCCTCAAGACAGCTAGTTGCCTCTGGAGGTGCTTGTCTAGGTCCTGCTACTAATAATGTGGATGAATACAGGGTTGTCATTGAGCTTTTATGGGATGTTTTGTCACATGGCATCACCCAGCTAGAATTCATACTTGACTCTCAACTTGTGGTTGTCCAGCTCGATCAAGCTTATCAGGTGCGGAACCCTATATACTATGCCAATTTATGCAAGTTAGGTTATTGGAAAGAAATTTTGAGTTTATTGTATTCAATCATATTCCAAGAAATCAAAATGCATTAAATGATGCATATGCTAATTATATCTTGGACTGGCACTTAACACATTTTGCATAAAAATATACAGCAGATACATTATAAAACACATGTAAATAAAAACTAGCAATATATATGTGTGTGTGTGTGTGTGTGTGTGTGTGAATATCTATCCATATAGATAGGTCAAGTTTCTGGTCCTTAGATCCAATCATAACTGTATAATATACAAAAAATATAAAAAAATGGATGGAATTCCATAAAATGCTCCTAGGTCTATGCTTGACCACCCTAGTCATCTGGACCACCCTAGTCCCCCTAATCACCTTGCTCTTGGGCTTCTTCAGCTTCCTCAGCTGCAGCAGCCTCAACGATGTTGATGTACACAAGTACTGCTCTAGCTACCTGCCTCATAAGGCATATCAAGACAGGTGGTATACCAACCACTAGCTACTGCATAATGATAGTGATATGCTCATTACTTAATGTAGGTACTCTTTGGGTAAGCCTGGCCAGCTTTCCCTCAAGAACCCTAATCAAGCCATGGTCTTCTCCCGCCACAGGATGCACATACACACGTGGATGCCCAGAAGGGAAAAGTGGTCCAATATCTCCATTTTTACATTTTATAGGATTAAAAACTCTTATACATATGTATATATCTTTTATGACTAAAATTCATAAATATTTAAAAAATTGAAAATAAAATTACCTAATGCTCCCTATGCTCCTCCAAGAGGGAGGACAAGGTCAGTGTCACCTCAAAAATCTATCCCAGCATATGGAAACTTCTCTAGTCCTAGTAGCTATCGCCCCCACCATAAGTAGAAGTCATCGTCGTATACACTCTGAACTGATCCACCGCCTCCCTGGCAGAGGAATATTTCCCCCCACCTACTCAGTCTTGCCTGACGAGGAGAATGAACTGGTAGTGAAACTGTAGGACTCAAATCGGGCACCCTCTCAAAGAAAAAGGCCACCAATATGCTAGAATAACCAAATTTTCTTCGTCAGCCTATTTTACAATCAGAGAGTTGTTTCCTCATTATCGGGATCACTCCTGAACACCAGTCATATACGGCTCCATGTAGACAGTCCACTGCAAGTCTCATTTGGTTTTGCGTTGCAAGGTGAAGTGATGATGACCCTGCAACCCTCACTATAGTAATTTCCAACACCTATAATGGAAAGCTGCGAATATGAACAATAGGAATGCAACTACCCCTGTTTTGAGTACTGGGCATATAGTATGTATCTATGTAGTTTTGCACACTTAGAAGGTCACCACCTCTACCGGTACCTTCCAAGTTAACCGGAGCTCCTCGTCATGACAAGCCAGAGATAAAGTAGATATCTTTCGAGGTAATCTCTAGAAACTCACCTTGTAGGTCAAACATATGAAGATCATGATCCCAATAGTTTATCATAAACTCTAGTAGGTGGACATTAGATCGCATAGGTGAGGTACAAAAAAATTTGAGCAACCCATTTTGCCGCAAGGAATTTACCATGGGGGAATTTCGTAGAGCTTCTTGGTCCATATCTTCATGCTCCCTCTCCCTCCACTCCATCACCATGTTTCAATATGATAATCAGCCTAGGATCAAACATTAAATTCATAGAAAAACTTTGATTTTTGTCCCTACATAGCCTTTTCATACCTAGCACAGTGTACGCAACTATCCTTCGTACAAGTCACGTATTGTTTGTGGCTTGCTTTCGGGAAACCCGCATACAAAACACATGTACACAACTGTTGATATACCATACCCACATACAAACCGTGGTTGCTTTGAGAATGGTTAAAAACATCAAATTTTTTCCAAAAAATAAAATTTGCTTGGATCAAATAAAAGAGCATGGAGAGTAGTTTTACCTGGCAATTGTGGTTTTGAGAATTGTCCATCGAGTTGTCCACAACGAGCAATAAAAGGCAGAGGTAAAACTAGTCTATTTTGGGTAAAAGGTCAAATGGTGAGTTTTTTATTTCTATTTTGAACTATTTATATAAATATTATTTCAAAAGTGGGTTTTAACCTATAGTTCATATTTTTTATAAAAAATCAAACTAATACCATGTCTTTCTTGCTTCAATGTAATAGGTTTAAGGTCACTTCACTACTACATTTCGATCCAAAATCTGACGGTTACTTCCGACGGTGCGTGGATTTTTTCTTTTAAACCTACCAAAAATCAGAACGTTAAATTTTTTTTTTAAATTTTGGTCATAAGCGTCGCTTAAGCGACAGCTAGGCTCATAAGCGTCACTTAAGCGACGACTAGCCTAGCAAGCGTCGCTTAAGCGACGGCGCATAAATTGATTAATCATTTAAAAAAATACATTTAGAAGGAGAAGCATTGTGGTTATTGCATTCTTGGATGGATGTTTGGATTTGGATTGAGGTTGCTTGGGACATGACAATGTACATGAAGGGAGAGTGGACCTAGTGAAGTACATGGCTTATGAGGAGTGATGCAATTTATATGGGATTAAGATAAAAAGGTGTGAATATGCCTTATGTAGTTATATCATTTTGGAGCCTTTATTGTGTACGATGTGACTTGGAAACCCTACATACAATTAGTCAACCATTCACTTGGAGTACAAGTAACATGGCTCGATTAGGATGTCAATGCTTGGAATAATTTGAGCAAACACAATTGATCAATGATTGGAATAAAGTGACAACTTAAGCAATCAAATAGAGCAATCTAGGCACAGTTAGAGTGAAAATTCAAGTAACTAGAATCACTGCATTCATATACAAAATATTCCTCCCCTATTTGATGGCTTGACAGTATAATTACATTGATATGCTTTAACTAGACAATAATATACTCTTAATAATAGGGTTTTATTGTTATTTTGGTTTTATTGTATATAATATGTTACTTTCAACTTCGTCATCGTATATTCCTAGAGGAAAAAATTCTAACATCGTTGGCTTAGACCCTTTCAAGTGGTAAAAAAGAATGGCATTGGCACATATAAAGTACAAAATATAGGAGAATTTGATCTCCTCCAAGTCAATGGTCAAATACTTAATCGATACTTTAGTTAGTTTCCATTAAGGTAGATAATTTGTAAATAGTAGTTTTCTTTTCAACAATGTCATAATTCTAGTTGTCGTTCCAAATTTTAGTGTGGGAGAGATTGGCACATATCTCTTTTAAAAACTATGCATTAAGAGCCTTGAGGCAATATGGAATAAGTTAAGAAGAGTTGTTGATAGAGTTGATCCAAGACCAAAGTTCTTTAGTTGTGCTTGAATTCACATTGAAGTATAACTTGAAGAAGAGCTCCCATGAGAGATAGAGCTCCAAAATCAACAAATAGACCCTTGTGCAACCATTCCACTATGAACATATGCCATTATAGTGCAATAGTTGTCATGATTGTAGTCATTTCAACAAGAACTACCCAAAGAACCTACCCCCAACCTAGCAGAAAGAATAAGAGTTTCAAAAAGCATCCAAGTCCTTGAATAGAGGGAGAAAAACATGGTACTCCCAAACCCATAAATGATACAAAATAAGACCTGAGTCAAAACCAATTTGTAACCTTAGAAACTATCCAAGCAAAGGAAGCCCTTAAATCAAGGAAAGAGCTCGACAATGAAGACATTTCAAAGTAGGGTTTTCCCTTGGTTGTGAGTATTTTTTCCTTGTGACATATTTTCTTGCCATACATCAAATAATATTCCATATTGCATCATTAAAATTCCTTGAATCAAAATCATTATGAATAGGGTGACCATGCTACATAATAACTTCTCTCTTTACAAAATTAGGCATAATAGTATTGATATGAAATTACTAGGTGAGAATCAGTGTAAGAAGGATTGATTCAAAGCATTGTTACTTCTTTAATTTTTCAAAATCCTATTTTTGAATATCATATCAAAATAATGTTAGTTTCTTATTATTGCCACAAAAGGTTAACTAAGAGGCTAGATAATTTATGAGGTTATATGCCTCTTAGGAAAACACATGGTTATTAGTACATGGTCCCATCCCTCACATGATGATATAATATTCGTTGATGGTATAAAATACATTGAACATATTTTTCACAATTGAAAGAGAAAAGAGTTTGTCAAAACAATTCCCATTTGTTCAATATACACGTTATGCAGACGACTTCCTCATAGCTATGAGACCGGGGCATTAAGGAACTGCTGATCGCGTTGTTTCTGATACAACGGGGTTTATGAACGAGATTGACTTGGAGGTAAAATCCAGTCAGGAACTGCAAGATTATTTGGGTTTTTTCTTATATTGTTAAATCGGCATCACGAGAAGCTCTGGGTGCAGCAGAGAAGTGCTATCTATGAGATTTAGAATGGGAATGGGAGGGTTTTCTGCCCTTTGTCCGCAGAGGAGGTTTGGGATTTCACCTGGTGGGAAGCATTCTTCAAGGGGTTACATAGGCATCACTATGCAGGATTCATTCAAGGGGGGCCCGGATATAAAGCACCAGTGCTAGATCTTATCAGAGAGGGTTTTTCATCCTGTTATGTTCAGTCTGTTGGCTGTTTTCATTGTGTCCCTGTTATTGGTACATGGCACCGGGGTTGTTCTGTTAAGGGCCAAAAATCTAGGCAGGCAGTGCTTTGAGACCTCAACTGCAGACAAGGATAGTCTGAAGAGGTTTAGGATTGCGATGGTGACTTGCTCAGATGAGTCTGGGACCATTCCTGCAAGGTCCTTTCAGGGGCTTATGAAATTGGTTGAGCCCAACAAAAGAAGCTATGCTGATAGACATCGGTATGATTTTATTGATGAGAGAAATATTGTTGATAAGAACAGTCCCCCCAGCTGGAGTAAGATCCCGGCAATCCAAAATAATCTGCCCAAGTATGATTGGATCTTCTGGAACGATACGGTATGCCTTGCTCCATACAATGACCCCTCTCTCCAATATAAGGGATCATTTATCTGTATAAGCAAATAGTAGGTCGTAAATGGTTCTACATGATCTTTTGAAATTGTTATTTTTTGGGTTATTGGGTAATTCTTCCATTTCTTAAGAGTTTACATGCTCATCATGTTTGGTCAAAATGAACATTATGGCGCAGAATTCTGCTAAAACTTATGAAGTATTCAATTTCAAGCAACTTGTCTCTGCCCAATTCAGGAATCCATGGCAAAGCACCAGCTTCCTTAACATCAATATCTGATAGAGTGATCTATTATCTTAATAGTGTGTCAATCTTATTTTATATTTTTCTTTGTAAATTTGAGAATAAACAGAGCAAGTCACGATGGTTATATATTTTTGGAGTTTTCTCTCTTTCTTGTTCTTCAGGGATAATCTTGATGTCTTATTTTACCTACTACTGCTAACAGGATAGAACTTTGAGGAGTCAATAGTGATCCAAAAACTACCATGGTATCCATTGCCAATGGCCAAATTCACTTTGTGGTGGTGCTTCTAATGGCAACTGTAGCCTAGTGGACTAATTCGGATATACAGATACCATGAACCTTGCATAAATGAATCTTCTATGCATTGCGAGAACCTAAAAATAACATTTGGGATAAACTTCTAGCTTGTAGCACAGGGATGAGGGAGTCTCTCAACCAAGGAATTAAGAAATTATTTTTGATGGTGATTTTAGGACGTGGATAACTTGTAAAAACTTAGCTGTATGTTGTGGTTGGATCTAGTTTTAACAAATGTTTGGGAGTGTAAATTTTATGTTTGAGAAAGAATTCCAATCAAGTTGCGGATTGTCTATAGGATAATAGAGCCTTTCATTGGTTCCCACCATTCACCTGACTTATTTTATATTTCTTTTCACTGTCTTATGTTTATTTCCCCATTTCCCTTGTTTGGCTCTGCCTTGTCCCTCCTACCCTTCTCTGTCATGTGTTTTCTCCCCATTCTGTGGTACCCTGCTGTATGTCCATAATTATTCTCTAGAGAATCAATCTCGATGTTGAGGCCAGCCTTGGATGAGTCTTCAAGCAGTCAAGGTGGTCCATTGTACAGCAGACAGTAGTTTTTGCTTGAACCTCACTCAATGGATTCATTGATCAACAGGGTGGATCTGAATTGATACCCCTGGCCTTGATTAGGTGCTTTAAAAAAAGATTGTCAAATGAGTGTATACCTGATACCATCAAACAAATTAGGACCCACATTGGAGAGAGAAATGAGGCTGAGAACTGGTTTAAGTAGGAAATGTGCAGTGCCTTGTACCAATTGGGGTTGACATTGGAATTGAGAGCATCATTGATTCATGGTAAAATAATGGAGAATTCAAAATGAAAGTGCTTATCAACCTGGAACTTATTATGGACAATTTTCCCAGGTGTCAGCAGGCAACTATCGTTGAAGTAGAGCTCTTGGTGGATGACCTGTTCGGTTGCCAATGATTCACTAAGCAAGATTCTCATCTGACTGTCAAATGAGAGTTGTTGGGAAATCTCTGTTCCGAAATTATCTTGTGATGTTTTGTCTAGTTTATAGTTTTGAGGCTATGTATGGATCAAGATTATATTAACTTAGTATTAGCTAGTTTTCTATGTTTTGTGGATTGAAGGTTCTTAGAGTATTGAATATATTTCTGCTGAGTTTATGATTGTAAATTTGGGCTTTTGTAAACATGGCTGTATGAGTTATGCCACTATAGACATCAATACATGTTTTCTCCCATAAAAAACAGTTTGACCCATGAGTACTTGCGAGTGGAGCTGGCAATTGATGAGCCATATTTATGGGGAGTGAGCTTGACTTGTCACTGAGTGATCTTGGCTTGTTTTATGTGAAGGATTTTTAAATCATGAGTCTGAGACAAACCTGGTGAGTTTTGTAAACATTCAAAGAATCAACTATGGCCAATGGGATCATCAGTTAGACACTGACTTCTCATTCTCAAAACTGGAACATTCAATGCCAGTAGAAATATCTCTGCTAGCTAGTTCTTGACTAGACAAAATGTTCTCAGCCAACCAACCTTGATTTCTTAACTAATTTATTGAGAGGAGATTAAAGATACTTTTGGAAGAATGACCTCAGAAGAAATACAGACTTGATCCTCCATTGCCAGTTGTGTTTCATAGGTGGGGATTTCTATCTACAGAGCTCAAGTTATCTCTCAGCCTGTCCATAACAAGTTCCTTCAAGCATAGCAATTCCAATATACAACATTGTGCCAAAAATTTTGCATTTGTATAAAATTTTAGGGATTTAGTTCTTATTGATATAGTTACAGCCTTAATGCCTATGGGATGGCTTTGACGTAATACTTATCAAAAAAATAGTGAGTGGGAGATTAACAAAGCTGTCAAAACTTGTCTCTTCAGTATGTTACACCTCCCATTGAGTTTGTGGGTCAAAGTATCCCTCTTATGCTTGCAGACAGTGAGCTTGTGTTGTCACTGGGTCAACTTGACCTGTTGTATGTGCTGAGGCCGGTTTGAATTATGAACCTAACTCAAACCTGGCAGGTTTTGTAATACTGTTTAGGAATAAATATGCCCCACTGGAGCATCAATTGGACACTAATTTCTCGTCTTAGAAAGTGGATAATACAGCACCATTTTAAACACCTCCGCTAAGAGATCTTTGAGCAGTCTCTAAACAAATGTATATGGCTTACCAACCATGTTTCTTAAACATTTTCTTTGAAGGAGTTTATAGAAGCTTTGGGAGTATGGATTTAGATGAAATAGAAACCTAGTTATTGCTTGCCAGCTGTTTCACAAGATTTTATTTTTGGGATTTCTGCCTTCTCTCTGCAGTTTAGACATGGAACCTATGGAATCCTTACACCTTTGCCTATAACAACTTCTTTCAACTAGTGGAATGTTCACATACAGCAATCAAATGGCCACTAAGAATCAGAATTTCTGACCTACATTATTAATGATCATCTTAGCTATCTTGTTCTTGATTTGGCAGTTTTGCATAAAGTGAGCAAAAGTATCCAAGTACAACTGATGGTGCATACTCCAAATTTTTTACTATCCATCAGATTATTTGATTCTGGCATGCCTTGTAATTTGTAAACTGTGACAGTCACCCACATGATGGAACATAAATAACATGTTGGAGTGACTGCTACAGCAAGAAATTAATTGGATGGGATTTGATGGATAAATGCCCATCATGATGGATAAATGCCCATCATAGTGTGAATAAAGATAATTGACACATCATAATCAGTATAATGACCAATCATGTGCAGAAATGAAATCAAAACAAGAGAAATGCTGGAATGCAATGATAAAATTAAATACAGCCATGCACTATGCCTTAATAATAACCCACCC
Organism: Pseudotsuga menziesii; assembly: GCA_001517045.1. NCBI lineage: Eukaryota > Viridiplantae > Streptophyta > Pinopsida > Pinales > Pinaceae > Pseudotsuga > Pseudotsuga menziesii. Next base: position 235,165 of record LPNX010527363.1, on the reverse strand, counting down.
CTTAAGTATTTGAGAGTTAAAGAAATTATTTAATCCCAATGACTAATTCATTCACTGATGATATTAACAGCTATTACCTGATGTCAATGGATAAAGCTGTTTGCAGATAATCAATGCATCAGTAGTATAGAATCATAACCATTACTTGATATAACTTTACAAGTTTGTACCAGAGGTGTTCTCATAGAAAGGATTAGACTTTGTGGGGAAAGAGATGTTACCAAGCTGAGGTCTTAGCCAAAGATCTAAATTCTATTGCATTATGGGGAATGCAAGTAAACCCCCCCATGCATGACAATAAAACAAGACAAACTGAATGACACAAACAACCACCTGTCCAAGGAGTACGAAGGCTAGAAACGAGACCAATTGAATGACACAAATCATGACCTACCTCAGCAGTACCATGATTCTTCTCTGTTGCTCCATTGAACTGAATTCTCCAAAGTCCCGGTGGGATGGTATTCACAGCAGGATCCAAAATTAGTAGATCCATAGGTGCAATCTTCGGAGTATATTGGAACTAAGAAAGCGTCGAAGTCCTCAGCCATATCTCCTTGACAAATGGACAAACCAGAAAGAGATGTTTAGTTGATTCTCTACCTCTTGTTATAGAGGATGTTCATGCCATTCCTTAATCAAGTTGTCGTGAGTAGTCTTCCATGCAGCACTGGGGAGATGTCTTTGGCAAAAGTAGGTGCTTCCAAACCTTGTTCTCATTTGCTTCTAGCTATGCTTGTAATACTTTTGCTTCCCAGGAGGCCTGTGATCACCTGAATTTAACCACATGTCGTACCCACCCTATCTAGTTTTTTAGTGATAGGGTTGTAGACACAATTAATTACTAAGAATACAACTTTTTGGCATGCAGGATGCAATTTATCTAAAAACATAAATCCCTACATCCTTTCTGAGCACCATTTGGTTCCTATGGAGATTACATACATCGTATTAGACATCCATCTATTTCCTCAATCACTAAGGAATAGGTGAAAGAATCAGAAATGTTGGAAACAGTTGAGGACCTTAAAGAACATACCATCTCTTGCAGTGTTCCTTGATTTTCTAATTTGAGAGGCCATCCTGAATCCTCAACAATATTCCATATCTTTATAAAAGCATCCTTATAGACATGATTGAGCTTGTCATTTTCAGTGGGAACCTGAAGTTTCAACAAAATAATATCAAACTTAGTATGGCCTATCATTAGCTGTTCCTTAAACTCAAATGGTGATGCATAGGAAAAACAAGGGCTTTTGGTTAGTTAAGAAAACATTTTCACAAGAAACCTAGCTTAAAGTGTCAAAAGAAGACCAAAGCAACAGATTTCATAATCAAACATGACCTATACATATAATCCAAGGAAAGGGGAATCCTTTAACCATTTGGGCATTTAAAATTATCTCACCGTATGGTCAAGCATCCCACCAATTATCAGCATAAATCTTGCAGCATCAGTGTTTCCTTCCTGGACCAAAGATATTTCCAAATAGCAAAATTTCTCCTTCAATTCCTTTACTGCCTTCTCATTGGGCATAACCATTGCTTTCACAGCTTCATTTGAGATCTGAATTGCAACAGGAACAAGCCAAAAATGCAGCCCACACACTCAAAAACTGAAAGCTTAAGAAACAGTAAAAGCATCACTGTAGAATAGTACAATGCAAGCATTTCACACTGTTGTCTTTTCATACAAGCACTGTAAGTATAAGTAGTATGAAATTATGAATTTCCCAGAAACATGGCATTCATGGTAGAAATGGGGAAAAAATGATTTCAAGTGGATTCTCCTCAAATCTTTTCTGTTGGGGTGTTTAGCATAAATACAATCCATATTACTGGGCCATTGTACAGTCTATTATTTGTTGAATTTATGTTTTGATGAATTTTACTTGCTCTTCAAACTGTTGTTTTTATACTACAGAAACTTTAAGAAAACTCTAGACAAATTTCTAGTGCGAGCAACTGCAAGTTCTTACTTGAGATGTTTTTTAGTACAATTGAGAATAATTTTTCATGCATTTTTTGGCTTATTGTTTTGTCGTTGTGCAATGCTCCAGAGGCAATAAACTTCCTTGGAGACATGGCAATTTGTTTAAGGGTTGAATAGCACCGAAGATTCACTTTGCATGTTTATTTTCTATTTGAAGCTTTACCATGTATTTATATTCTAGTAACCACTTGTGCATGTCAGCAGGGAGTTCACCCACTTTCTCCAGTTCAGGCAGTATGTTCTCTACATCAACCACTGCTGCTGCAACTTCTGTGGGCTTCCCATTATTTGGTGGTTCTATCTTCGAGACAAATGGTATGAATTCAGTTCCATTTTCATTTTCTGGAAAGAGCAGTGCTGCATCTGCTCTTGCAAAGACGGATTCCAAATTGAGAAACCCTGAAACAATTCCACAGGTTGAACCATCATCTGTTATAGGTGAAGACCATTCATTTAAAAGCTCTACCAGTGGTGCAAATTTCACAGTAAAATCCCAAAATGAACTGAAAACCAGTGTTGTCTCTCCTTCCCCATCTCTTTTAGGAGTAACTGATGGTACTTCAAGCACTCTATCCAGCACAGCTGCAATTTCAGCTTCTACAAGTAGTCTCTTTCCCAATACTCAGTCTGCTTTTGCAGGATCTCTATTTAGGCAGGCATCAAGTTCTACTACAGCTACCACCTCAGATCCATTTGCATTTGGGAGTTCTGCAAACATGCCTTCTCTTTCTAGTTCACTGCCATCAGCATCTTTATTTTCAAGTAGTACTTTATGTGGGAACACAAGCCCTTCTCTGTTTGGGTCAACTCTGTCTGCTTCAGCTTCTAGTGCTTCAGGTAGCTTGTTTGGCTTAACTACACCCAGTTCATCAGGATCCTTCAGTGTACCTTCTTTTGGCCTCAGCAATAGTAGCACATCTCAATTTGCTTCTACTAGTACTCCTGCATCTGGGTCTGGCACCACAACTACATTTGGTGCTACCAGTAGTCCTTCGGTAGGTTCTACTAGTACCTCTAGCTTCTCTTCTAGCAGTAGTACTTCATTTGGATTGGGAAGTAGCTCTCAGTTTGGTTCAAACAACTCTCCTTCATTTGGGTTGAGCACAACTCCACAATTTGGTTCCAGCACCTCTCCTTCATTTGGGTTGAGCACCACTCCGCAGTTTAATTCTAGTACATCTACCTCGTTTGGTATAACCAACATTCCTCAATCTATCTCAAGCACTACACCTTTGTTTGTCTCAGGTGTAACATTTGGTTCAAATACTACATCTTCATTTGCCACCGGGAGTACCCATTCATTTGGTTCTGGCACACTCCTGCATTCACTTCTGGAAGCATTTCTCCATTTGTTTCTAGTAGCACTCCTTCATTTGTTTCTAGGAGTACATTTGGATTTAGCAGTTCTCCCTCATTTGGTGCAAGCAGCTCCTTATTTGGTTCAGCTAGTGCTCCATCATTTGGGGGAAGCAGTGTGTCATTTGCTACTACCAATACTCCAGCACTTGGTGGAAGCAGTGCCTCGTATGGTTCTACCAGCACTTCATTCTATGGTTCAAGCAATACTCCATCATTTGTCATGGGACAGTCTTTTGGATCCTTAGGAGCTCTACCCTATGATAATAATTCCTTCCTACAGCTGGGGTTGAAATATGATCCTTTGCAAATGGATTCATGTATGGCCCTGTTATTCCCATTCTGCTACTCACTTCTTGTTTAATAGAGCATAATGGATTTGACACCCATAGAAACCTACTCGATTTCCCATTTCGTATTCAACTGTCCACATGTGCAAGCTCTCAGGTTAATTTACCCCTTCACCTTGTCTTAACTTTACCCTTGCAGAGACCAAGGTGTGAGGCATCCAATGTTGCAACCTGTTAACAGTGAATTTACCCTAGCCAGATTCAGTGTTAAGTTCCAACAGGCTCATATTTTATGATCAGGATGAAGTTCTCCAAAGTTCATCTTGATTGATTCAGCATGAATGGTCCATAGACATCAGGTGCAAATCCTGGATGATTTGACAAAAGAGTCACCCCTATCAGGCCAGCTTAGCTGAAAATAAGTTCTTAGGTTCAGTAGACCCTCGAGGGCCATTTTGGTTCCCAACCTCTTCAAGCCAGTTAAAATGCTTCTTTTGTGTTTAAAGTAACCACTTTGAAATAATGGAAAAGATTGTTCTCGTATTATTAAGGAAAAATTCAAGTGAACCCCACATGTAAGACTGGGTTGGCTAATGGTAAAGGCCAACACAGCTAAGACGAATTCTAATCCTAAGGATTTTCACCATTGATACTTTGCAATAGATCCATCTCTTGGACTTCTAGTTAAGTTTGACTCATTTATCAGTACCTGCTACCATTATTACCTGTGAGACTTACTACACATTCTCTAGGAATTTGTAGTATAGTGAATATTTAGTAAATAAAATCTGTTGATTATTGATGAAATACTCCTAATGGAATAGTCTTATGATATAGGCTTATGGTATTCTTGGGATAGGCTCCATCCCAAGAAGTTCTGGAAAGCATTCATTGAAATTCAGGTGTCATTTTTTACATGAATTTGTTCCAGCTATTAGGGAAAAATTCAAGGCAAACTAGATTTGAGCCTCTCTTGTCACCTGTCATTCATTGATTGAAAGAGAAAATGTCAAGCGAGAAATAGCTTATAGATGCTTTCTATGTCAAAGTTCATGCATTAATATTTCATACCACTATCAAAATTTGTTTATTTAAAAAGAATGAATTCAGAGGTCAACAAATAGAGTCATTATAACTAAAAATTGTGAACTGAGAATAACAACTTTGAGGAAAAAGCCTTGAAGAGCAATAATGTTATAATAACAGAAATAGCAGTGATTAAGACTAACATTTTGAATATTTAAGACTAACATTTTGATTAAATAAGATAAGATAATTTTGTTAATGTCCATGAGCAATCAAAAGAGTTGGTCAATGGGACTCAAAAATACAACTAGTTATACGTTATAACAGACCCTGGGAATACAAAAGACTACACCTGAAAACTAGAAAATAAAAATATACAAGTGGCTGTAAGTATAAAGTAAATGGCAAAAAGGGACAGCCACTATATATCATTTGGTAGATATGTAAACGTAGAAGGGGGAGAACAAGTATATGCAATCGCAACAATCCCTAAGAAGTTGCCAAGACGTTTCCTGATAATGTCATCCAGGCAGTGCCCAAAGATGAGAAGACCCAATTGGGTGAATCTAGGAGGAGCTCGAAAACAACTACTAGAAGCTTTTCTAACATTTAAGGCCAATACAAAGAACCTAGTAGTAGAAGAATAGATTCCGAGATGGGATGGCAAGCAAGCCTGTATTGAAAGTAGGTACCTCTTTGTGTCCTAGTGGAGGTGGGACATCCACCCAAAATGTTAGATTATACATAATTTCACTGATCTGGTACAAGTTCTGCCCAACTCTAAGGGTCTGTGCAACGCTTAGAGTCTCCAGAGGCCAAACATTGAAATAGGCTTGAAGGAGGTAATCAACCTGATGGATCTGCAATGCCCCCTTGAGCATCTAGATCAGTATAGTTATCGTTTTTTTTAATTTCAATAAAAGTCTCTTTTCATTTCAATCCCAATAAAATAGTTTATGTTAGTTTCAATCAAATGATTATAGACAATAGTTGGTATTAGACAGTGTTTCCTTTCATTGTTAGTTTTACTTAGTGCCATAAAGAGGTTTATTTTAATCAGTCAAATGTTTGTGATAGATAAATGGTGTTTAAAATTTTGAAGCATCATTTTATAAATTTTGGTACTTACACAAGGCATGGTTGCGGGCGTGCACCATGTTGACTTATGAGTGCAGGTTTGTGCAGACACGTGATATTTCTCTCTTTGGCCCATCTACTATGCTCAAACTCTCACTTTAAACCCTGTAAGTTTGATGTGCACCTTCAGTGTTTTACTACATGAACTTGGTTATGTTTTCCATGAAGGTTTTAAGGTGGACCTTTGGATCTTTTTAATTTTTGTTTGTGGTTCCTTTTTCATCTTAGTCAAGGTTTCTTGCAAAAAACTTGGGACAGGAACATATCCTTCAAATCTAAGAGGTGAGAAATTCTACCGTGAGAAAAAAAACATGTGCAAAGCCCATTGTTTGCATAAGTACATAAATAAAGCCAATGCAAATAAACTGAAATGAACACAAAAAGTGTAATAACCAAAAACAACTTATGGAATGACATCCCTCTCCTTCGCAGCCATTTTGTTGGAGCATTTAGGAGAGAGATGGGCAACTGGAAGGTAATCTATCCACTCCTTGACAGTTATCACCAGATCTCCATCTTTTAATCAGGGGAATGATAGGGGGATTCTGATTTGGACATTTTATGAACCTTTAACAGGATCTTCCCATCTCTCTCAATCATCAATTCTTTGAGCAGATCAATTTTCTCCATTTCTGTTTTAGCCATTGGGTATTTGATTAAACAGACATACTAGTTCTCTTTCATGGAAGGATCATTTGTGTTGATATTTATAAGGGTCAACAGAAGAATAGATGGAGCCAGATCTCACCCAAATTCTGAAGAAGCTTCCTCACAAATGTACCCAAGATTCTCAATAGCCTGTTCCTGTTTTTAAATCTTCTCTCCAACAAACCAAAGCCCAAGTTCAGTTTTTAAAGCAGCAGTAAGGATATGATAGCTGGTCTAGTTAAAGAGAACCCCAAAAGTACAAGCCTTTTGTAGAACTCTGGTATTAGTGTTCAATATATTACATTCTTTTAACCATGTTGAGGATCTGCAGGTATACTTTGAATTTGGTGGTATATTTTGTGGATCGACAGCTACCTGAAGGTTTACTTTTGGAATTTTTAGTCATCTGTTTTTTATCGAGTGCATATGTCTGGTGCCTCTTCTTAGTAATCATTTCCTAATGGAATAGCTCAACTACATATGTTTTCTATGATTGCAGAAGGAACAGAACGTTCAGGTCCTGGGGGTTCAGTACCCTTATTGCCTATAAATGGTAAAGACAAGGACAGCAGAACTAAAGAAGAACACCATAAGCTCATGAATGGCAATTCATGGGACTCACCTGACAAATTGTTTTCCTTAATTTTATATTTAACCATAGGCTTTGTTGACATCTTTTAAATAACATTTTTGAACATGCCCATTACAGAGACAGAGGTCCCAGGTGAATGGGAAGATACTAGAGGATGGAAGCCCCATTCTTACTGAACTTGTTATGAACAGAACTTTCATATTTTTCTCTTTCTGTTCATACTTGTGCATTGTCATTATGATTAACTACTCACCTTTCCCTGATAGAAGTAAATACATTGACAATTTGTTATGTTGTCTTGCAGTTTCTCTTTTGGTTCACAACTTTAATCGTTGTTCCAGACCTAAACTAATTGTGGTTCCAGTTTGTGATCAGTAATTAGCAGTCACGGCTCTACACAACTATCCAACTTGATAGCATTTAGTATATAGAGGATCTTAAGGGAGTATGAACTGAAGATACTAGATTGAATGCATGGATAAACTCAACTCATCCTTTCATGCTTTAAGACATTTATTTGATAATAAGATTCTTAACGTGTTTTTTTTACTTTGGGGATTGTTCAATCATTCAAGTTTATAGTTCGTCATATTGTGCTATAGTAATCTCACTGCTATGATCCTCTTGTTCATGTATTCCTCCATGCATAAACAAGGGACATGTTGTTTACTCTCTGTCGACTCGAATAAAGCTTGTGAAGTGGATCTTGGAATTTACCGCTTGAACAAGAGTAAACAACCACAATCACAAAATAAACAACTTAAACGAGAGTAAACAACTCTGTGACCCCTGTGGCACACCCTGGCACAAATAGAACAACACCCTTTAGAAACAGTCAGATCGCAAGTGTAGCAGAAATAATGACCTGTCAAAATAGCCTGTCAAACTTTATGGTCTTTGTATGATGTTTGAAGATGAGAGAGTATATCTAGAATGATATTTGCTAGCTGTGATAGCTCCCCTATATAGCCAAAATGAACATTATGGCGCAGAATTCTCCTAAAAATTATGAAGTATTCAATTTCAACACTTTGTACCACATGATATACCCATGATTCTAAATAGCTTGTTCCTGTTTTTAAATTTTCTCTCCAACAAACCAAAGCCCAAGTTCAGTTTTTAAAGTAGTAGTAAGGATATGATAGCTGGTGTGGTTAAAGAGAACCCCAAAAGTATGGAGATAAGGAGAAAAGATCTCCATTTTAGAGCTCATTCTCTAACAGAAGCTTGACAAAGATAACAACTCTGGGACATAGTTCTCTAATTGATGTCCAACCTCAAATTATTCATACAACATGGCATTGTTTGATGAAATGCCAAAGCCAGTTATGTCCAAACAATGCCTTCTTAAATAGTGATTCACCCAGTAGCTACAGTAACTATTAATCAACCCAAGCCAAAATAAGTTCTGTGCAGTCTGAGAATATCTCATCTTATTGGCTCAGAACTTTACAACGCATTCAGTATACAGTTACTCTTCCTCGGCCTTGTTACAGCCAAACCATTACAGTCCTAGGATAGACATCTGCTGTGTGAAGGTGTTGAGATTCATGTTCAAAGTTCAAACTCAGCTCAACGACTATGCAATGTTTGAAATTTTGAATTAATTCCTTGTATGTGAACTCTATAAAAAGGACTGTTATATTTCTGCTATTAAAGGTTTTGGCCACAATTCCCATTAAGTTAAGGTCATGCTGCTGTCAAGTGTTATTTGATGTGATGAAATGTTTAGCAAGTTGAGGTTGAATGTTATAAAGATAAAACAACCAAATTCTTATTCAACTATACAACCAACACCTAGCTTAAAACTGACCTGAAAGCTACAGTAAATCATTGGCTATCCATATAAAGTGTTTGTCAAGTGAGCAGACTAGATTTGACTAGTATACTGTTTGACAAAAGTCCCAAAATGTACAGGCAGTTGACTCAGAAATTGGTATAAATCTGGTTGGGGGCATTACAAGGGGATCCAAATCAGTTGGTGTTCTGTCCTTTCTGGCTTACAAAATTGCAAAAAAATTTCAAACTCCATCCCTATTTATTCTTCGGAAGCTACATTGTAAGTATATCTCTTGAGATTCACAATATTTTCAAAATATTTAAAAAAAAAAATACACAGGCGTCGCTTAACCGACGCCTATAGGTGTCGGTTAAGCGACACCTGTGTATTTTAAAAATACAATACCATCGCTTAAGCGACGCCTAGATATGTCGGTTAAGCGACGCCTATGTCCGGGAGGTGTCGGTTAAGCGACGCATGTAGGTGTAAATGTTGTTAAAAATTTTCGTCACCATCGCTTAATAAGTGTCGGATAACCGACGATGTACATTCAACCGACGGTTACCTAGGTGTCTCTTAACCGACGGTTACCTAGGTGTTGGATAATCGACGACAAGTTTCCAACGCTTATAAAAAACCAAAGTGTCGTACATGCGACAGGGAAGTGTCGAAAATACGACATGACGGCCGTCAGATTTTTGGTCAAAATGTAGTAGTGCTTGTAGTTGTTTTTCTCTCATATAGGATAGGGTTTTGGTCATTCATATGCATTTTTGCATTTATACCTAATACGTCTTGACTCTAGAAATACTAATTTGACCACAAACTCTGGTATTTTAACCAGTAGTACCTTGTCTATGCCATTGTTATTCCATGGATAGGGATTTCCTCACATGAGTACCCTAGATTATATAACATTTATTGTCATTTGGTACTCATGTTGCATTTGTCATAGGTTCAAGGGAGTCTTCTTAGCTATTTTTCACACCAAATTGAGCCTCATTTTGGTCTCTTTTTACAAGCTATCCTTTTTAAAATACACCCCTCCCTTATGGAGTTTCTTTAGGCCCAGGTCTAACTCCTCAAAATAGACTTGACTGCCAAGTAAAATTGTCCATTCATCTTCATTCAAAATATGTGAATGGGAATCCACATTGCTGGTAGGTTATCTCTTTCTTAGACCATGTGGAATAATGCGAGAAAGGATCACTCTCTTTTCTTTGAAATTGAGAAGAGTACTTTCAGCTATAGGTTTATCACTTTTCCAGACTTGAGGGATTAAATTTACGGAAAAGGAACAGTCGGTATGAGCTCAGATTTCTCTTTTTCATGCTTTGGACCTAAACATGAAAAATATTTCGAGTGTACTTTATGTCTTTGTCATGCTCGTTAAACAACAAGAACGAAACTTTGAGTTTACTGTTGTAAGTCCCATTTCTCGTACTCAAATGGATCTTTTAGAGTGATCTTGCTTTACTTCACACTTGTAAAACTCAAGATATATGTTTCTCTCGAAGGAGCATTGGGTAGGTGGTAATTTAACCTTTTTCAGACCTCCTTGACTAAGTACAAAAAAGGTTCACCTTTTCTTCTACGGAAGTTAAGAGAGTTTTTCTGTGGTATGTTTTATACTTTTCCAGCCTCAGGAGACTAAATTGGACAAAAAAGGACACCCCTGGAGTCTTCTTCGGATTTTTCAGACTCTCTAAACATGAGAACACCAAGTGAGCATGTACTAGTTCAGGCTCATAAAATCCATGAATTAGTGGCATTATCAAGCATTATTCCCTCTTCTCCAAAAATGAAGAGAGAATTGAGTTGACTTTCCTGGACTCATTAAAATTTAATAGGAAAGATAAGGAAGAATTTTTCTTTTGATTCTCAGTTGGTGGCAGCATCTCATCCTTGAACATGGCACTCTCTGTACTTTCTGATACTCATGTCTCAATGTTCAGTTTCAGTTCAACTATCACTTCAAGTTTCTTACTCCTCCACTTGTCCATTATACCTAGGGAATCTGATCATGTCTCCTACATGATAGATAGGTCTAGTTGTATTATCTACAAAGTTAAAATATGCCTTGGGTCATCTCTATGTTGTTCTCACAAATCAAGGATTTATCCCTGCATTTGATTTGTATCCCAATCCCATCATTGTCCTATCTGATATTTCTTGTGTATCCCTTCCTTTATCCAGTTCATAGTCACTCTTGTGATCCATTGGAGCATCTATTTCCTTCCTCATCATAGTCTAGTTTCTCATCAGCACTTCCTGATGACGAAGATCTAGATTTTTTTATGATAGTACCTCAAGATTCACTTTCACTATTGGTGAATTCCTTTGTTTCAGTTGTCAATTATCACCTATTGGTTGACAATCTATTGAATCCTATCCATGTTCAACTTCAATAACATTTATTCACATGGCATGGATTGTACTGGTTCTTTCTGGATTTTTGACGAAGACCTTTGGTTCATATCTATGACCTAAGTTGTGCAAGACTATGTTTTGTTCACTCACACAATTTTCAGATCTTTGAAGACTCATCATTATTGTATATTGTGGCTTTGATCCACCTTTGTAATATACGTGGTCTTGAACCCATATCATATGATGTACTCAAATATTGTAAAGGAGCTAGTGTTCCAGTATATTGAACATGGCATCCTTAGGTATGACTTTGTATATGACATTATTATGTATTTGTTTCAGGTACTTCCTCTGCTCCATTGGATCTCTAAGTTCCAAGATAATGATTATAATTTATTTCATCCATCTCTTCCCTTTGACCTCACACATTAGGGGGAATCTGTTATCAACCCAAATGGTACTTCTCCATCTGAGTGCCGACATTCTTTATGTTGGTACACAAAAGGAAAAATTAGGATTGATTTTTTACAAAGCACTATAGATGGGCATGACTTGGGATGCATTTACCCTTAAACCAACTTGCTATGTATTTTTTCTAAGTGTTGAGTTTCATACGTGACTATCTTCATTGCAACCCGCATACACTAGCGTACGTGGGTCTCCTTTGAGCAACTCATGTGTCATGCGTGGGTTGCCTATATCAATAGTTGCATACATCTTAGTTTGGATTTAAAAAATATAAAACATGATTATTTGAGATTAGTTGGGCCCTAATCCTTAAGTATCCCAACTGTTTCAACCACCCCAACCTTCAAAAAAACTCTATTTCCCAAAGTATAAATAGAGGCCTTGGGGTGGGTAATAATCAATCAATATTGGAGAGCAAAGTTATGCTAGTGTTATATCTTCAGAAATATTGGAGCAGCAGAACTCAGAGTCCTTTGGTTGCAAAGGATTCATTGTCTCAGAAGCTGGGTTGTACTCTTATCTCATTCACTGATTGTTAATAAAGAGAATTCTTCTTCCATCCTTGTGTTGAATCTATTTCATGTATTGTGGTTAATGAATATGTATGATTATATGTTTGATATATTTTTTATCTAACCTCCAATATATGCATGCATGAGATATTACTTGAAATATTTTCTCTTTGCAGGTGAAAGAGGTGCATCCCTGGAAGCTTTGGAGAGAAGAGGAGCGGGAGAAGATCAAGCTTGGATCAACCGTCGGTAATCGAGTAAGTCAAGACTTTCTTCCTATTCCCTTTCCATTCTTTGGTAAAGCTGATTGTCTACAAGGTTAGTAGTAAGTTGATAACACCAGACCCTAGGTTACAACGGTACTTAATCTTGAACATCACCAACCCGATCGATAATTAAATATTAGGTGAATTAATCTAGACGTTATAACACCTGACATTTTGGATCCGTTTCCGGGGAGTTGTTTCATAAGGTAGAGTAGATAGAATTCCATATGAATCTTAGCAATAGGCTGGTAGTGGGGGAGCGGTAGGATGAGAGGTAAGAACCTGCACATCTATTATAACAAGCACCCCCAAATCCAGTAATAGTAGTAGCATAAGTTTTATTTAGTTTAAAGTTTTTCATGAAAATACTTAGAGATCCTCAGGGTAGATTGGTTAAGACCGAAAAAATTATTGAAATCCCTACTAACTACCGTAGGGAACACAATTCTCCAACTAATAACTCACCAGAAAGGTATCGAAAGACGCCTATAGGAAGTAGTTCTACCTTGAAACCTAAGGAGACTCTCTCAAGAGATATTACCAAGGAATCCATAGAAGGAGAAGGATCCTTGGTAGGAGTTCCTAAGGACCTCATTCTTGAGGAAGGTCAAGAGGATTAGCCTCTAGAAACCTCTAACCTTCGACTAGTCTTGAATCCAAATAATACAACTTTTTCACTAGTAGGAGATCCGAATTTCATTGAATTTGTTGATCCTGCCCAAGTGAAATATCTCTTTGGATGCTCCATAGATCTAGTTATCTCACAAATTAAAACATCCATGGTAGAACCTACTATCCCTCTAGGATTCAATAAAAACATAGTTGATCAAAGGAAGATCTCTCCCGAACAAGAACGTTGGGATGCCCCATTATCACCTTGAAAGGAGCCCCCTAGCTATATTTACATTAAAAACTGATCCTATATGGAGAGAGGGAAGAAAATGAATATCATGATAAAGTTAGAAATGAAGAAGGAGAAGGGGAAAATCGAAGTGAGGCTACCTTCGGGTTTCCTATTTTGGACACTATAGTGGATGTAACTATGAAAAAAATACCTCCTTCCTCGTTACCTACTTTCTTTGGAAAAAATAAGGAGGACCCAGACACCTTCTTTTTTGAGTTTGATATCCTTTGTAGGAGCTATAATTATCTACAAGACGCTCATAAATTAAAACTCTTTCCCGCTACACTAAAAGATTCTTCCTTGAGATGGTTCATGGGATTAGGTGAATTCATATTAGGACTTGGGATGATATGAAAACCTCCTTTTTGGGAAAATATCAAGAGTATTGAAAACCTAAAGACTCTCGACATGATATATTCAATCCTATAATATTATCTCGAAATGTTAGTTTATACATACATAAATCAAAATATAATGACCTCAGAGAAGATGTAAAACGTACACATTTTCTTAAGGGGATCTCTGAGGACTTGTTAGAAAGTATTAATCTCATGGAAGCTAGTGATATCTATCACAAATCCTTTTCACAAATTAGTGAGATGTGTAAACATTATTCTAGCAGTGGGGGGAAAGTTGGGAAAAATGTTCGAGAGCCTTACAGTAGAAATGTAAGAGGAAACATTCCTAGTTCATGTGGAGTTACAAGAGTACAATTAGGAAACCTATTGGAGATTTTCAAAAATGATATCTTAGGAGAAATGGGTTCTCAACTAGATGCTTTACAAGCCAAGAAAATTCAGGATAAAGAACGAGCAGCAATGAGTATTTTTTGTCCAAGATGTAGAACTAAACATCCCCAAAGGGAATGTCCATTAAACAACATCTATGTATGTCACATCTGTACATAATAACATCCAAGAGATAACTACCCATCCTTTCCTGGGTTGCAAGCCATCTATAAGAGGGGGGATGTAGCTAAAACATCTATAATCCTTGGAAACCTAGAGATCAACCAACATATCAAAGCTTTCCACCACAACCTCCACTCTATTATCCTCCATATCAACCACCTCAACAATGGAACAATTCAAGTTGGCAGAATTTTCCACCCCAGTACCCTCCTCCTCAATTTCCACAATATAAATATTGGTCACAAGGATGGAGAGGAAAACCATATCCTCAGTGACAACCTATCCCTACACTTAATCATCCTTATCCTCAACATCAAACAAATTTCTAACAAATTTCTCCTGGATTTATACCTCCAGTTCCTTTTATCACACAGAAACCTCATCATTTCCAGAACATAAATCATCCGCGACTAACATTATTACCTACACAATCGAAACCTAACCCTAATAATAAACCAAATCATGCTCTTAACAACTTTGAGTTGCAAACTCTTCCATCGTATCTTATTTCGACTGTACCTATACATGAGATTCAATTACAATCTGGAAGAGTTGTGAATGATCAACCAAAGTCATCAGTCATCATTCATGAATTGAATGAAGAAGAAGAGGATTAGAATGAACCCATGAATGATGCTATTTTGGAGGATGTGAACATTCCAAAGGTTCCAGTACACACCCATTCTCCGCAAGAAAATATTCAAGAGCGAAGAGTTCCTCCATTTCCAAAAAGACTAATAATAGAAAAATCTATAGTTCATCCAGAGTATAACATTTTGAATGAATTAAAGAATATTTGTGTCAAAATTCCTCTATTACAAGATATCAAAGGCATACCAATCTATAGCAAGGTAATAAAGGAGCTATATATTAAACTCCCAGGGAAGAAGCAAAAGGACCCTCTCACAATTCATGTTATTAAGGAGATTTCTGAATGTATGACAGATCAGTCCCAGATTGCAAAATATACAAACACAGGAGCCCCTGTAGTGATTGTAATTATAAACAACACCTCGATAGAAAATACATTGATCGATTTAGTATCTGCTATTAACATGATGAGCACCGCAGTTTTAGAAGTTTTACAGTTAGGACAATTTCTTCGACCTACTCCTTCCATCCTAGAACTGGCAGACCATACTATGGTAAAACCCATTGGATTCCTAGATGACATTGTTGTATCAGTAGCCTCATGGGAATACCCTGTCGAATTTATGGTCGTAGAATCAAAGGATATTTCTAAAGGGAATCATATTATCTTGGGAAGACCATGGTTAGCTACCGCAAATGATTTTATAGGATGTAGGGATGGAGAGATGACTATTTCCAATGGATTGTCTACAAAGAGACTTATTTTATACCCCCCTTCATGATGGTTAAATTATTCTTTTGGGGATGAAGACTTTTATGACCTATCCCTTCCTAGTGATTTCTCCTTGGCACATCAAGAGCAGCCCAGTGAGAATGTATTAAACCAGTTTGTTTCTTCAACAACCTGTACATATTTCCCTCGATCTTTTGCTCAATTCGATCAGATTTTTGGAGATGAGTTTCAAGAGAATATGTCTCTCTCAATGTTTACTGAAACACCTTGTGTCTTCATGATTGAAGAGCATACATGAACCTATACCATACCTTGTGAGGTTGGCCCTGAAAAATTTATGCATATAAACATAGGGCTAAGTGAAAACCAACAAGCACAACTACTTAAAGTTATTAAAAAACAAGCTAGAGAATTTGCATGGGAATAAAACGATATGAAGGGTATACACCCTGACACCTGCATTCACCATATTTCTATGGATCCAAACATTTCACTTGTAAGAAAGCCACAGAGGAGGATGAATCCTTCTCTAAAGGATATCGTAAAAGAAGAATTATAAAAACTCCTCACTACTAGTTTCATCTATCCTATTTCTGATAGTAAATGGGTATCTCTTTTAGTACTAGTCCCAAATAAAGTCACATGGAAATGGCGCATTTGTGTTGATTTTAGGGATGTAAACAAAGCTACACTTAAATACTACTTTCCTTTACCTTTTATTGAACAAGTGTTAGATACCCTATCAGGTAAACAATATTTTTCCTTTCTTGACGGATACAGTGGTTATAACCAAATTTTAATAGCACATGAAGATCAAGACAATACCACTTTTACATGCCCTTAGGGAACATATGCTTATCTAGTTTTCCCATTTGGCCTATGTAATGCACCTTCCACTTTTCAGCGGGAAGTTTTAGGAATCTTTTCTGATCTTATACATTACTATGTGGAGGTGCACATGGATGATTTTACGGCCTATGGTAATACTTTTCAAGAAGCCCTTGACAACCTTGAGAAGGTCTTGATCCGATGTCAAGAAACAAATTTATCTCTTAGTCATGAAAAATGTAAAATGTTAGTGACAAAAGGTATAGTTTTAGGACACCATGTTTCCTCCCAAGGAATTAAGGTAGATCCTGCTAAGATTGAAGTCATTGTTGGCCTTCCCCCTCCGAAAACAAAAAAAGAGGTCACAAGATTTCTTGTTCATCCAGGCTATTACCACTGCTTTATTGAAAATTTCACTAAAATTGTTGCACCAATGTTTAAATTGCTTACAAAGGATGTAGAATTTCAGTGGATAGAATCTTGTCAAAATTCTTTTGAAATCCTAAAAACTAAACTATCAGTGGCACCAATACTCAGGGTTCCCAATTGGTACCTTCCTTTTCATATATCCATCAATGCCTCTGATACGGCCATAGGAGGAGTCCTTGGCCAAAAAGAGGGACAAGCACCTTATGCCATTTATTTTATTAGTAAGAATTTGACTCCTGCCGAATTAAATTATACTGTTACTGAAAAGGAATTTTTGGCAGTAGTTTATTCTATTATAAAATTTCACCATTACATTACAGGTTATGAAGTTTTTGTGCATACCAATCACTCTTCCATTAGATTTCTAATGAATAAGCCAATTACCAATGGTAGAGTGACTCGGTGGCTTCTTTTATTACAAGAATTTAACATTACCGTCATTGACCGACCTAGTAAAGAAAATCTAGTAGCATATTTCCTTTCCTGTATTCAACATGAAGATGGTACTAAATCGGTTGATGACACTTTTCCTGATGAACATCTATTTGTTGTATCTGTTCATACACCTTGGTTCGCAGATATTGCCAATTATTTAGCAACTAGGAAATTACCAAACCACTTGTCCCCTCATGAGAAGCATTGTATTATTGTTCAGAGTTCCAATTATTCTTGGGTTGATAACGATCTCTTCCGCACTGGTCCAGATATTATTATTCAACGATGCATGCTGGAGGATGAAATGATGGACATCCTCAATGCATGCCATGATGGACCATGTGGAGGACTTTTTTCTGACAAGAGGATGGCATACAAAGTATTAAATTTTGTTTATTATTGGCCAAGCATTTTTAAAGATGCTACCAAATATGTCAAAGGATGCGATAGTTTCCAAAGAATGGGTATACATACATCGTCTAATCAAATTCCCCTACAACCCCAAGTTATGATTGAACCCTTTGAGAAATGGGCCCTAGATTTTGTAGGACCAATTTCTCCCATGCCTTGTAAAAATAAGTATATCCTAGTTTGCACGGACTATGTCACCAAATGGATAGAAGCTAAATCTTTGTTTATGGCTAGAGAGAAACCAGTGGTAGAATTCATATATGAAGAAATATTCACCCAATTTGGTGTACCTATGTTAATGTATTTGTAACTTCGGAATGTATTCACTTGTATGTTTTATGTATTTTACCTCGATGTTTATTTCAGGAATTATTTGTAATGTAAACAAGTCATGTAAAGTCATAGAGGGTAACCCTTATTATTGTTCAAGGGTTAAAGTCCCCACAGTTGTGGGGTGTTAGGGTTATTAGACTCTCCTAGAGAAGTCGGCCCTAAGTGAGTTAATGTAAGTTGGGTCATTAGTACCCTAGTTGTGGTTACTCGAACCTACATAACTGATTTAGGATTACTCTATCCTACATAAAAGATTCGAATATTAAGTGAACAAAAGAATATAAATAGAGAGTGAGACTGTCTATTTATCACACACACACACACTCACTAGGGCGCATGAGTGAGAGAGGAGAAGCTCTCTCAAGTGACAGAGAGAGAACAACCTGTTGGAGAATATCTTTATGTTTTTAGGTTTTATTGCTACCATTGGTGCTCATTCTATCTCTAAGGAAGTTGTGGGTATTTCTCCTTTATGGTTTCCCCAAGGAAAATTCTTTGTGTCTCTTGTCTCTTGTGTTTATTGTTTTGTATGTTATTCTCTCATATAAGATCCTAAGATCATATTGCTTAAATGATAAAAAATCTAACATGGTATCAGAGCTAACCTAAGAAGAAGACATTGTGCAGCTACAGAATCTAGGGATTCTTAATTCTTGGGTCTCTCTCTATAATCCATCAGCAAAAGGATGCTAGGTGCATCTTTCTGTCGAAGCAGAATTTGATTTCGAGATTTTTCAGCTTTTGGTGCAGGAAATTAGGGATTTTTACAGAAGAGTAATTTTTTAGTAATCCCAGCATAGGATAGCTCTCCTCATCAAAATCAAATTTTAGAGACCTATGTCAATATTTTAGGTTGGGTAAAACTCTAGGAAATTCAAACACTAGTTTGACCCCAGGCCTAAAAAACCCTAAAATACTGAAACTGATAGTTTTGGTATATTCACTATATCTCGAGATTGGAGAAGGATCTGGTGCCAAAAATTTCACACGTAGAAGACAAAATTCCTGATGTACACTATGTCCATGTTTCAGCCTCATATTCACTATATTCTAGGAGATATGATTCCTCCAAATTATGGTCCCAGCCTCTCCCAAGATTCCTCCCCAAAGAGGACACCTGGGGAGAATTGCTATATCTCAGGCTATGAAGCTCCAAATGAAATTTCTCAATATTTTACAAAAATGGAATGGACTGTAATTTCTTTGGTAAAATTTTCAGACCCCAAAGATGAAACAATGACACGTGAAAGTCCGTACAACTTCGCTTTGCTGAACAGTCCTAAAATAGGTCACCTTGGGAAACATCTCATATGTCCTAATGGGTGAAACCAATTCTGATGAAACTTCTGGTGTTGGAACAAGAACAAACAAGGCTACCTCATTACAAAATTTCAGACATAGAGGATTAGTACATTAAAATATGACGTAGAAACAATATCACACATTTCTACAGAAGAAATTGGTAAACTAGGGCTTCCTATTCTGGGAGCTTCCCTCCACTATTTTTAGAAAAGGAGTACATTGGACAGCTCGCTTTGAAGAGGAATATATTTTTATCCAATCATATCTAAAAGATTCCAAGGTTTGAAAATTAGGGTTTCTTTGACAAATCCTAGATCAGACAGCTCCGGTACCAGGACGGACACCTCAAATCGGTAATATCTAATCTTTTGCTATTTACATTTGAGGTTCTCATTTTTAAATGACTAGTCACACCAGCTTGATGACAAGTTTGGTGAAACTGAAAAATTCCAAGCATGGAAGTATTGGATTGCACTGGTTCTTGAAGAAAATGAGTTGGACACCTACATAAGTGGAGAGGTTCTAGTTCTAGAGGGAGATGAGGCTAAAATACTTACGCAAGAAGAAATTAGTCAAGGCCAAGAACATCATTGCTAATTCAATCACGGATCACCTTATACCACAAGTTTCTTCCCTAAAGAAACCAAAAGAGATGTTTGATTTCTTATCCAAGCTATTTGAAGGGAAGAACATAGATCAAAATATGACTTTAAGAAACCAGTTGAAGAATGTGAAGGTCCAGAATGCAGAGACCATACAGTCATACTTTACAAGGGTCTCTCAAATCAAAGAACAACTTGAAGCGGTAGAATAAGAAGTGGAGAATGCCGAAGTTGTGATAACCACCTTGAATGGCCTCCCAGGATCATGGGATTCATTCATTCCAGGAATGTGTTCTAGAAGGAAGTGATTACTTTCAGCAGACTCTGGGAAGAGTGCACACAAGAAGAAGCTCAACTAATAATAAGAGAAAAGAAGATGGGAGCCACCGAAGATCAAGCTCTCACCATCCAAAGAATATCCCTCAAGTGACGAGGAATATGAAGAACTCAATTCTTGAAGAGTCTCTTATCCATATTGAGCATTTGGATAAGAAATTATGCATGAAGAAGATGATGAAGATGAAGGCTCATGAAGGAGTCTACCCACGAAACAAATAAATATAAGTATTCAATTGTCATTTCATGATATTGTTTTGTAATGCACTTGTTTATATTCAATTGATGTGTTATGCATGATAGAATGTTTTCATTAATGACAGTATACTACTAATATGCATGTGATGGGTAAGTAGCCCATGGTGCTATACAAATATCCACTGCTACTTATATAGAATGAAACCTCTTTGCTGACATATTGGATTAGTGCACAATCTCAATGTTGTCCTGGTAGGGATGGAAGGCATCTAGAAAGTTTCCTTGAGATATGGATGATTGTTGTATTAGCTAAAATAGTTGCATGATCATATAGTTATGCATAATAATTTTCCATTATGACTATGCCTTATGAAATCTTTCTAACCATACAAATGCATTTGACTTGTAGGAAAGATCGTGTACATAATCATCTACAAGAAAAGAAGGATGAGACTTGTTCCAAAGATCAAGTGAAGACAGATAAAGAAGAATATGACGATAATTTCAAATAATTCAAGAGGCCTCAGACACAGTGCAGTTATGTGATACTGTTGAGCTACATCATTGATGCAGATCCTTCGATCTATGAAGAAGTAGCCAAGAATAAAGGGGAGGAGAGTACGAGTTCAATTAGAATGATGTCTAGGATGTAGCAACGAGACCTGAAGGGAAGTGCGTAGTATCTTCCATATGGATCTACAAATATCTAGCATGCAGTAGATGACAACATCATGGGATACAAGGCAATATTTGTAGCATGAGGCTTCTCATGGGAAGAAGGCATAGACTACAAAGAGACATTTCCATCCAGTGGGAGTTGAGGCACATGACAAGCAGACTCATGTGTGCAAATTAAAGAAGGCCTTCTACGAGCTCAGAATACACCCATGGGATAAAAAATACATGAGGAGCTTGATGAAGATCTTAACCTTTGATACAAGGTTGAAGATGAAAGCCTATACAGGATGACAAGCTCATAGATGGGTGCGAGAAGAACTTTTGAAAAGGCTCAAGATAGAGGATCTTGGTATCTAGTGACCCTAAATGGATACCTAGAATATTAGTAGCA
This sequence comes from Pseudotsuga menziesii, assembly GCA_001517045.1. NCBI lineage: Eukaryota > Viridiplantae > Streptophyta > Pinopsida > Pinales > Pinaceae > Pseudotsuga > Pseudotsuga menziesii. Next base: position 213,645 of record LPNX010527363.1, on the reverse strand, counting down.
AAGGAAGCTACTTCTCACTCCAGTACAGAATGTTTCAATGCATAGAGTATGAAAGATAGAGGGAGAATGATGCTCCACTTCAGAGGGAGTGACTGCAGAAGATCCTGAGGTTTGACATGATACAACAGGATGGACAGCTTACTGATGACTCTAGGATTTACTGAGAGTAAAGTGGATTCCAAGCTTTGCTTCAAGGTTGAAGGTGAAATACCAGTGATGCTCCTGTTATATGTCGATAACTTGTTCCTAATAGAAAAGAGGAACTCATTAAAGTTGAAAGAAGGATACTTTCTGTCAATTTCAAGATGAAGGAATTGGATATGATGCACTACTTTCTAGACATGGAGGTGTGGCAGAATATAGATGGAATTTCCCTGGGACAAGGGAAGTATGCAGTAGATATCTTGAAGAGGTTTGGGATGATGGAATGCAAGGCCATGGCCACACCTATGGCATCAAACTTGAAGCTATTGAATGATGCTTCATCAGAGTCAGTTGATGCCACGATGTATCGTCGAATGATTTGTTCCTTGATGTACCTAATGAATATGAGACTGGATATTTGCTTTGTTGTGAACACATTGAGACATGTTCATCTGATGGTTGCAAAGAATGCAGTGAGGTACCTCAAGGGTATAGTTGATTATGGGATCAAGTATGAGGTGAATCAGAAGATTAGCCTAAAATATTATGTTGATTCAGATTGGGCAGGCTGTGCCATCGATAGAAAGAGCACTTCAAGGTGCTGCCTCAGTATGGGATCATGTGTGATCTCTTGGTTTAGCAGGAAGCATTTATGTGTGGCACTGAGTACAATTGAAGCAGAGTATGTCATATCTTGTTCGGCTATCTGTGAGGCACTGTGGCTTAGGAAGCTACTATCTGATTTGTTTGATCTCCAGTTGGATGCTACTTATATATATTGCAACAACTAGAGTTGTGTGAAGTTGTCTGAGAACCCGGTGTTCCATGACAAATCGAAGCACATCGAGATCAAATATCACTATATCAGGGATATGGTGTATAGAAGAGAAGTGAAGCTCCAATATGTTGCAACGGATGAGCAGACAAGTGATGTGTTGACTAAGCCATTGGCTATAGTGAATTTTGAGTACTTCAGGGAGAAGATTGGTGTTCTCTAGATCGAGGTTCCTTCCAAGGGGAGGTGATGACTCCAAGATCCCTTCTGACATGGTAGGATTGGTTTTTTCCATGGTCAGATGTAAGTGTAGAGATATTCTGATCTGACTGTGGGATGTGTTCCCACATGATCAGATGTAAGTGCAAATCCATTCTGATGTGACTGTGGGATGTGTTCCCACATGATCAGATGTAAGTGTAGAGCCATTCTAATGTTTCTATGGGATGTGTTCCCACATGATCAGATGTAAGTGCAGAGCCCTTCTGGCATGCTAGATTGGTTCCTCACATGGTCATATGTAAGTGTAGATCCCTTCTAACATACGGGATTGGTTCCTCGCATGGTCAAATGTAAGTACAAATCCATTCTGATATACTGGATTGGTTCCTTGCGTTGTCAGATGTAAGTGCAGAGCCCTTCTGACATGTTGGATTGGTTCCTCGCATGGTCAGATGTAAGTGCAGAGCCCTTTCAACATGTATGTTGGATTGGTTCCTCTCATGGCCAAATGTAAGTGCAGATCCTTTTTGACATGAATTTTGGATTGGTTCCTCTCATGGTTATATGTGAGTGTTGGGCATTTCTAACATGGATTCAAGATGTGTTCATCCCATGGTCAGATGTGAGTGTTGGGCATGCCTTTCTAACATGGTTGTTGGATGTGTTCCTCCCATGCTAGGATGTAAGTGCTAGGCGGGCCATTCTGACTAAGGGTCAGATATAAGCACTGAAGAAGACCTACATGGAGGATAGGCCTACAACCAGCATGAAAAATGGCTGGCTCTATAGAACTTCCTATGATTAGAATAATTGAGAGATAGCACCAGTTGATCGAGATAGTGGAAGCAGTGATGATGATGATGATCCAATGATGATTCAGCTTCGATGATGATCCAAATTTGATGATGATCCAGTGATAATGATCTGATGATGTTCTAGCTTTGATGATGATCAAACTTTGATGATGGTCCAGACTTGATGCAGTGACGAAGACTTGTGCTAATGTATTATGTCAAGAGAATACCTTCCTAGTTAAGAGGGAGTTTCTATGTATTTGTAACTTCAGAATGTATTCACTTGTATATTTTATGTATTGTACCCCGATGTTTATTCCATGAAGTATTTGTAATGTAAACAAGTCATGTAAAGTCATAGAGGGTAACCCTCGTTATTTGTTTAAGGGTTAAAGTCCCACCCCCTCCTTATTGTTCAAGAGTTAAAGTCCCCATAGTTGTGGGGCCCTAGGGTTATTAGAATCTCCTAGAGAATTCGGCCTCTAGGTGAGTTAATGTAAGTTGGGTCATTAGTGCCCTATTTGTGGTTACTCAAGCCTACATAACTAAGTTAGGATTACTCGATCCTACATAACAGAGTTAAATATTAAGTGAACGAAAGAATATAAATAGAGAGTGAGACTCTCTATTTATCACACACACACTCACTCACTGGGGCACATGAGTGAGAGAGGAGAAGCTCTCTCAAGTGACAAAGAGAGAACAAGCCATTGGAGATCATCTTTATGTTTTCAGGTTTTACTACTACCATTGGTGCTCATTCTCTGAGGAAGTTGTGGGATTTTCTCCTTTATGGTTTCCCTGAGGAAAATTATTTGTGTCTCTTATCTCTTGTGTTTATTGTTGTGCATGTTATTCTATCAGATAAGATCCTAAGATCATATTTCTTAAATGATAAAAAATATAACAACCTAGAGAAATTGTCATAGATCAAAGTACTCAACTTACTTCTAAATTAATGAAAGAACTTACTACAAAATATGGCATCCGACATTGAAATATTTACGTTATCACCCTCGGGTTAATGCCCAGGTAGAATCAACTAATAAAGTATTAGAAGCCATTTTAACCAAAACCATTCACTTACATCATAAGGATTGGAAAGATAGACTCCTAGAGGCTTTATGGGCCTATAGGATAACATGGAGGAACACTACCAGACATACCCCCTATGAGTTAGTGTATGGAAAACAAGTCCTTTTACCTATTGAATTTCAAGTTAAAACATTTTGTATGGCAGCACAATTAGGCAAGAATTTGGATGAAGCACAGAAACAACGAATATTGTAGATTAATGAGTTAGACGAGATCAGACAAGATGCACTCCAAAGAAACATGCTAATACAGAATCAATGAAAGACATGGCATAATAAATTTATTAAACAAAAGAAATTTAATACTGGAGATTGGGCACTACTATTCGACTCACGATTTACAAATTTCAAAGGAAAGTTAACTACCCATTGGATGGGCCCATATGAAGTAGTTACAGCTTTTGACAATGGGTTAGTAAAAATTAAAACAATTGATGGCTCACAAATTTCCTTTGTAGTAAATGGAAATAGACTCTGAATTTATTATCAACCGACATCTAAATAGGATTTTATACAAAAAAATTTGCAGCAGAATGAAATGGAATTATTGAAAGGGGAAGCTATTCCTCCTCCTCCTGATCCTTGAAAAGTATTTTGGGTTATTATCACTTGTATATATGTAACTATGTGTGTTCTTTGAATAAATAAGAGTCATTTCTAATAGATTGTTTACAAGGGACTCTTTTTCTTTTATTATATATGTCTTCATGAATAAATTGAATCATCTAACAAGTGGTTTTGCAGTTTGATTACAAGTATTCTATCTCTATAAGCAGCTCATGGAGTATTACTTGGAAAAGGGAAGTATGTTAAAACACTCATCATGTATCTTAACCTTTCTTGGGGATATTTTTGAAATTTACAACTTATAGTGAAAATTAAAATTTACAATCCTCAGTATATCATTCTTAACCGGCTCTTCTATGATTCATATGGTTTTTGGTATTTTGATTCAAACATGTATATTTCTGATTTGATTTTTGAACAGTTGCTTGACAGACCTACTTTCATTATCATATTTTCCACATTCTCATCTTAGACCTATGGATTACTAGTTCATCTTATGCTTATTATCAAAACTTGTCTCTCATATATTTTGGTGATAATTCGAGAGTAAGTGGAATTTTTGTCTGTGGGGAACATTACTTTTTATGAAGAAGAAGGACTGTAAGGTTAAAGAACAACTTTAAGTTATTCTCTTTTGAGATGATCTATGGTTATGGCCATTATCAAATTACTTATAAGTTTATTTTACCAAAAAAATTGAATTATGTGTTTAGCAGGACTTAATATGCTCTAGTACCAATTGGCTTCCATATATTTAATATCACTATACAAGGAAAACCCGCCGGGGTACTGAACATGCATGCTGGCAGCGGGTAAATGCTAAGTAAAAACTCAAAACACGGAAGCTCGATAAATGAAAGTAAAACCATCGAGGTACTGAATAGGATCGCTGGCAATGGGACTATGCTTGCATGGTACCAAGGTAAACCTGTCGGGGTACTGAATAGGCTTGCTTGCAGCGGGGAAATACCTAGTAAAAGAGATCTATTGTGCACTACTATGCACATAGTTCGTAAAACAATGATAATATAAAGAAAATGTTTTAGAATTTATGAATAAACATGTCACGGACAATTTTTTAACATGTCGTTTAAGAATGGTTGTAAGTTGGGTTTGACCCTGGCCATCTAATTCAACATGTACCTAGGATGTCATTATCCTAGAAATGGGACCCATAGATTGTAAAGCTCACGTACTCCGTGGTAAACTTAAAAATTCTATGATGACAATATATCTTTAAAATAACGCATAGATGACTAGCTTTTCCTATGGCATTCTTTTGGTTAAATTATTATCATTCAAGCGATCTTTATAAGCACTGTTATATTTTTCATGAATATACATATCTGAATCATTTCCATTTACTAGTTATTTTTCTTTCTTTTTCTTACAAAATAATAAACAACATAATAGAACTCTTTAATTTTTATTTTTTTGGAACAATCAATTCTTCTCTCTTCTATGGCTTGAGGACATGCCATATCTTTGGTTTGGGGGGGAGGATTGGGAAAAATTAGATTGTTTTTACTTTCCATTATTTATGATAGATCTATTTATCTCTGACAAATGATAAGTGTTTTCAAGATAATATAAGCAATGGAACTTGATTATAGCATGAAGCATATTTTTATAGCAAAATTAATATGAAGAATCGAATGAAGGTCCAAATGAAATACCAAATGATGATTTGAATAAAACATTGTAATATTATAGAACTTATAATTAAAATTTTCTAACCAAATTTTGTGTTTTGGCAAATAGTTTTTTTACCTTCATGTGTACGCTTAGAAATTGTTCTTATCATTTCATTATTGACAACCTTATCCTCTTACCCAATCATGCATGTAAATTATTAAATGATCAATTTTCTTGATTATAAATGTGATTTATACTTTTCATGTCATATGCTCAACCTGTCCAAAGTTTTACTTTGGACATGGTTGAATTAATTTAAACCTTATGAACTTACTCACTTATGTATATGCTTGTTACTGGCTCAAGTTTCAAAATTCGCTATGACAGTGTGATCTATTATTTTTTTGCTCAATGGGACCTAGCATTTCTCTAGTTTGGAGGAATGTTGATCCTAGATTTGTTATCATTTTTGACAATTAAATTACTCATTTAAAAATATGTTTTATTTTTTTTTTGCATATTTTATGTCACACAAATCATCATTTAGCCCAAGGTATGTATGAATTTAAGGTTGATATAAAATCCTTTTATTATTATCATTTTATGATTTTATTAATTAAAATTGACATTATTAAAGCGCATTTGATATACTAATTGATTTGTATATTTGTTTGTAGGTTATATAATCTTTTTGGGACAAATTAACAATAAGTACACATTTGAATTGCCATGTGCACAGCACGTCCAACTCGACACATAGCTCATCATCCAGCTTGTTGCGCGAAGCTCATTGGTAGTTTTCTAGGTGTTGAAATGTGTTACTACAGACTTTAGTCCTAAATCACACCAAAAAATAGACATTTCATTCATCCTAGATCTACGCCCAGCATATCCAACTCACGGTCCAACTCGTTGTTCATCTTTTCATCTAGTTGCTAACTAGACTACGCACTATTGAGAATTGATTTTAGGCATTAAAACATGAAACATTTCTACAAACAACCCACTTTCCATGTGTCTGGGTAATGAAGCTTGCTTCTAGATGATCCGCCATCTTGCAGCCTCCTTTGTCGACACCTCACCAACAGATCACAGATTGGGTTGATGTATTAACCTATGTTATAGAAGACTCGCCTCTATGCGCTCTCCTCTGCTCACCACCAGTCCACCTACTACACTAAGGAAGGAGCCGTGCACCACATCTGAGAACCATTTGCAATGGAGAAGGAGCCTGTGCATTACACTGTCCAATGAAGAGAACCAGACTCACGATAAAGAAGGGAAGATTCTATGCATCTGTGATTTGTTAAACGCCTTAATGATCGACTAAATTTAGAGAGCATTCAACCACTAAAGGGTTGACTTTCTCATCTCTATAAACAACTATATATACTAGCCTCTACGTGAGAGCTCAGTTAGTTTCCAGTTTTATTAGTTCAGGCTTTGATTTGTTCTTGAGCACATTGTAACTCTATTCCATCATTTGAATAAAGAGTTGTATGCTTTGCTATTGACAATTGCGTTTGAGTATAAGTTAGCCATGCACCACCCCCGATTGCTGAGAGGGCCCCTCATCAACCAGAGGTTTCTTTATTTTTCTTGTTTATTTCTTTCATCTTTTCTGTTGTAGTTAGTTTTGTTTCTAGTTAGTTTTATCATTTCATTTGTTTCCTGTAATGCATTTTATTTCCAAAATTAAATAACTAGATTGCGTGCATAGTTTGTTTTCAAATTTACTTTCAGTCCTTTTATTTCCAGTTTATTGTTCAATGTATTTACAAGCAAATAGAATATATTGCTTTTATTAAGTTAAATAGATTCAATTTTGTTTATTGTCCTTCTGTTCCAAGTTTATGCAATTTAAATTTCAGTTTGTTTATTAACATGCAATGATTTCTTTATTTTCATGAATTTGTTTAAGTTCATTTCACTGTTAAATTTGCTTAATAAGTAGGTTTACTTATTGTCTTTATGCATTAGATTTACATCTGCATGAATTCAGCTGAAGATTAGATCATTTAGGTTAATTTTTGTCATTTTAATTGTGCACATTGTCATTTGTACAACCTATTTAAACTGTCATTCGACCACCCCATTTAGACCTACATTTCAGTCTGTCATTTAGGCTATAGTTTCGTTTTTAATTTTTTTAATGATTTATGAGATTTTTTTCAGTTATGTTTATTTAGTGTTTGAAGTATGCTTTGACTGTAATAGTTAAAGGATAGGTTTATTTTACATTAAATGTAATTTGAATGGTTTTAGATTATTTATTAAAATTTATCTTATTTCTTTTCACCTTGAATATGTGTTAAGCTATTTTATGTGTTGTTTCTTGAGTTGGTTTTCGATTCTTTTTACTGTTGTATTGTTTTTTGTTCATGCCTTTAGACTAATTTATCCGATGCATGTAAAATTCAGTATTGTGTGTGTTATCTTTAACATGTTTTTAGGTTATTCCTTTTTCATTGTGTGATTATTGAAAGATACTTGTAGGACATAATTCAAAGATATTTTATTCAGTTTTCTACTTGTTTGTTCATATTTAATTTTCTTTATTAAGTTTTCTACTTGGTTATTAATTACGTTTTCCTTGCATCTTAGTTTCCAATTTAAAGTTTAGTTGTTAATGGTATCATTTTCAGTTTAAATTTATTTGTTTATAAAATAAATTGTCAATTATTTAGTTTAATACTTTGTTTTGGTTTAATTACTTTAGTAATTGAATTCTTAGGAGTTTGACTCGGTTTTTCATTTTGAAAGATCTTTCGATCTTTTGTTTGTTAAAATATTTCCACGACACCATAGTGTTGTTGTATTTGTAACTTCGGAATGTATTTTTCCATATATCTTATGTATTGTACCCCGATGTTTATTACGGGAAGTGTCTGTAATGTATTTGAGTCATGTCATGCCCCGATGTTCCTATCAAAATATTCAATAATGTAAACAAGTCATGTAAAGTCATTGTGGGTAACCCTCCTATTGATCAAGGGTTAAAGTCTCCATATTTGTGGGGCACTAGGATTATTAGACTCTCTTAGAGAAGTTGGCCCTAGGTGATTTAATGTAATTCAGGTCATTAGTACCCCAGTCATGGTTACTCGAGCCTACATAACCGAGTTACGATTACTCGAGCCTACATAATTGAGTTAAAGGTTAAGTGAACAAAAGAATATAAATAGAGAGTGAGACTCTCTATTTATTACACACACAATTACTCACTGGGGCACATGAGTGAGAGAGAAGAAGCTGGGATCAAAGAGAGAGCCTACTGCTGTCGGGAGATCATATTACTGTTTTGGGTTTTGCTTTTGGTGTTGATTCTATCTCTAAGGAAGTTGTAGGGTTTTCTCCTTTATGGTTTCCCCGAGGAAAATATTTGTGTCTATTGTCTCTTGTGTTTGATTGTTGTGCTTGTTATTCTCTTAGTTAAATATCCTAAGATAATGCTAGCTTGAATGATAAAAATCTAACATGGTATCAGAGCTAACCTGAGAATAAGATATTGTGCAACTACAGAAGCTAGGGATTCTTAATTTTTGGGTCTCTCTCCACAATCCATCATCAAAAGAAATCTAGGCTAACTCTCCATTGAAGGGCACATCTTTCTGTCGAAGCAAAATTTGATTCCGGGCATTTTCAGTTTTTGGTGCAGAAAATTAGGGATTTTTACAGCAGAAGAATTTTTTAGTGAACCTGGCATAGGATTTCTCTCCTCATCAAAATTGAAGTTTAGAGACCTGGTTCAATATTTTTGGTTGGATGTAACTTCGGGAAAGTCAAACCCTAGTTTGACCCTGAGTTGGAAAAACCCTAAATACTAAAACTGATAAGTTTTGTTAAATTCGCTATATCTCAGGATTTCAGAAGTCTCAGGGGCTAAAAATTTCATAGATAGAATATAAATTCCTTATGTACACTGTATCTAAGTTTAAGCCTCCGATTTGCTATATTCTAGGAGATATGATTCCTCCAAGTTAAGGTTCCAGCCTCTTCCAAGATTCATCCCTAAACAGGACACCTAGGGAGAATTACTATATCTCGAGATACGAAGGTCCAGATGAAATTTATCAAGATGTTACTATACTTTTTGTGGTAGAATTTTTATACCCCGAAGATGAAAAAGTGACATGTTGAAGTCCATACAACTGCTCTATTCTGAATAGTCCTAAAACATGTCACCTTGGGAAAATGATCATAAGTCCCAATTGGTGAAACCAATTCTGATGAAACCTATCGTGTTTGAACAGGGATAGGTGAATATACCTTAGTACAAAGTTTCAAACATAGAGGAGTAGTAAGTGCAGAGATACCATAGAAACAGTATCAGGCATTTCTGTAGAATAAATTGGAAAACTAGGGCTTCTTATTTTGGGAGCTTTCCCTCCACTGTTTTCAGAAAAGGAGTACATTGGATAGATCACCTTGAAGAGGTATATATTTATAGTCAATAATATCTAAAAGATTCCAATTTTTTAAAATTAGGGTTTCTCTGACAAACCCTAGATCAGCCAACTCCAGAACCAGGACGAACACCTCAAATTGGTAAGATCTAATCTTTTGTTATTTCCATTTGAAGTTATCATTTCAAATTGATCTATCATAGAATATTAATTATAATCTTGGTGAATTTGACAACTTCCAATCATGGAAGTATATGATCTCTCTAAATAAAATGAATTGGACACCTACATAAGTGAAGAGGTTCTAGTTCTAGAGGGAGATGAGGCTAAAAGCCTTACACAAGAAGAACTTGGTTAAGGCCAAGAAGATCATTGCTGATTCAATCAAGGATCACCTTGTACCACAAGTGTCTTCCCTAAAGACATCAAAATAGATGTTTGATTCATTGACCAAGCCATTAGAAGGGAAGAACATAAATTGGAATATGACTTTGACAAAATAGTTGAAGAATGTGAAGATCCAGAATGCAGAGACCATACAGTCATACTTTACGAGGGTCTCTCAAATCAAACAACAAATTGTAGCAGTAAAATAAGAAGTGGATAATGTAGAAGTGGTGATAGCCACCTTGAATGGCCTCCTAGGATCATGGGATTCATTCATGTGAGGAATGTGTTCCAGAAGATGTTAGTTTTTCAACATTAAGCTAGCATTATTAGGATATTTAACTGAGAGAATACAAAGTACAGCAATCAAACACAAGAGACAATGAACACAGTGTTTTTCCTCGGGGAAACCATAAATGGAGAAAACCCTGCAACTTCCTTAGAGATAGAATCAAAACCAAAATAGTAAAACCCCAAAACAGTAAGTGATCTCCCGACAGCATTAACCTTCTTCTTATCTAGCCCCAGTGTCTTCTCCTCCCTCAACTATGTGCTACACTAGAGTGTGTTTGTGATGTCTGTTAAATAGAGAGTCTAGCTCTCTATTTATACTAATCCTAGCATGACTAAAACCCTACTAGGGCCGAACTCTACTAGGAGAGTCTAATAACCCTAGTGCCTTGGAACTGTGGGGACTTTAACCCTTAAACAATCAGAGGGTTACCCACAATGAATTGACATGACTTGTTTACATTATTGATCCTCCCAATCGGAACATCGAGACATGACAACATGACTCAATTACATTATAGATACATCCTGGAATAAACATCAGGATACNATAGATGAATACATTCCGAAGTTACAAATACATCAACACTCCCTCTTAACTAGGAAGGTATTATTTCGACACAATTTTCAGCACTGGTCTTCTTCTCTGGATCATATCATCATTTGCATATTCAAGTCTTCTTAGTCTTCAAGTCATTTTCATCTTCAAGTCATCTTCGTATTCAAGTCATCTTCATCTTCAGATATGGATCATCACTCAATCCGGATCATCACTGGACATCATCACTGGATCTGGATCATCACTCGATCTGGATCATCACTAGATCTAGATCATCACTCAATCTGTATCATGACTGGATCTAGATCATCACTTGATCTAGATCATCACTGGACATCATCACTAGATCTAGGTCATCACTCGATCTAGATCATCACTACAGTATCATCATCACTGGATCATCACGGGTGCTATGTCATGATTATTCTTGTCATAGGAAGTTCTATAGAGCCAACCCTTTTTCATGCTGGTTGTAGGCCTAGCCTCCATGTAGGTCTTCTTTAGCACTTATATCTGACCTGCTCATCAGAATGGCCTGCCCAGCACTTACATCTAACCTACTCGTAAGAAAGGCATGCCCAGAACTCACATCTGATCATGTAGGAACCAATCCTATAATCATATCAAAAAGGCCCAGCACTCACATCCGATCATGAGGGAACACATCCCACAACCCTATCTAAAAGGGTCAGCATTTATATTTACCCATGCAGGAACACATCCTACAACAATGCTAGAAAGGATCTACTCTTTCACCCATGCGGGAACACATCCTACAACAATGCTAAAAAGGCTCTACTCTTTCACCCATGCGGGAACACATCCTACAACAATGCTAAAAAGGCTCTACTCTTTCACCCATGCGGGAACACATCTTACAAACATGATGAAAGAGATATGCACTTACATTCACCCATGCGGAAACACATCCTACAACCATGATGCAAGGGCTCTGCACTTACATCCACCCATGCAGGAACACATCCTACAACAACGATGGAAAGGCTCGGCACTTACATCCACCCATGCGGGAACACATCCTACAACAATGATGGAAGGGCTCTGCACTTACATCCACCCATGCGGGAACACATCCTATAGCAATGATGGAAGGGCTTTGCACTTACATCCACCCATGTGGGAACACAACTTACAACAATGATGGAAGGGCTCTGCACTTACATCCACCCATGCAGGAACACATCCTATAACAATGATGGAAGGGCTGTGTAATTACATCCAATCATGTGGGAACACAACCTACAACAATGATGGAAGGGCTTGCACTCATATCTGATCTTGTAGGAACCAATCCTACAGTCATATCAGAATGGCCCCCAGTCCTAGGCTGAGCTACCTGGTAACTAACCAGGTGCCTCCATTCTCCTAGAGAATGGCAGTTTCCCTTACATCCAACCTGCTCGTCGTAATGGCCAGCACCCACATCTAACATGGAAGGAACTTAATCATTTATCCATGACAGAATGGCTCAGCCCTTACATCTGATCAAGTGGGAACACATCCATCTATCACATCAGAAAGGCTTCTCAGTCTTGGACTGAGTTTTCCTGGTAACTAACCAGGCACCTCCATTCCTAGAATGGAAATTGCCCTTACATATGTCCTACACGACAGAATGGGCCAGCACTCATATCTGACATGGAAGGAGCCAATCCTCTCACCATGATATAATGGCTCAGCCCTTACATCTAACCATGGAAGAAACCAATCCTCTCACCATGTCAGAATGGCTATGGATCTCATCACTTTCCCTTGGAGGAAACCTCAATCTGGAGAACACCAAGCTTCTTCTTGAAGTACTCAAACTTCAGCCTAGCCAATGGCTTCATCAATACATCGGCTATTTATTCCTCCATCACAACATACTGGAGCTTCACTGCTCCCCTATGCACCATATCCATGATATAGTTATACTTGATCTCAATATGCTTCGACTTGTCATGGAACACTGGATTCTCTGACAACTTCACGCAACTCTGGTTGTCACAATGTATATAAGTAGCATCCAACTGGAGATCAAATAAATCAGACAGTAACTTCCTTAGCCATACTGCCTCACAGCTAGCTGAACAAGCTGCGACATACTTTGCTTAAGCTGTACTTAGTGCCACACAGGATTGATTCCTGCTAAACCAATACATCACACCTGATCCCATACTGAAGCAACACCCTGAAGTGCTCTTCCTATCGATGGCACTTCCTACCCAATCTGAATCAACATAACCCTCCAGGTTAATATTCTGATTCACATTGTACTTGAACCCATAATCAACTGTACCCTTTAGGTACCTCAGAATATGCTTTGCAACAATCAAGTGAACATGTCTCGGATCTGTCAGGAACTGGCTCAAGGTGTTCACAGCAAATAAAATATCTGGTCTCATGTTTGTCAAGTACATCAAGGACCCAATCATCTAACGATACATCATAGCATCAACTAACTTTGATGAAACATCGTTCAATAGCTTCAGGTTTTATGCCATAGGTGTGGTCATAGCCTTGCAGTCCATTATCTCAAACCTCTTTAGGATCTCTACTGCATACTTCCCTTGTCCAAGGAAGATTCCATTCGCACTCTGCCACACCTCCATACCTAGAAAATAATGCATCATCCCCAAGTCCTTCATTTCAAACTCGGCAGCAAGATTTATCTTCGTATCAGTAATCAACCCATCCATTCCTGTCACAAATGGATAATCTACATATAGTAGAAGCATCATTGGGTTGCCATCTTCAACCTTGTAGTAAAGGTTGGAATCTACTTTACTCTTGGTAAAGCCCAAACTGGATAGAAAGTTGTCAATTCTTCCGTACCAAGTCCTGGGTGCCTGTTTCAAACCATACAAGGATTTCTTCAATCTGCACACATGAGACTCCCTATCATGAGTCTCAAAACTGAGTGGCTATTCTACATACACTTCCTCTTCCACTACACCATTCAAGAAAGCAGTCTTGACATCCATCTGGTGTATCTTCCATCTCATCACTGCAACCAGAGCAAGTACTAATCTGATGGAAATGTATCTGGCTACAGGAGCAAAGGTTTCTTCATAATCTATTCCTTCTTTCTGAGAGAAACCATGAGCCACAAATCTTGCTTTATATTTTTCAATGCTGCCATCTGCAACATGTTTGATCTTGTAGATCCATTTGGAAGTTATAACTGACTTCCCTTCTAGTCTTGGAACAATATTCCAAACATCATTCTTCATGATCGATTGATACTCTTCGATCATAGCATCCTTCCATTCTTTCTGTTTTGCCGCTTCTTCATAACTATAAGGTTCTTTATCAATGAAATCACATAGTAAAGCTACATACCCAGAGCAGGATCTGGTCCTCTTTCTTTCTCTGTGATTCTCTTCTGGAGCCCTATATCTTTCTTCACCTTGGATAATTTCACGTACCCAAGCAGGTTTCCTCTTATGAGGATTCTTCTCCAGAGGTGGATCTACAGGTCTTTGTGGTTCTTCAAAATCTCGATCTTTTTCTTGAGTTTCTTCATTCATGGTTGTATCATGAATTCTGGGTGCTTCTGCTTCTTCAGGTTCTTCAACAGGTCTTGTCATGGATTTGTTGTAAGCTATGTCTTCATCAAATGTCACATCCCTGCTGATGTCAATCTTCTTGTATCCTGGGAAATATATTCTGTAATCCTTCAATCTTTCAGAGTATCCCACAAATGTACCCTTCTTTCCTGAAGGATCTAATTTTGTTCTCTTCTATTTTAGAATGTGTATGTATACAGGACAGCCGAATATTATGAGATGGCTGACTTCTGGTTTCTTACCGGAGAAGACTTCTTCAGGAGTCTTGTTCTCGAGTACTCTATGTGGAGTATGGTTCTATACATACACCATTGTTATGGCAGCTTCAGCCCAAATATGCATAGGAAGATCTTGATCATGAAGCATAGATCTTACAGCTTCCATGATAGTTCTGTTCTTTCGTTCTACAATCCCATTATGTTGTGGATTATAAGGAGTGGACAACTCCCTCTCAATCCCTAATTCTTTGCATATCTCTTTGAATTCATTCAAAGTGAATTCTCCATCATTGTCTGATCAAAATGTCTTGATCTTGTTTTCAGTGTGGTTCTCAATCAATGCTTTGGATTCCTTGAATTTGCTGAATACTTTGTCTTTGTTCTTCATGAAGTAAACCCATGTCTTCCTAGAAAAATCATCCATAAAAGAAAAATAATATGCATACCCGCTTAGTGATATTGATGACATAGGACCGCATACATCATAGTGGATGATTTCTAGGATTCCTTTGGATTTTATTTTGCTGCTAGGAAATGTCTTCTTTGTATTCTTTCCTTTCGCACATCCTTTGCAGACCCCATCATGTTTTGCTTGGAATTCTGGAAGACCTTCAACAGCTTTGCTTGTAATTGGCAGTGCTCTATAATGCACATGTGTAAGCCTTCTATGCCAAAGTTCACTTGGCTCTACTATGTCATGAACCAATGCTTGTTCTGGATGGCCCTTTAATTTGTACAATCCTCCTTCTTGTTCTCCAATCACCACCTCATCATCGATAGTCTTTCCTTTGGCCACATGATGACTTGAACATCTATGAATGCAACCCTCATTCCTTTTGCATCTAGTGCAGATATGGAGAGGGTGTTCTTCTTGAGTCCTGGCACAAACAAAACTTCCTTCATTGTTATAGACTTTTTAGAGTCTAGCTTATAGGAGGATTCCCCACTACCTTTTATTAGATACTGGTAGTCATCTCCTAGCTTCACCTTGTGAGGTGATTCATGTTCTGAAAGTTTCACAAAGGATTCCTTGAATTCTGTCATATGTTTGGAAGCCCCACTATCTATAATCCAATCAGTGCTTCCATGAGTAATGTTTCCCGTAAGAGAAAAAATCAAAACATATTCATCTTCACTGGAAGAACTTTCACTTTCATATCTGGTTCTTTTCTTGGATGGTTCATCATCTTCTATAGCATGAGCATGATGTCTTCTCTTGTTCCCCTTCTTCTTATGAGAGTGAACCTTGTTCTTAGGATATCCTTTTGCAAACTTTCCTCATTCATCACATGTATAACATGTTATTTTAGATAGGTCCCTTCTACTGTTATCTCTATGATGAGGATTCTTACCTTTGGAGTGATGAGATCTTCTTCTGCCTTTCTTGGAGTGAACTGTGAGACCTTGATCTTCACTTCCCATATTCTCTTCTCAAGATGCTATCTGAGATTCTTCTTGAGAACATTCTTCCCATAGTCTGTTTAATTTGACTAACTTCTTTATGGCACAGATTCCTTGGATGAATGAATCCCATGACCTAGGAAGGCCATTCAGTGTTGTCATCACAATTTCTACATTCTCCACCTTTTCATCTACAGCTTCTAATTGTTCCTTGATCTGAGAAACCCTTGTGAAGTAAGACTAGATGGTCTCTTCATTCTAGATATTCACATTCTTTAGTTGGTTCCTCAAGGTCATCTTCCAATTTATGTTCTTCCCTTCAAACAATTTGGTTAGGGCATCAAACATAGCTTTAGGTGTCTTGAGAGAGGACACTTGTGGGATAAGTTGATCCTTGATAGAATAAAAAATGATCCTCTTTTCCAGAACCAACTTCTTATTATGCAAGGCCTTTGCTTCATCTCCCTTTGGAACTGGAATCTCCTCATGGATGTAGGATTCCAACTCATTTTCTTCCAAGACCGGTGAGATCCTATACTTCTAGGCTCGGAAGTTATTAGCTCCCTCAAGCTTTTCATCAAGCTTGGTATGATGAGACATCTTAAAATGAGAACCTCAAATGGAAATACAAAATATTTAGATCTTACAAGGTCAAGATGTCAAATTTGGATTTGGAGCTGAAATCCCACAGTAGTGGATCAGGAGCAAATTAGGGTTTTTCTTTTTCGGAGTTCTGTCTACCCAAATTCCTTGAAATTTATCCCTAACTTAGATTTTGGGGAGGAGATCAATCTAGGCCTAGGCTCACTGAAAAATTCCTCTTCTATGAAAATCCCTAATTTTCGGCAGTAGTGTCGGGTCCAAAACTGAAAAACATCATAATTGGATTCTGCTTCAAGAGAAAGATGCGCCCTAGGGAGGAGAGTTATTCCACCCTACTTTTGCTAAAAATCTATGGAGAGAGATCCACAAAATAGGAAACCCTAGTTTCCGTAGCTGCATAGTGTCTTCTTCTCAGGTTAGCTCTGATACTATGTTAGTTTTTCAACATTAAGCTAGCATTATTAGGATCTTTAACTGAGAGAATAACAAGTGCAGCAATCAAACACAAGAGACAATGAACACAGTGTTTTTCCTCAGGGAAACCATAAATGGAAAAAACCCTGCAACTTCCTCAGAGATAGAATCAGCACCAAAATAGTAAAAGTCCAAAACAACACATGATCTCCTGATAGTAGTAACCTTCTTCTTACCTAGCCCCAGTTTCTTCTCCTTCCTCAACGATGCACTACACTTGAGCATGTTTGTGATGTGTGTTAAATAGAGAGTCCAACTCTCTATTTATACTAATCCCAGTATGACTAAAACCCTACAAGGGTCGACCTCTACTAGGAGAGTCTAATAACCTAGTGCCCTAGAACTGCAGGGACTTTAACCCTTAGACAATCGGAGGGTTACCCATAATGACTTGACATGACTTGTTTACATTATTGATCCTCCCGATCGGAACATCGAAACATGACAACATGACTCAATTACATTATAGATACATCCCAGAATAAAAATCAGGTTACCATATACATAAGATACATAGATGAATACATTCTGAAGTTACAAATACATCAACAGAAGGAAGTGATTACTTTCAGCAGAATCTGGGAAGAAGAAGAAGCTCGACTCATAATAAGAGAAGAGAAGATGGGAGAAACTGAAGATCAAGCTCTCACCATCCAAAGAAACATCCCTCAGGCAATGAGGAATATGAAGAACTCAACTCTTGAAGAAACTCTTATCCACCTTAGAATTTGGATAAGAAACGATGCTATTATGAATGAAGAAGATGATGAAGATGAAGGATCAAGAAGGAGTCTACCCACGAAACAAATAAAGATAAGTATTCAATTGTCATTTCATGATATTGTTTTTTTTATTATTATGCATTTGTTAATATTCATTTGATGTATTATGCATGATAGAATGTTTGCATTAATGACAATATACTACTAATATGCATGTAATGCGTAAGTAGCTCATGGTGCTATACAACTCTCCATTGCTACTTATCTAGAATGAAACCTCTTTGCTGACATATTGGATTAGTGCACAATCTCAATGTTGTCCTGGTAGAGATGGAATACATTTGGAAAGTTTCTGTGAGTTATGGATGAATTTTGGCTAAAATAGTTGCCTAATCACATGTCTTGATGCAAAATAATTTTTCATTATGAATATACCTTATGAAATGTTTCTAACCATACAACTAATGCATTTGACTTGTAGGAAATATCATGTGAAATCACCTACAAGCAAAGAAGGATGAGACTTGTTCCAAATATCAAGTGACGATAGTTCAAGATGATGAATAATATGATGAATGCAGTGACATCATTGATGCAGAACCTTCCAGCTATGAAGAAGTAACCAAGAAGAAAGGAAAGACCAGTTCAAGAAGAATGATGTCTAGGATGCAGTATCGATACATGAAGGGAAGTTAATAGTTCCATCATGGAGTAAATGGAAACATCATGGGATACAAGGTAGGATTTGTATCATGAGACTTCTCATGAAAAGAAGGAATATACTATGAAGAGACATTTGTAGCCATTGGCAGTTGAGACACATGACAGGAAGAATCATGTGTGCAAATGAAACAAGACCTTGTACAAGCTCAGGAGACACCCATGCAATAACACATACATGAGGAGCTTGATGAAGATCTGAACCTTTTCTACAAGGTTGAAAATGAAAGTCTATAGAGGATGGCAAGCTCACAGATGGGTACGAGAAGAAATTTTGATAGAGGATCTTAGTAACCAGTGATCCTAGATGGATATATAGAATATTAGTAGAAGAGGAAGCTACTTGCCACTCTGGTACATAATGTTTCGGTGCATAGAGTACGAAAGACAAAGGGAGAATGACGCTCTGCTTCAGAGGGAGTGACTATAGAAGATCCTAAGGTTTGACATTGTACAATAGGATGGATAGATTACTGATGATTCTAGGCTTTAATGAGAGTAAAGAGGATTCCAACCTTTTCTTCAAAGTTGAAGGTGGAATACCAGTGATGCTCATGTTATATTTCGATGACTTGTTCCTGACAAAAAAGAGGAACTCATTAAATTTTCAAGAAGGAGAATTGCTTCCGAGCTCGAGATGAAAGACTTGGATATGATGCACTACTTTCTAGGCATAGAGGTGTGGTAGAATGCACAGTGGAATCTCCTTGGAAAAGGGAAGTATGCAGTAGAGATCCTGAAGAGGTTCAGGATGATGGAATGTAAGGCCATGAACACACCTATGGCATCGAACCTGAAGCTATTGAGTGTTGCTTCATCAGAGATGATTGATGCCATGATGTATCATCAGATGATTTGTTCCTTGATGTACCTGGTGAATATGAGACTAGGTATTTGATTTTCTATGAACACCTTGAGCCAGTTCCTGAGGGATCTGAGACATGTTCACTTGATTGCTACAAAGCATATTCTGAGGTACCTCAAGGGTACAGTTGATTATGGGATCAAGTATGAGGTGAATCGAAAGATTAAACTGGAAGGTTATGTTGATTCATATTGGGCAGGCAGTGCCATCGATATGAAGAGCACTTTATGGTTTTGCTTTAGTATGGGATCAAGTGTGATCTCTTGGTTTAGTAGGAAGTAGTCATGTGTGGCACTGAGTACAGCTGAAGCAGGTTATGTCGCAGCTTGTTCAGCTAGTTGTGAGGTAGTATGGCTAAGGAAGTTGTTGCTTGATTTATTTGATCTCCAGTTGGATGCTACTTGTATATATTGCGACAACCAGAGTTGTGTGAAGTTGTCTAAGAACCTGATGTTCCATGATAAGTCAAAGCATATCAAGATGAAATATAACTATATCAGGGATATGGTGAAGAGAGGAGAATTGAAGCTCCAGTATGTTGCGATGGAAGAACAGATAGTTGATGTGTTGAATAAGACATTGGCCAAAGTGAAGTTTGAGTACTTCAGGGAGAATCTTGGTGTTCTCTAGATCGAGGTTCCCTCCAAAGGGAAGTGATGAGTCAGTGAGCCATTCTGACATGGTGAGAGGATAGGTTCCTTCAATGGTTAGATGTAAGGGCTGATCCATTCTATCATGGTGAGAGGATTGGTTCCTTCCATGCCAGATATGAGTGCTAAGCCATTCTGATGTGATTGTAGGATTGGTTCCTACATGATCAAATATAAGCGTTGAATGTGATTCTCTAAACGGAGGAACCTGGTCAATTACCATGAATACTTAGCTTAGAGCTAAGGACCATTCTGATATGACTATGGGATGTGTTCTCACATGATCAGATATAAGTGCAGGGCCATTTTGATGTGATTTCAGGACGTGTTCCCACATGATCAGATATAAGTACTGAAGGCCATTCTCTAGGAGAATGGAGGCACCTGGTCAGTTACCATGAATCCTTAGCCTGGGGCTGAGAGCCATTCTGATGTGACTATGGGATTGGTTCCCACATGATCAAATGTGAGTGATGTTCCTTTCCATAGATGGTAGTAGGTGTGTCCTACCATGCTGGTGGATGTGAATGACGTGCCTTTCGACAGATGGTAGTAGGTGTGTCCTACCATGCTGGTGGATGCGAGTGATGTGCCTTTCCATAGATGATAGTAGGTGTGTGTTATCATGCTGGTGGATGTGAGTGCTGTGCATTTTCATAGATGGTAGTAGGTGTGTCCTACCATGCTAGTGAATGTAAGTGTTGTGCCTTTCCATAGATGGTAGTAGGTGTGTCCTACCATGCTGTTGGATGTGAGCGCTGAGCCTTTCCATAGATGATAGTAGGTGTGTCCTATCATGCTGGTGGTTGTGAGTGTTGTGACTTTTCATAGATGATAGTAGGTGTGTCCTATCATGCTGGTGAATGTAAGTGTTGGGCCTTTCTGACATGGTTCTTGGATGTGTTCCTCCCATGGTCAGATGTGAGTGTTGGGCATGCCTTTCTGACATGGTTTTGGATGTGTTCCTCTCATGGTCAAATGTAAGTTTTGGGCGGGCCATTCTAACTTAGTGTCAGATATAAGTGCTGAAGAAGACCTACATAGAGGCTAGGCCTACAACCAGTATGAAAAAGGGCTGGCTTTGTAGAAATTATTATGACGAGAAGAATCATGCGATAACACCCATGATGATGATCCAGTGATGATGATCCAGCAATGATGATCTAGATCAAGTGATGATCCATATCTAGTGATGATGTTCTAGAAATGATCCAAATCCAATGATGATGTTCCAGTGATGATCCAGATCCCGTGATGAAGATGACTTGAAGATGAAGATAACTTGAAGATGAAGATGACTTGAAGATGAAGATGACTTGGAAGATGAAGATGACAAGAACTCAATGATGATCCAGATGATACAGAGAAGAATACTTGTGTTGATAAATTGTGTCGAGAAAATACCTTCCTAGTTAAGAGGGAGTGTTGATGTATTTGTAACTTCGTAATGTATTCTTTTGTATATCTTATGTATTGCACCCCAATGTTTATTCTGAGAAGTTTCTGTAATGTATTTGAGTCATGTAATGCCTCGATGTTCCTATCAAGAGATTAATTAATGTAAACAAGTCATGTAAAGTCATTGTGGGTAACCCTGCTATTGATCAAGGGTTAAATTCCCCATAGTTGTGGGGCACTAGGGTTATTAGACTCTCCTAGAGAAGTCGGCCCTAGGTGAGTTAATGTAAGTCGGGTCAGGAGTACCCCATTTGTGGTTACTCGAGCCTACATAACTGAGTTAGGATTACTTGAGCCTACATAACTGAGTTATGATTACTCGAGCCTACATTACAGAGTTAAAGGTTAAGTGAATGAAATAATATAAATAGAGAGTGAGACTCTCTATTTATTACACACACACTCACTCACTGGGGCACATGAGTGAGAGAGAAGAAGTTGGGATCAAAGAGAGAGACTACTGCAGTCAAGAGATCATATTATTGTTTTGGGTTTTACTTTTGGTGCTGATTCTATCTCTAAGGAAGTTGCGGGGTTTTCTCCTTTATGGTTTCCTCGAGGAAAATATTTGTTTCTATTGTCTCTTGTGTTTGATTTCTCTACTTCTTATTCTCTTAGTTAAAGATCCTAAGATAATTCTAGCTTGAATGATAAAAATCTAACACATAGGAACCCCTCTACCTTTGCATATATTTTCTGTCAACTCTAAGCCTACCAACCCCGGTCGATAATTAAATATTAGGTGAATTAATCTAGACATTATAACACCCAACAGTCTTGAAACCGTTAGTCGACTAATAATACATCCATAAGGATCTATCCGATTATATATAATTTTACCACCAAGTCTAAAGTCACAATAAACAAGTTTTCTAACACTAGGGCCAGTCTTCATAACCATTAGTACAATGTTGACAGGAGTTTAAACATCAGGAATTACAATGTGCAAAGGTTGCAAGGTCAACTCCACCATGTGTTCCTTCTCTTGGTCCTCGATCCTTACCCTCTTTGTCCACCGGGTGACTTTCCCTCGACTCGGGTAGGTATTTTGGAATATTGAATCTTACTTACGATTTCTTCATGTTTGTTTTCCCCTGTAATGGACTAGAAATGTTTCATAATTCCTCTCATTTTTTTTAATCTTATTTCTCTCTCAAGTTTTTGAGTATCATCTGCTTGTTTAAAGCTAGTGACAAGTTTTTTTCGTGGATGTGGATTTGTCTTCTTGGTGACATTCATTTTTTAGTCTCGTACATTGACTAGCATCATATATTATCTACTCATCTTTTCATGATCGAAGACCCCCCCACTACCAACCCGAATACTATGAGATTATTGTTGTAAGTTCAAGGAGTCTTCTCATTTCCTTATGAAATATTCCCACTGCCATTCTTCGACAAATCACTCCTAGTATTTTTTATTTTGTGTTCCAATTTGAACTTTCATCGAGGCATAAGGGAGGTCATGCTTCTACCATTTGACCCACTCCTATTTCGATAAAAAATAAATAAATAATAGCATTGGAATGGTAACAAATAATGATTAATGGAAGTCATTATAAAATATTTTTTGGATTTCGTCGAGCAGCGTCCTTTCTTCGATAGCTTATTTTCACAATAGTCATCACATATCTTGTCAAACCAATCGTACAAGTTTGGTTGACCCCCATTTAATTTTATGCATAAACATATTTTCATTATTGGGGTTGATTATGCTCATTAATTCCATCAATCAGTTTCTTCAATTCATAGGGAACAACTTCGATGAATTTTTCGTGTGTCTCAATGAATAATTGTTCTCTGGATTTTTCTAATGTTAACTTGTTCCTTCTATCATAGTTTTGAATATAGTTCGCTATATTTTTTTCAACCACTCTCTAATTTCTTCCTCATTTGCCATTTATGAAGATCTAATCATCTTTTATCCTATCAAAAATGGAACCAATGTTGTAATCTACAGGATTACATGGAGCTACCAGTACTATTTAACTCATAACAAAATATAGATAAGATAGTCACATACATTCAGAAGGAAGAAATATAAGTAATGGAGATAGCAACAACAAGTTTCTATTAACATATAACCAAAAGTACAAATATGATATCTTCATTCTAGCTTACCAACCTTATGTATACAAGTTACATTCTAGTCATCTTTAATTAATCTAGGGAGATGAAGTGGTGAAATTATAATTGTTGTAAGTAATAAATTATCACGATTGAATCATTCATGGGTACAAGTGGATAAAACATGGTAGAAAACTTACATGATGATATCTTAGTGCCTAAATACCTTACATAATACTGTATATACCAGCCCTCGGAATGATTTAAGCCAAGGATGTAAGGTGACATTAGAACCTTAAGGAATGGTCAGTAAAATGCTACAGGGAATAACATTGAGATGGTTTTTTAATAGTAAATGCACTCATTAATAGAATGATAGAAATGAAAATTTAATCTTGATTTCGATGATTTAAGGCATACCGATAATGCAATTAATATTTTGTTATTGAATTTTATTATTCAAATAAGAATACATTGTTTTGGATCTAGATGATTAGGGATTACATTAAATTTCTAATGAAAATGGATTATGTAGCAATTTCCTCACCTTCATACTTGAGCACAAGAATACTCTTGATGGGGGAGGGAATGTTAAGGTGTTACCCTTAACCTCATTACTGTATACTACATAGGATTATTCAAGTATGTATACACCCATTTCCTTTGAATAAGGTCAAGTAGTTAGTTATGTTTTTGGATATTGAAAATCTATTTAATGCATTCATAGGCTATGGATTGTTTTTACATGAATTGGTATAATGGAGTTATGCTCCAGCAAAAGGTTTCCCAACCTGAATAGGTGAGTGAACATTGTTTCCTGAAAACTACTAGTTCCATGATGTATTTTATCAGAAGATATTTTTGGAAGTTATTGTGATATTATATGTAAATTAATACTAAGATACGAAGGACTATGGGATTATAATTAAAGTAGATATGTTAGGAATTGTGAAAATTATATGAATAAAAAAGGAAAAGAACCTTACAATAGAGGTTGTATGGCTCTAACCATTAATAGAAAAGTAAAAATGAAGCATGGTGCTTTGATGTGAATGGAAACAATATGGAGTGGTAAGTTAAACTTTAGTTGTGTTTCACTTTGTGTTTTCACAACATTGATATGCTAGAGAATTATGAAAATCGGATAAAACCATATAAGGTAACTTTATGTCATGATAATGATGGGGTGTCTCTCTCTATATTAAGAGTTTCAAAATTGCTACAAACAAGTGACAACCCTCCTCCTTGGAAATCTTGTTAAGTAGAGTAGTAGTATGAATAATACTGAGGGTTTTGGGTAGAGATGATGATAAATAATCAGTATAATTTTGATGGCTAATGTATGATTAGGAAATGATAGTTGTAATGTGAATTATAGTATTAATTAAAAGGATGAAAGGTGTTTCAAGGGAATATCTACCTTATGACTTGGGGAAAAGGGTCACCAACATACTATAGGTGTGACTTGCAGACAACTACGGTTTATAATCATATAACAGAGAATAATAGATAATAGGATATGTACCTTGTTTTCAATGTTTGATCCAAGCTTTAACTCTTTCTCTCCAATTCCCTAAGCCTTCTAATCTTCAACACCTACAACAAAGATTTATATTTCCTCACAGATATTCTATTGTCATATAAAGAGACATGAACATCTATGAATTACATTTGAAATCAAATAGATCATAACTCATAAGAATAAAATCATGCTTCAAGATAATGGTGGAAGGAAAGCACTCTTTATTAATGAGGTTCAAGAAACATTACACAACCTTGCCTAGAACAAGCTTCTTCTGCACACCAAGACATGATTCGTTTTAAGTTTTCATAATTTGATTAGATAATATATTTGAACAAATTATCACCAGTAGGAACTGAAAGAAAAACAAGAATAGAAACTTAAGAAAACAAATATTTTCCTCAGGGAAACCACAAGGGAGAAAACCATACAAAACTTGCTCAATATAGAACTCAACCGAAGTAGTGTATAATACATACAATTACCTCTCTCTTCTTTCTGGTGCACTTGTACTTCTCTCTCTTGCAAATATGCTTGAGTGAGTGTGTACAAATTAATGGGAGCATATCCCTATTTATATTATTTAGTTGACTTGACCTAGGACCTAATAGGGTCGACTTGTCTAGAAAGACACCAAAAATAATATTTATTATATTGATGCTTGGGTACTATTGACCCGACTTACATATGGAGGTTTACATTGATTCTTTAAATTAATTACATGACCAAACTCATCACTTGATGGAGGAACACAATCAATACATATGGAATATCTTCCGAAGTTACAATACTTTAACACTCCCTCTTAACTAGGAAGGTATTCAACCAAGGTAGAAACTACTACCACAAATGTACAACTGACTAGTGAGTCTCTATATGTCATAGGAAGTTTTGGAACACCATCATACATCTTCATCATCAATCTCAGTTGGATCATCTTTTGCAATCTCAGTATGTGAATATTGAATCATCTTCTTATTGAGGCCTGGAAAGTCGCAAGCAACAACAGCAAGGGATTCTCCCCAATAAATGTTCCCAAATAGCCCATTATTGTTTGGAATGGGGAATCTGTCCGGTTTACAGTCCGACTACCGTAGGTCGAGTAACAAAATAAAAAGGTTTTATCGGTTGCGGCCCAGTCCACCGTGTATGTTTTAGTTTTAGATGCAAGTGCCTATCTAAGAATGCAGATTGATAGAGAATACGAGGAGTGGTCACAATGTGATGCACAGGTTCTTACCTCTCGTCTTAAACTCTCTCGCATCTAAATCACACAAAATAAGAAAACTAAAAATAAATATCTAACCTATCCCTAGGGAGCGAGATTATCATTCATTAATGAGTAATGTGTTTTGCACATGCATTAAGAAAAATCACAGATAGTTGATACTTCTTTCAAAACACATGAACATTTAAAGATATTTGAACCAGTGTTACAAACATTGCCGATATATCGGCAACATTGCGATATATGACGATGTTAACTCACTCGTGATATATCGTCAATATATCGCCCCAATATTTTCCCCGATTTTTTGGCGATTTTTCTCTATTGTTTCACGATGTTTACCTATTTTTTCATGATATTTTCCGATTTTTCGCGATATTTGCCGATTTTGTGGTGATGTTTGCCAATTTTTTCAAATGTATTGTGATTTTTTATTTTTTTTTATTGTTTAATATTTTTGTATTTTTTATTTTGCCGATATATTGTCGATGTTTGCTGACATTTTCGCCGATAAATCCAATAATTTCTTTTTGGAACCTTGACGATATATTCACCGACATGATATTTATAACATTGATTTGAACAACCAGATAGCCAATTGTTTATGAACAACATTCAGTACTCATAGTGGAAAATTCATAGAATAAACTAGAGAGCATTCATATAAGAACATAGGTTCAAAGAGTTAGAACGATCTCACAGTTCATGGACACAAGACTGGAAATGAAATCGTTCACATTTAGCAAATCCATGGCACAACATTCGAAAAATTCCATAAAGCTTTTTCCAATAGGAAACTTGTAATTTCTTTATGCAAAATGAAATAGTTCTTCTTACATCAGATTCTCACAAATCTGTCTGGAAAAAATTCCCTTATTCTATCTAATTCTCCTCTACTTATACTACAAGCAAAAGCTTTTAGGATGCCTCTTGGTGACCTTTGGGCTTCCCCAATCGTTTAATCTCACAATTTTGTCCTTTTGTGAGTGTTCATGATTCATACAAACGTTACATTTCAAAGTTAAGAGCGCTTTTATGAAAAGGGACCAGCTTGGTAACTGATGAACTTCCCAAGCCTGGTTCTTCAGCTCTTAATGATTATGCTCCATAATCCATCAGTCCTTTTGAGATTCTGTTGATCTCATACTTTTTCTCTCTTTTTTTCCTTGAGCAAAATATCTACTTCTTTATGCTTTACCTTCTTCTTTCATGGCTACCTCCATTCTGCTTTTCCCTTTAGACATATATTCTTTGCAGCAATCTTCCTATCATGAACATATCAGATCATTAGTGTTTAACAAAGTAACGCAAACTAGATCAATACATGCATTCTGTAATATGAACTATAAATAGTATTAATGCATGAAAATAAAGAATCTCAAGGCAAAATAAATCCTACAAGTTTGTGCTTAAACCCATTTTCAAAAACTAAAACACATCCCGATAGAGCAGATTCTTCCTCCCAATCCAGGCCACATCTGAACTAAATCAAAACCCTCTAATCAAAGCATGAACCAGGACAAAGTAACCACCACTCTTCAAAACACCAAACCCCCAAACCGCGTTCTTCAGCTCAGACAACTTTAACAATGACCCGCGCCCACAAGAAATCTCCGCCATTCCATAAAACAATGTAAAAACACACCAAAACAGTGGGAAAAACCCTATCGACAGTCGGAAGCAAGAAACACTAAGCATCGGGCTAATCCACTTCAGTGGGTGACCATACTATAGCATCAGACTATTAGTTCATTAAGTTGCCGCAATGATGAAAACCATACAAACAATGTCTTCCGCGATCAACATAAAAAACATCGGTGAGCGGAAGAACTAAGGAATCCAGAAGCATAGTCCTATTCATAGCCACAATGATAGGTGGCAGACAAACTCAGGGCTCAACGGCAACCGAGAACATCAGCGAAATAAACACTAAATTGTAGCCTCGAACCTTGGAACCACAATGGCATCGGATGACTAGTTCAAAGAGGAGCCATAACGACGAAAGTCACATGGACTAAGGGTTCCATAGACCAGTAAAATCGGAGAAAACCAGAAAAAAAAAAAACCATCAATGAAAATCAAACAAACCATCGTTGAACTAAACAACTACATTTCGGATGGTTAATCCGCTAAGGGGCCGCAACAGTGGAACACAATTAGACTACAGGCCCCTCAAAACATGAAATATTCGGCGATTGGAACAACCAAAGGTCATGCGTTGGTGAAGCAAAAGACTAGTCCACCAATCAAATGTCCAATACACTTTTGATAGTGAAAAGAGCAAATCATAAGACATGGAATTGGCAAGGATAAGCCCTAATCTATTGGATGCTTATTATTGATCCTCTGAAATGACGGCTGCATAGATGACTACAGTTTCGAATCAAACATCAACCGGCTTCTGATAGTGTTAAAACAACAAATCACAATTTAAACAATTTATCAATAAACCCAAGGAATTGGAAGAAATCAAAACTATCCATTGAGTCATTCATTATCTTTCCTCCAAAAAGGCAGCGATATAGAAGGCTGATGCTCCGATCACGATAAAATAAAAAACATCGATAGTCCAAAGAAAACAAACAAGTAAAGGTGCATCGACAAAAATAAAACTGGGCATCGAAACGTCCATTGTTTAATCTCTGCAACGGTGGCTGCATAGAGAACTATGACCCCAATTTACTGTTTAAATGGCCTCCGAACAACCAAACTAAAAATCTTATGTTCCAAAAGACTTTTAGCTGGGCAGCGATGACAAAAGTTTTTTTCACCTCTGAAACAGTGGTGGCAACGAGAAATAGACTTCCAATATCAATGAAGAAATCATTCAGATCAAAGGACAGCATTTTCAAATCGAACTTTAAACCCCACAACCCAAAGCAGTTGCAGACACAAGCATTTTTCCGAAAAGCATGAAAACAGTTGACCTCAAAACAATCTAAACTTGTAGCAAAGGGGAAAAAAAATAGAGTTCATGAATCCAAACAATTTTAGGCAAGATAAAAATTAAAACGAGGGTCCAAAATTTTAAAAAAATTGGGAGAAAAGTTGCAGCTGCAACAATTGGTGACTACCTGGTGAACCCAAATCTCTAGACAGTTTCTTCCTTAAGTAACAGGCTGTTTGACAATAAAACCAACAAGTTGAATTCTTCTAGATGTTTGGATTTCCCAAATGGAAAATATATGTACTTTTCATCATTGATGAGTCCAATTTAGGAAAATGGAAACCAAAATCTCAAAGTCAAGATAACTCTTTTGAGGCCAGGAATGTGAGTTTCATTTTTTTACCTCTGTCTTCGGGTAGCTTCCAGCTTGGACACCATAGGATTGTAACATATGGTAAACATAAATATTAATTTGTTCCTCATTCCTATGCCATTTTGTACTTTTTGTGCTTTTGGACTTTTGTCCTTTCTTTTAAGTCCTTTTGCATGCCTTTCTTTCTGAATTTTTATTCAGGCTCCTCTATCGATAGTGTCCTTTTATGTGAGAGATGTATTTAATTTTCATCTCACGGATGGAGAAGAACTTTGGAAATTTTGTACTTATATGGTTCAGTACTTCGTTTTGATACATATAGCTTTCTTAAGAGATTTTTGACTCTTATTTGCCTTTTGGATTTCAATTCTTGGCATGGGATTATTTATATATAATATACTGTTTACCTTGCTTCCTTTCCATGGGTCTTTTGCTGTCACCCCCTAGGAAATTTTTAAATGTGAGATGGATGGAGTCTCGAAATAGTATTCCAAAATTTTTGATCTTGAGTTATTTACAAGGATTAAGTAGGACTTCAATGTGTTCATGGCCATGCAGGAAAACTGTTAAACTAGAAGAAATTATTTCAGATAAAACAATAGTACATAGTCTTATAATCAAGGATTTCAATTAATCCAGAATTCAGATGCTCTCCATGCAACCAAAAGTTTTCCTCTTTTTATTGAAATCAATCAAAATCTAAACTAAAAACAAACAGAAATAAAGTAAGCCAAAAATAAACAACCAAATCAATTTATTTATGTACAAGATAATTCAAGAAATAAAAATCAAGACAAATAAAAATAAAATTTGAGAACTAAACCACTAACTGTTCAATCCTCTGCCCACCCCTATAAATATGGCAACTTGTAAGCTAAGGGGCTAGGTTTGACTACAAAATGAAAAATACCTAACCATTATAAAAAACTACATCTACTAGTCTTGAACAAACTATATCTGAAACTGAAACTACTATTTTACAATGAATCTCATCAGCCTGTGAAAACTGAAGGAGATCGGGTTGGGTGCTTGATGTACTGCTAGCTTCTTTCGCTAGGTAGTTTCCCAGTTCTAGTTCAATGAGATGATTTCCCAACACAAAATTCACTGGTTCATTTTTTTCTTCCAATTGTGTAACATTGTGCTTCATGTGGGGCTCTCTTAATATTTTAATATGGTTTGGACTTCCCTTCTAAGGAAACCACAAGTGTGACCAATATGAAGAAAAATACCCATTTAGTCTTGCTGACCAGTATCGATTCAAAATAATTCCATAGCCATCAGGTATGTCTGCTACTACAATATCAATGTACTGACATATCTTTTTATTTGTAGATAAGTGAATCGGCACATATTCCATTTCTCTGACTACTTTCACATTGGTTCTGTCTAACGGAGTAACCTTCCAGTCAGTAGGTTTAGGTTGTCCATTAATCTTTTTGCAGACTGGAAGTGGCATAACATTGACGGATGACCGTAAGTCTACTAAACAATTGTGCACATTATGGTTTAAAATCTCAAGAGTCAGGAGGAATGGTGGGGTTTTAAACCTAGTCTTACCTCCCACACTTGCTTCAACAATTTCCTCTACAGGTTGGTTTTTGGTGGGAAGTTCTTCCTCTGGTCCTTTAGGTGCTTTTAGATCTTCTTTGACATTACCCACTTTGTCTTCAATGTTGACTTGTTTCATATCTTGACTGCTAATGGTAAGTTTAGGTATTTCATCATCTGTGTTGTTCTTCTGTATTCTCGTCGTCTTCTCCCAAAATTTCTTAATCTTTGGAAGTATTGAGTTGTCTTTAATTACCACACCTTGAATTCTTGTTGTTTCATTTCTTTCTAATATTTCTTCCTATTTTAGTGAATTTTCGTCTTCTGTGTCAAAAAGTGAGACACATTCCCATGAAACCACAGCATTATCTTCTTGTTTATCTGTGGATTTATTACCCTTTTCCTCCTCCTCATCAACTTCTATTAGTTTAGAATCCAATAGCTGATTCATCACTAATGTCATTGAATTTATCCATTGAGGGCAATTTTTCTCAGAATGGGGTTGTTGATGAAAGGTGCAAAAGTTATCCATACCCACCTCTACTAAGTTCATTGATGCAGGACTGTGTGGAGGAGGTTTAGACTGATTGTTATCCTCTCTCGTTTTGTAGTAAGGCTTATATGCTTTCTAAGCCTCCTTCTCTTTTTCCAAATCTATCACCTTGTTAGATAGTTTCTGCATCATTCTCAACATTCCTTCAAGGTCACGTGACTGCTCCTCCTTAGGCTCAGGATAATCTTCTATGCTTTCCTTTTCAACTTCTACTCTCTCCGCCTCTTCATATGTTTCTAACAATGTAGGTTTGACTTGCATCTTGGAAAACATGGCCAAGTCAGGCCCTAAAGCTGAAGTATAATATTTGATCATAACTTTATCAGTTGCAGAAAAATTCTTAAGATAAGAAGAAAACCTTTGGGTGAAACTATGCACTTTCTCTTTTATTTTTTTCTTTAAAGCACACAACCCTTTCATTAGAGATGCGTGAGTTTTCTGGGATGCATACTTATTTCTGAATATCCTTTCAAAAGTGTCCCAGTCTGGGATTGATTTTGTAGGTAGAACAAAATACCATGAGGCTACTGCTCTTTTCAAGGTATGTGGAAACAATCTACAAAATACATCTTCATGTTCTCCAGCCTTTAGCCCTTCTATAGCCAAGTAGAAGCTTTGCAAATTATC
Organism: Pseudotsuga menziesii; assembly: GCA_001517045.1. Taxonomy (NCBI): domain Eukaryota; kingdom Viridiplantae; phylum Streptophyta; class Pinopsida; order Pinales; family Pinaceae; genus Pseudotsuga; species Pseudotsuga menziesii. The sequence continues at coordinate 181,284 of LPNX010527363.1, read as the reverse complement.
ATCTACTAAAATCTTTTCATTGGGATCAAACTTAGGCAGCATTTTCTCAAAATCCTGAGGTAAGTCATGCAAAGGAGGTGCCAGGTTTAGAGGTGACCTAGCCTTCCAAGCAGGTGGTGGATTCAGTGGATGATTTTCATTTACGCCTGCCATGATTCTAGGTGGAGAGTTAGGTGGAAAATCAATAGGAGTATTAACAGGTGAACCATAAGGTGTATCTAGGCCTACTTGATTCAAAGGCTATACAACTTTCTGTAAGGCTATTTCTACAAGTTCTTCCAAATCTCCAACCAACACTAAGTCTTCCAATATAGGGTGGTCTTTCCTTTTATATTCTCTTTTGGGAAAGTTAGGTATAATTGGTAATCCTCCAATCTTCTTCACATATTCCCTAGTATGTCTTCTCAGGTCATTAACTACTTCGTTATCGACAGAATACAAGTGCTCTTTACCCTTCTATTCAGGAATTGGATCGAGAAACAAACTATTTTTAGAACTATCACTAGTAGAATAATCTCGAGAAAATGGGCTTCCTCTACCAGCCATGCACTGGCGGCCCTCCTTCTAGTGCCAAAACTGTTGAGGCCTGGAAAATCGCAGGAAACAATAGCAAGGGATTCTCCCCAGTAAATGTTCCCAACTAGCCCATTACTGTTTGGTATGGGGAATCCGTCTGGTTTACGGTCCAGCTACTGTAGGTCAAGTAACAAAATAGAAAGATTTTACTGGTTGCGGCCCGATCCACTGTTTATTTTTTAGTTTTATATTAAAGTATGAGATGCAAGTGCCTATCTAAGAATGAATATTGATAGAGAATACGAGGAGCGGTCATAATGTGATGCGCAGGTTATTACCTCTCGTCTTAAACTCTCTCACATATAAATCACACACAACAAGAAAACTAAAACTAACTATCTAACCTATCCCTAGGGAGCGAGATTATCATTCATTAATGAGTCTTGTTTTTTGCACATGCATTAAGAAAAATCATAGATATCTAATACTTCTTTCAAAACACATGAACATTTAAAGATATTTGAACAACCAGATAGCCAATTGTTTATGAACAGCATTCATTACTCATAGTGGAAAATTCATACAATAAACTAGAGAGCATTCATACAAGAACATAGGTTCAAAGAGTTAGAATGATCTCACAGTTCATGGACACAAGACTGAATATGAAATACTTCACATTTAGCAAATCCATGGCACAGCATTTGAAAAATTCCACAAAGATTTCTCCAACAGGAAACTTGTAATTTCTTTATGCAAAAGGAAATAGTTCTTCTTACATCAGATTCTCACAAATCTGTCTGGGAAAAAGTCCTTTATTCTATCTAATTCTCCTCTACTTATACTACAAGCAAAACCTTTTAGGCTACCTCTCGGCGACCTTTGGGCTCCCCCAACTGTTTAATCTCACAATTTTGTCCTTTTGTGAGTGTTCATGATTCATACAAACGTTACATTTCAGATTTAAGATTTAAGAGCACTTTTATGAAAAGGGACCAGCTTGGTAACTAACAAAATTCCCAAGCCTGGTCCTCTGCTCTTAATGATTATTCTTCTTAATCCGTCATTCCTTTTGAGATCCTGTTGATCTCATACTTTCTCTCTCTTCTTTTCCTTGAGCAACATCTCTGCTTCTTTATGCTTTAGCTTCCTCTTTCATGGCTGCCTCCCTTCTGCTTTTCCCTTTAGACATATATTCTTTGCAGCAATCTTCATATCATGAACATATCAGATCATTAGTGTTTAACAAAGTAAAACAAACTAGATCAATACACTTATTATGTAATATGAAATATAAACAATATTAATGCATGAAAATAAAGAATGTCAAGGCAAAAGAAATCCTACAAGTTTGTGCTTAAACCCCTGTTCAAAAACTAAAACACATGCTCGATAGAACAGATTCTTCCTCCCAATCCAGGCCACATCTAAACTAAATCAAAACCCTCTGATGAAAGCATAAACTAGAACAAAGTAACCACCACTCTTCAAAACACCAAACCCCCAAACCGCATTCTTTAGCTCAGACAATTTTAACATCGACCCGCGCCCATAGGAAATCTGTGTGATTCCATAAAACAGTGTAAAAACCCCACCGATAGTCGAAAGCAATAAACACTAAGCATCAGGTAGATAATCCACTTCGGTGGGTGACCATACTATAGCATCAGACTATTAGTTCATTAAGCCACCGCAATGACAAAAACCATACAAAAAATGGCTTCCGCGATCAACATAAAAAACATCGGCGAGTGGAAGAACTAAGGAATCCGGAAGCATAGTCCTATTCATAGCCGCAATAGTAGGTGATGGACAAACTCAGAGCTCCACAGCAACCGAGAACATCGACGAAAGAAACACTAAACTGCAGCCTTGGACCTCGGAACCACTACGACATCGGATGACTAGTTCAAAGAGGAGCCATAACAACAAAAGTCACATGGACTAAGGATTTTGGAGACCAGTAACATCAGAGAAAACCAAAACAAACCATCGACGAAAATCAAACAAACCACTGGTGAACTGAGCAACTACATGTTGGATGGTTAATCTTCTAAGGGGCCGCAACGGCTGAACACAATTAGACTACGGGCCCCGCAAAACATGAAATCTTCGAGGATTGGAGAAACCAAAGGTCATGTGTGATGAAGCAAAAGACTAGTCCCCCTATCAAATGTCCAATACACTTCTGATAGCGAAAAGAGAAAATCACAAGACACAGAATCGGTGAGGATAATCCCTAATCCGTTGGACGTTTATTAATGATCCTCCAAAATGGCGGCTACACAAATGACTACCGTTTTGAATCAAACTTCAACTAGCTTTCAATAGTGTTAAAACAACAATTCACAATTTAAACAATTTATCAATAAACCCAAGGAATTGACAAAAATCAAAACTAACCATCAGGTCATTCATTATCTGTCCTTCGAAATGGCGGTGATATAGAAGGCTGATGCTCTGATCGCGATAAAATTAAAAAAACATCGATAGTCCAAAGAAAACAAACAGGTAAAGGTGCATCGGTGAAAATAAAATTGGGCATCGGAACGTTCATTGCTTAATCTCCACAACGGCGGCTGTGTAGAGAACTACATCCCCAATTTACTGTTTAAATGCCCTCTGAACAACCAAACTAAAAATGTTAAGTTCCAAAAGACTTTCAGCTGGGCAATGACGAAAAAAGTTTGTTTCACCTCCGAAACAGCGGCAGCAACGAGAAATATACTTCTGATATCAATGAAGAAATCATTCATATCAAAGGACAACATTTTGAAATTTAACTTTAAACTCCACAACCCAAAGCAGTTGCAGACACAAGAAATTTTCCAAAAATCATGAAAATAGTTGACCTCAAAACAATCTAAACTTGTAGCAGAGGGAAAACAAAAGCAGAGTTCATGAATCCAACAATTTTAGGCAAGACAAAAATTAAAAGGAGGGTCCAAAATTTTAAAAAAATTGGGAGAAAAGTTGCAGCTGCAACACTTCTATATGTACTGAATCATCTTCTATCAATATATGAATAATGAATCATCTTCTAGATCATATTCTATAGCATCAGTATCTAAATACTGAATCATCTTCTGTCACATCAGTATATGGATATTGAATCATCTTCTAGATCATGTTTTGTAGCATGAGTGTGTGAATACTTAATCATCTTTTGTCACATCAGTATATGGATACTGAATCATCTTATGGATAATATTCTGTAACATCAGTATGTGAATACTGAGTCATATTGTTCCACATTAGCATGTGAATGCTAAATCATCTTTTTCCAACATCGGTATGTAAATACTGAAGCATCATCTGTAACTAAAAACACCGTCTGCAACATTAATATGTAAATATTGAAACATCATATGCAACATCAGTATATAGATACTGAAACATCATATTCAACATCGATATATAGATACTGAAACATCATATACAACATCATTCTATAGATATTGAGACATAAACAACAACCTTGTTAGCATGTTAGCACTAAGAATAAAATAATCTATAATGCTATATCATCATCTACATTACTAGCATAGAGATGTTGGAACATCCTCATTACCATCAACATAAAAATGTTGAATCAAACATCATCATCAGTATAGAAATACTGAGAAAAACTCATCAATAATCATCAGCATGAGAATACTAAACCTGCTACATCAATGTAGGAATACTAAAACTATCTCATCAATCATCTCATTAATCAACAATCACTAGTATGAGAATATTGAACTTGATACATCAGTATATAAATAATGAAACTATCCCAGCAATCATCTCAACAATCAACAATCATCAGTGTAACAATACTGAAACTATCTCAACAATCATCAGTATAACAATACTAAAACTGTCATCTCAACAATCATCAGTATAAAAATATTGAAAATCTCATCTCAACAATCACCAGTATAATAATACTGAAGTAAACATCTTAGCAATCATCAATATAAAAATAATAAAGCAATCATCAGTATAACAATACTAAAGAAAACATCTCAACAATCATTAGTATAACAATACTGTCGCAATCATCTCAACACTCATATATATAAAATTACTAAATATACATCTTTCCCTCTAAATATCTCGGAGCAACATCATGATGAGTTCCCTAGTAGATCCATTTGGTCATTTTGTCTAACCTACTAACCCTTTCGATCCAACAAGCCTAGTTAGACAGATGAATCTTCCTGGGGACCAATAAGCCTTGTCCTGGTGTACAAACCCACTTGGGTTAAGATAATATAGCGAGACATACTAATACCCCTAGGATCAATAGATCTTATCTATCTTACCAACCCTTTTGGGCCAACAAGCCTTTCTAGACTCACCATACTCTAGACTGAGCTACCACCACTGTATCCTTCTTCCATTTACCGGCACTCCCTCTTTCGAGAGAGGTCCTTTTGTACTACATCAATATTGTATCGAAAGTATTCAAAATTTACATGAGACGGAGGATTAGTCAACACATCTACCACTTGTTCCTCTATAGAAACATATTTGAGCTTTACAGCCCCTTTCTGAACCATATCCCATATGAAATTATATATAAATTCAATATGCTTTGTCTTGTCATGAAACACCAGGCTTTATGTCATCTTGATACAAATATGATTATCACAAAGGATATCATTAACATCTATCTCTAAATCAAATAATCCTGCTAACATCTTGTGAAGTCATACTGCTTTTGTAACAACCCTAAAAATCATAAATAAATAAAAAATTATTTACTGCATGTAACATTAAAAGTTCTGAGGATAAAATTTCGAGAGATGTTATACTTCCTAAAACTTCGATCATAGTGATAAGGGATTTAATAAACTACAAGATCTATGTGCCTATGTTTAGTATTTATCATTAGCATGCTTTGTTTTATGAACTTTGGTCGATATTATGTCATACATTCTGATTGATACTATTTTGTGACGGAATTTCCTTTAAAGACATTGTTGGTTGCAAAGTTGTAAAATTGCTCCTCGATACTTCAGTTTGCTTTTCATTCCTTCAGTTTGTTCCACTCATAAGTTGTTTAAAGAAAAAGGGGTCATAGTCGTACTTAGTCTTTACAACTAATGCATGAACCTTCTTTCTCTTTTGCAGGTGGATGAGATTACCCTTAAAATTTTCTAAGGAACAAATATTAAAGGCATCAATATACAAATAAGGGATTATGGTTTGACCTAGGTTTTGGAAACATCTTGTACCCTAACTTAGTAATAAACCAAATATTTATACTATAAACTACACCATATAATATATGCTCCAAAGTGAGGACTTATGCAAAATATTTTGGTTTATATAAAAAATGATACGATGGTTGACCTAAGTTTTAAACCCATGAGGGTGACAACACTATGCAAAGGACAAGAAATAACTATGTTCTCGAGCACACCATGTGACCTAATTAAATATTCCAACCAGAGGCAAAAGGAAATAGTGCAAAACCCTAGGGTTTTATTGCACCTTGAAAGATGCAAATGTCATTTTGAAAAGGTTCTATTTGGTTTTATTTGTCCTCCCATTGTTGCTCTAGGCTTCCAGCTGAATCACCTTGTAGCTCTTATGTTTGTGAACAGAGATGGAGAAATCATAAATCTCTTCCCTCAATTACTTTTATACCCGTCCAAGTTTGATTTGTTCGTAGATGAATTTCATTGTCCTTGTTCTGGTGATGTTCGGGTCCCTCTGGTTGGAGTTGCAATGATGAGAAAGGTAAAGTTCCCTTTTGAACATCCCAAGTTATTTTATTTCATTATGAAATGGTTTTAAAACTATTGTTTATCTTCCAGAATGTAAATATAGGAGGTACTAGATCAGTTCTCTGCAATGAGGGTTTGGCTGGATAATGGTCGAGAATACTTTTCTTCCTGTAAGACTAATGACCTTACCTTTTCATGGATCTATGGACAAAATAGGATTTCTTGATATGTGTTGTCCAACAAAACCTTGGGCTTCATCTCGGCACCTATTCGTCAAAGTGATTAAATTACTTTGGTACAATGTGAACCCAATACTGTAAGGGGGTTTTCCATCTTCTGTGGAGTCATACGACTATGCCACTTCTATAAAATGGTGTTAATGTATCTTTGTTTCGATTCTGCTATTTGTTTTAAAGTTATTACAAGGTTTTTGATAGAAAAACAGTCCAATATTGTCTCTGTAAATATTCCTTTAATATTAAAACCCTGTGAGGGCTTGTATAATGCCATGTTTCTATTTCACCAAAGCTTTAACTTCTTTCTTTTGTTTATCCATGCAATTATGTAAATTTTGGTAATAGATGCATTCTATTTATTTTTCAATCTTTTTTATAGTTTTATAAAGGTTTTAAAATGATTTGTTCGTGAGGGCTCTTACTGTCATGAGGGATTTGATAAAGCTCGTAAGGCCACTGTCAGTTGTATCTATTATATATTGAAACAAGTAGTGGATTTTATTCTAGTTTTAAAATACCCATGAAGGCTTTAAGACATGCCATAGTGGCACTGTAGCGCCGTTCTATTGCTCGTAGATTACAACTGTGGAAATTCTAAATATTGTAAAAACAAATGTTTACTGTCACTCTTTTTTATTGATATATAAGTATAAGGCTCGACTATAAAATGATTAAGGTTTTTTGTTACTTATTTTAAACCCTAAAATTACAGTCGTGAGGCCTTGGAAGACTGTATTGTATGTAATGTGATGCATTTTACCCTAAGCACTTAATTTGGATAGAAAACACTAAGCAAATCCAGCCTCTATCAGAAAATGAGTTAACTTGATAGAAAAGGTTATATCCTGTGAGGTGTTGTTAATTACAGTCTTGGATATTAATTTGATTTTACACAGTCAATTCCTTCATTTGAATTGTTAGCAGTTTTGTGAAGAAAATCTTATGAATAAAAAGTAGCTTAAACTTCTTATGTCGTGAGGCCTCTTTTGTTGATATTATAGTTTATGAAACAGTAGGGTCATAGATAGTTTTCCATAATTGCTCTGTTAAAGAGTCTAAGCTGTGAGGCCTTGTTTGCTACTATATGTTTAATAGAGGTCATAGGGCCACTAATTAAAGATTTATGCTCTTTTTAGATGATATTTACTATTCTAAAAAAATAAAATTAATCCCTAATGATGTCTGTAATTTTTCTTCTATAAGTACTTGTATTATAGATGTCAATACCAATCAGACTCTTAGCATGTAACCATTCCTGCAGCCTGTCGATAAACTCGATTTGGTATTTTAAGAAATTTTTTTTTAAATGAGATATGAAACTGAACTCAGTTATTAATTCGATTTACAGTTTTTCTTACCTATTGTATCTAGGGTTTTGGATTAGAACCAAGTGATTTGCTTAATGATTCTAGATGGAAGTTAAAATAGTATAACTGTATATACTATGCATATTTTTATTACAGGCTTATATCATGAGTATATCTATCATAATTACTGTTTTTCTTCAAATAAGAACCCAAGGAGTTAACTGATGAATTCTATACAAGTTTACCCTTATTAAGGGTTCTATATATATATATCACCTACTTGTATTCTTTTGTAACTAGATGTATATTTTATAATAGCCTCTATGCATGTTATGAATATTATAGTAGATTCTTATAAGGTGTTTTCAAGGTTTTCACTGAAATTAATTGTTATGTTCCTTTAAACCCTAGATTAATAGAGGATTACCAAAATAGGTTTAAAAAGATCTGAGATAGAAATATTTATAATTAAAAATACCAAGAACGGGAAAATAGTATTATTTCAAGCTAAAACTAACTTAACATAAATGATTAGACTAAACTCAATTTTCTTCTATTTTATACAGGTAAAGGCTAAATTCAAAATCTATGTAACTAGTAAACAACTTTCAGATAGGAAGTAAAGATAAGAAAAACAAACTAATAATATAAGAGTTGCATATACTGATCATACTTCCAAAATACATACATAGAATTAAATCATCATTAAATAATAGCAATTAGAACCTGGATAATGCATAGAAGGGGACAAACACCCAAAAGATATTGTTCCAACCAACCTTCTCCTGAAGTGGCCAAAGTTACTTGATTAGGATCCCTGATCCTGTTCACTGAACCAATAGGATGAAGATATTTGAATATAACCCACACAACAACCTGATGCAACATAGCACTCAGAAGCAGACTTAACTCATCCATTCCACTTTAGTTATCCCTTCATCGAATTCCTTGGGTGCTTGACTTTTCAGTTTGCAGTAGTCACAAGGTTCATTCCCTTATAAATAAAAATGAGTAGTGAGCCTCCTGCTCAATTTGATTGTACATATAATATTTCCTAAGTCTTTCAGTTCCTCCTTCTCAAGGATCATGACCACAATTTTAGGAATTATGCTCCTACAACAACTAAAATGTGAAATGATAGTGTTGCCACTTGTCAACCACCCTTCTACAGTTGCTCATTCCTCTTAGTGGGTCAGTGAACACTCATTTAACAGTCTCCTTTGGATAGGTGTCTCTTATTTTTAATTAATAAAAGAAATAGTTCTTTAATTACAGTCATCCCTGACCAATTTGGTCCTAAAACTTTACTATAAATTTAACATAATGTTTTCCTGAAATAAATAATAAATACTTATTTTTTCAGTTCTGGGTATGTTACACACCCCCCCCTTAAGCTCAACATCATCCTCGATGTTGCTTAAGTTATTCTGAGTCTTCCTAGAACAAAGATGGATATGCCACCTGTATATCGCTCTCCAATTCCCAGGTTGCTTCATCTAGACTGAGTTGTTTCCATTGCACCTTTACGTATACAGTGGTGCGATTTTGATAAAAAAATTCTCTCTTGTCGACAATGCAGTCCAGTTCCACCAGAAAATATCCTTCTAGTTCTACCAGAATCACATTCCAATCAATCACATGAGTAGCATCATGTACATATTTTTCAAAATCAAAATATGAAGGACATTGTGTATACTAAGATTAGGTGGCAAAGCTAACTCATACGGCAATGGCCCCACTCTTTCCAATATCTCGAATGATCTGCAATACCTGGGTACTAATTTAGCACAACTCCCTAGTTTAAAAGAGCTATTCTGGGTTTTTATACCTTTACAAAAACATGCTCAGCAACTTGGAATTATTTCGGAGTTTTTTTAAGGTCGCAATGACTATTTTGTCTTTCCTGAGCAGTTTTCAAATTGCTTTTTACCTGTTTTATTTTTAGTTCCATTTATTTTAAAAAGTTAGGTCCTAACATCAATCGATCAACTAGATTAATCCATGTAATATGAGTGTTACATTTTCTACCATATAATATTTCAAAAGCACTAAGGCTTTATTGAAGCTTGATAATGGTTATTATATGCAAATTCAACTGAGTGCAAATAATCTTCCCACTTCTTGGGATAATCACTAACATACATTCGTAACATATGTTATAGTACTTGATTGAATTTTTTTGTTTTTCCATCCTTTTGCAGATGATAAGAAGTACTGAAATTCGATTTAGTATCTAGTCCTTTAAAAACATATTTCCAAAAATCACCAGTAAATTTAGGATCTCTGTCAGAAATTATTACCTTTGGAATTCCCAGCAAATGAAAGATTTCTTTCATAAAAATATCAGGAATGTTTGCAGCTTTATGAGTTGCTTTAATAGGTATAAAGTGTGCTAACTTACTTAATTTATCCACAACTACCATTATTGAATCATTTTGTTTTTTGGTTTTTAGGTAAGCCAATTATAAAATCAAGACTGATGACTTCCCATTTCCAATTTGGAATTGGAAATGGTTGTAAGAGAACTGCTGGGTGTTGATGTTCAGCTTTAAATTGTTGACATTCTATACACCTAGCTAAAAATTAAGCAACTTTGTTTTTCATATTAGGCCAAATATACTCTTTTCTCAACATTTCTACCATCTTTTGATATCTCGGATGTCTAGAATAAGGACTTTTGTGTACTTCATTCAAAATCAGTAGTTTAACTTCCGATATGTTACGCACATAAAGTCTATTTTTATACAGCATTAGACCCTTTTCATTAAAATTGTAATCTGTAATTATATTTTGAAATATATTTTGACTTACTTTTTCTTTTAAATTCTGGTATTATGTGTCCAGTTTTATTCCTTCTTCCAATTTATCCTCTAATTAAGTTTTATAACTACCAATGGCAGCTACAAAACCTGTTACTGCATTTCTTCTCAAGGCATCAGCCACTTTATTTTATTTTCCTTTAATGTGTTTGATTTCAAAGTAATACTCGCTAAGGAAAGTTATCCATATAGCTTTCCTTGCATTTAAATTTTTTTGATCAAAAAGATATTTTAGGCTTATGTTATCAGACATTAGAAAACATCTTCTACCTATTAGGTGATGGCACCATGTTTTTAAAGCATGGATTATAGCATCCCACTCTAAGTCATAAGTTGTGTAATTATTTTCATGAGTTTTTAACTTCCTTGATTCATACACAATTACATGACCTTCTTCTGCATGTACTCCACCCAAACCTTCGTTGCATGCATCAATGCATACAACAAAATATTTTTCTGGATCTGTTATTTTTAGAATGGTTGTAGTGGTTAAAAATCCTTTTAATTTATTAAAACTCTCTTCACATTTTTAATCCTAGACAAATGTCTTACCCTTTTTTTCAATGATGTGATAGGATTTGCAATTTGCAAAAATCCTTCGATAAATTTTTTGTATCAACTTGTTATCCCCATAAAGGATCGTACATCAGTTACATCCTTGAGAACATGCCAATCAATTATTGCTTTTGTTTTATCCAGGTCTATCAATATCCCTTCTTTGGATATTATTTTCCCTAGATATTGTATCTTATCTTTATAAAATTCACATTTGTTGAACTTATCATATAGTTGATGTTCTCTTAACTCTTGTAGTATTATCTACAGGTGTTCATCGTGTTCTTCTTTTGTTTTAAAATAAATTAATATGTCATTCATAAAGACAACTACCAATTTGTCTAAGTATTTACTTAGGACATTGTTCATTAATTGCATGAAGGTTGATGGAGCGTTAGTTAGCCCAAAGGGAAAACCACAAACTCATAGTGCATGTATCTAGTTCTAAAAGCAGTTTTAAAGATATATTCATCTTTAATTCTAACTTGATGATATCCAGATCTCAAGTCTATATTTGAAAATATAGTCGCTCTGTGTATCTAATCAAGTAGATCATCGATGTGGGGAAGAGGATACCTATTTTTAATTGTAATTTTATTAAGTTGACGGTAGTCTATACATAAACATAATGTACCATATTTATTTTTAACCAAAATGTGTCGGTGCTCCCTAAGGGGATACACTTGGTCTAAAATAGTTTTTTGTCTATTAATTCTTGTAATTGTAATTTTAATACTTTCATCTTTAATATTTTCATTCAATAAGGAGATTTCGAATTAAGTACTGCTCCTAGAACTAATTCGATTGTAAAGTCTAGATCTCTCTATTGGTAGGTAATCTTGGAATTTCTTCTGGGAAGACATCCGTGAAATCTTGCAGGATTGGAATATCCTCGAATCCTAGATGATCTTATTTACCAATTTGTTCATTATTTATTATGTGTACAACAAAGACTTTACAACCTTTTCTTACATCCTTTTTCATCTGTAATGCTGAGATTTGTCTAACAAAAATTTTCCTAGGTATTCTTGTGACTGTAATTCTTTCTCCTTAATTATTTAAACAAGTAAAAGTTTTTTGAAAAAAATATAAAATTACTTGGTGTATTTATATCTTCCCTTATGTGATCTTGCATTAACCTCTGAAGAAGATTAACTATCAGAATATTTTGCTTTCTTTCCATTATGTTTGTAAGACGTTTCAGAATCAGTTTCATAAACATTTCTTTTATCTTTTCCTCTGTTATGCATTTTTTCTAGTAACATTTGATTCATTTCCAGAATTCTTTCATTATCCAATTTTTACAGTTTGCAATTCATATTTTAACTCCTTAACTGTTTGTATTAATTCTAAAGGTGGATTATTCAGTTCTACATTAATGTTATCTGGATTGTTGTGTTGAGAACCATTTTTAGTAGATGCTTCAACACCTTCCATTTTCCTACAAAATAGATTTTATATTTCTTGATAATGTTCAAAAATAAATGTAATCACAATTAGTAAATTTGTTTTCTTATTTATATGCAAGTGAGCAAATCAATCCTAGTGTTCGGAACCTTTCTCTTTTATCACTTGTAACAACCCTAAAAATCATAAATAAATAAAAAAATTATTTACTGCATGTAACATTAAAAGTTCTGAGGATGAAATTTTTAGAGATGTTATACTTCCTAAAACTTCAATCATAGTCATAAGGGATTTAATAAACTACAATATTTATGTGCCTATGTTTAGCGTTTATCATTAGCATGTTTTCTTTTATGAACTTTCGTCGATATTATGTCATACATTCTGATTCATACTCTTTTGTGATAGGACTGCCTTTAAATACTTTCTTTGGTTGTGAAGTTGTAAAATTGCTTGTTGATCCTTTAGTTTGCTTGTCGTTCCTTCAGTTTGTTCCACTCATGAGTTGTGTTATCTCCTAAATAAATTAATTTTCAATAGGTCAAACTCAAACAATTTATTTTTGCTTAATAGTGAACATTTCAGGGTATATTATGAAATATGTTTGGGTGATTAACAAAATTGGAATGCCTGGTGTTCTATTTTTCAAGAAAATTTGAAAGTTTATATTTCGATGGCTTAGGCGAACTTTTCAATAGCTCATTAACCACCGAAAAGCCCAGCTTTCGGAAGATAATGATTTGGACTCATGACTGTGTTAACCACCGAAAGCCTATTGACGTCGTTTTTAATAAAATTTTGGAAAGGGAGATTTCGTTGGCTTAGGTGAACTTTTCAACAGTTCATTAGCCACCGAAAAGCCCAGCTTTCGGCAGCTTAACAATTTGGTCCAGAAAGACATTAGCCACCGAAAGATCATTAACTACGTTTTTGGGTAAATTTTGGAAAACAATCTTTCGATGGCTTGGGTGAATGTACCAACAGCTCATTAGCCACCGAAAACTATAGCTTTCGACAGCTTAGAAATTAGACCCAAGATTTACTCAACCTCCAAAAGTGCCAAAAGAGGAAAATGGTTAGCATATCCATCAAAATCAAACTCCGTCAGCATGAGGCACATCAAGATCTAGCACTTAACCATTGAATAGACTCGGGGACTGCAGGAAATCATGAATTGGTGAATAAAAGGTCATTATTGAACTGAAGTGACTGATAGAGAACAAAACCCTAGCCTACCCTCCATTTGTCCCACAACTGTAGTTGAACCACCACAAAACATCAAGTCCCAGTTAAAAATAATTGTTGTGCTAGCTATCTCATGGTTCAAACCAAGAGTTTACTGTCATCTTACTCAAGTAACAATCGATTGATTAACCCCTCAAAATAAGCACCATATCCTCAATACACTCCACATTTCTCTGCAGGCATCCTCACTACTCTGGGCCATCCCTGAAACCAGCATGCTAATCTCCTTCACATAATTCGAATTTTGATTTTTGTAGGTAATAGAAGCATAGTCCGGAGATGAAGAAAGGAGGAGGGCCTGCCCTCATAAAGGAGTTAGGTGACATTACCTATCTTGAGTCACATCCAAAAGTATGTCAATTCTTTAAAGATACAGGCTATTACAGGTTCTATGAGAAAATCTAGGGTTCCCACCAGCAAGTGGCAGAAGCCTTTGCTCTTTCTTTTGATCCCTCTAAGGCATTGATAGGAAAGGAAGAGTTCTAGGTTGATGAAACCCTAATAGAAGAAGTAGAAGAAATCCCAAGGACTGGGGAGAAATGGTTGAATACCACCATTACTAAGGATGTGGATTCAATTAAATCCTGAACACAAGAATGTGGTATCGAAGAAAAGCATCCCATCCACCTTGCTTGAGAAGAAGTGGTAGCAATTACTGAAAGCAATCCTAGTTTATATAACCTATGAAGGAAAGTATAACATGGTGATGATATATCACTTTAAATTGATGAACCTTTTTAAAGGAAGAAGCCTTTTAAACTTGCCTTTCTACCTCCACAAAATCCTAACCAAGATGGCCCACTAGTTCAAGCCCCAACCCACCAAAATCACAGGGAGGTTATCTCACCATGGCCTGATAAAACTCAGAAAAGAAGAAACATAGCATGGACATATTTCTTATTCTGAAATGAGTTTGAAATAGGCTTACAACCAGAAGACAAAGGAAAGTCCCCTTCAAAGAAATCCACCACTCCTAGGAGTGGCAAGAGGAAGAGGGGGGCTATCTCGCTAGTGATAGTGGATCAACGTTCTCTAAATTATAAAACCAACCAAGCCAAAATAAATCTGTACTTTAGTGGAAAGGATAAGGAGGCCCCAGCACAAAGTGAAAATATACTTAACCTACCCTACTCAGATTCAGAAGAAGAACAGGAGCAGGAAGTTGACCTAACCAAGCAGGTTGCAGCAGAACATGAGGATTTTCCTTCAGCAACACCAACGGAAGGACAAGATGAACCAATGGAAGAGAATTCCTCAAGAAAACCTAGGTCTCAAAGAATCAACCAGCTATTAGAGAAAATACATGAACTAGAGGTCTTAGACAACGAGATCAAAAGAAATAATGCAATATTAACCAAGAGTAATACTGAGTTGCACAATTCTATTCTAGAAATGAGAGAATGTATGTCATGCTAAAAAGGAGAAATCTAAGATTTATGAAGGACAAATCCAGGCTCTACAGAATGATCAGATTGTTGATATTGCAAAAGAAAAACTCAAACCCTAGCTCTCAAGATCACTTTATGTTGGGAACCGTAGCAGAGGAAGTAGCAAGCTTTCAGGATCCTGAGACAGCTCATGATGTTGCTGCTCTGTCAACCCCTATGCAAATTGAAGAAATACCGAAAGGATAGAGGTAAAAACTGTTAAAGGATGATTAAAAGGCTAATTTAAATTTTGCAGAAATAGAGCTTTCAATGGATTAGGTGAACACAACTGATGTTCATTAGCCACCGAAAGCAGAGCTTTTGATAGCTTACAAACCCAGGATTTTGTTTCCTTAACCACCGAAAGAAACAAAGGGTGCAGAAAGATATGTTTGCACACAAAACCATTTTTGGTAGATACAAATAGCTCAGGGGTAAATTATGAAGTTGAAATTGATGAAGGGCACCAGTGGAGGGGGTCTGTTCCAGTTTTGAGGGTGCCATCAAGGTGAAAAGGGTCAAAAACACTATCTGGTTTTGATAAGCCATGGATTATCTGTTAGATAATAGGTCATAGCTCTACTTCAATTATCACTACATTTGTTAAAGAGTTCAAGGAGTGAACAACTATTAGAGTTAGATAGACTAGCACTTAAATTAGGGTTTTTGACCTAATTTTGCAAAAACAGTTATTTATCTATTTTTAGTAAATTAGATCCAACTTTTCAAGATCTGAAATAAATTTTGTAAAGAATATAAAGCCTAATACTTATGTTGAAACAAAGTTTCAACTTCAGATACTTTTGAGACACTTATTATATTCAAGATTCTCATGTTATTCATCATTTTATATAAGCTCTTTTGCCATTATATGTCCAAGTTCCATCTCTTTTCTGTTTTGTACTTGTACTTGAATGTCTTATTCAAGTTTATTCTTTTTATCTAATGCCAAATAGTTGTCATCCTATCTATGTGTTGATGAGTTGAATTACAAGTATTTTTCCTTGTTATGATTAGCCATTCATATGTGATTACTTTATATATGAATCTGCCAGCATAGTAAGTTCTCCATTTATTCATCTTATTATCAACCCTCTGAACATTGGTGGTTAGAATCCTTATCTTTTGATTGATTTTTATGCATGTGTTGAGTGTGTGAGGTCCTTTAGGTCATCTGAATTGATCCATTTAGAAAAACCATTAAAAATATTTAAGTTACCAGGCATCCTCGACATGCAACCTGGAGGAGTTTCCTGGAGAGCTAACAAATTGACGTCGTTACCGAGGAGAGGAGATTGAAGCTTAGCTTCTTTGGGAGATCATATAGATCCTAATTTGATGATAGAAAAGTTTGAAAATTATTTCAATTGTAATCATCTATCTGGTGACTCCATTGAAATAAGGTGGCTTCAAGAAGACCAAGTACCATAGAAAACCCTCAAGGGCCACTAGTAACACCTGTTTCAGATCCATAAGAGTTTGGGATTCACTAAGACAGACCTATAGATCTGCTAGGGGAGCTACATCAGGTACTTCAAGAGGTATTTCTACTCTTATATCAAATATACCTCCATTTCAATCTTCTTCTGCTGAAACATATAATTCTCAGGAATTGATAGTTGAATCAGAGAATTTTAGGGTTGAGGAATCTTCAAGCACTACTGCTTGTATAGATCTAATCCCTGGAAACTCCACTGAGATAAATACACCCCAAATACTCTCATAGCTACAACCCACACTAGCAGTATCTCCTTCTTCCCTTTCCATACCCACTTCCAATATGGCTGCCCCTCTGACCAAAATGGAAAGGATCCTTGTTGCTAAATATGCTCCTCTGAATTTGCCTAACCCCCTATCTTCTTTGCCTACTGGATATTATCTCAAATACATGCCTAAGTTTACTGGGGAGAGAGATTTCATAGCTGAAGAACACTTAGAGGCATTCTACAGTTATGCTGACAACATAAACATTGAACAAGAGGATGTGTGGACTAGGGTTTTTGTGCAATGTCTAGATGGTCAGGCTAAGAAATGGTTCAAAGAGTTACCTGCTGGATCAATAGTAGGCATTGAATCCCTAAATGACATATTTATAAAGCATTGGGGAGAGAGAAGAGACCACCTTTACTATATCACCAAGTTTAGAAATCTGAAGAGAGAGAATGGTGAATCTATTTCCAACTTCACCAAAAGATTTAACAAGATGTTCAGTAAGATCCTTGCTGAGATCAAGCCAACTAACACTTCAGCCAAAATTACCTATGCCAATGTCTTTGATTTAGAATTATGTCTTCTTCTCAAAGAAAGAAGATCAGATTCTCTGTCACTCATGCAAGATGCTACTCTTGAAGTGGATTTCAATATCGTTGCATCTCTAAAGGTTAAGGGGGAAATAGACAGAAAGAAGCAACCCTTAGATCCTCTATGGGTTTCTTCATCAGAAAATAAAATTGAGAAAATGGCCAAGATGTTGGATAGTTTGATAGCTGAGATGTCTACACTAAAAGACCGAGAGAAAATACATATGAGAGGTAAAGAGACAAATCATTTTTTTCCCAGAAACCCTAATTTTGTCCCTTACAGAAGAAACAACCAACCAGCTTAGATCCTTCAAAGGGATAGAAATGAAGCTGAGGATCAAAGAATCAAAGCTCCTTTTTAGAATGTTGTATAAGAAGAAGTTCCACAGTTCCCTCGAGAGGAAGGAGAGGTGGAAGATGATATCAACTATATGGAAGATGAAGTAGATCTCTATTTCCTGACACAAGCAGACTATGAGGAAGCCCTCATGAATGAGCATATTTTGAAAGAATATTTATATCAGGTAGATTATCAGGAAGGTTATAAGTTGAGATCCAGAATTGTTTCTCCAATGAAGAAGGGTCCTTCCCTCATAAAGAAACCTACTCATCCTACTAAAAAAATTGTTGCTCTTGCAAAGAAGATGATTGTTCCTCCAAAACAATAGCAAAGTCCATTACACCCATCATCCCATGATTCTATTCAGCTCAAAGCCACACCATAAGAGGTAAGAATGTCTGATAAATTATCTTATGCTTTCAATCTTGAGTCAGAAATTTAGAAGTTAAAATCCCTTTCCCCTTGATAGAGTTGATGAAGAATGATGTCTTCAAGTCATCCATACTAAAATCTCTTCAGCCAAGGACACCCATAGATGCTAACTTTGTGAACTTGCAAGATGATAAGCCCACAGTAATCCTAGGTCCTATGATTGAAGAGCTGGATGAGTCTTGCCCACCTTTCTACATATCTTTGAATATCCATGATAAAATCCTTCACAACTGTTTGCTGGAATCAGGAGCTTCCCATAACCTAATGCCAAAAGCAATGATGGATGATATTTCCCTTAGCATTACAAAACCCTACCATGATATGTTCTCATTTGACTCCAGGAAGGTCAAATGCCTAGGCCTCATTAAAGACCTTGTCATAAACCTCTCCCAGCTGCCTTAAAAAAGTATAGTGATGGATATAGTAGTGGCTAACATCCCACCTAAGTTTCTCATCCTTTTGTCTTGCTCATGGATTAAAAGGATGGGTGGTACCCTTCATATGGACCTTACATATGCTACCATCCCAATGTTTGGAGGGGAGAACAAGAGACTCTATAGAGAGAACCAGTTCACCTGTATCATAAGTAATGCCAATAACTCTATAAACCATCCCATATATGCAGTAGACATATACTTTGGGTCATGCATCCTATAGATAGATGATTCCCAACCGACATCCATGCAACTCACAAATCCTACCTATCAGCCACCTGAGGAAGTAACCACCTCTGTCTAGAGCATGTTTTTTTATGGGGCCAGTATTCAAGCCTTAGCAAGTGCAGGTGTAGGTTTGATCTCTCCATTAAAAGAGACTATCCATTTGTCTTATAAACTTGATTTCAAGACTACCAACAATATAACAGAATATGAAGCATTATTTTTAGGGGTGAAGACTACCAAGGAAATGGGGATCATGTGCCTCAAGATATTTGGATATGTAGATCTTATCATACAACAGGTCAACAACACTTTCCAAGCAAAGAATGTCAGACTGAAGGCTTAAAGAGATGAGGTATGGAAACTCAAAGTCTCTTTCATGCTTTTTGACATCTCATATGTACCCAGGGCTATAAAGCATCTAGCGGATTCCCTTGTTGTCTCTGCATGTTCATGCAGATTCCCGATCGGATCATTCAGAAATGCCACCTCAGCTCTGGTCCACTCTGATCACTAGTCAAAGTCAAATAGTACAAATGACACTTGTCATGTTGGGCCCACTTACTATTTATAGTCCATTGACGTTTTTCTTGTTTTGGCCATTCTGAACCCATACGGAGTCCATTTTCGGAACCGTTTCCACCATTGGAATCAGCACGACGAGACCGTCACGATGGTCACCTCGGTACATTATTTTTTCTATGTATTTTTTTTTGCCCATTTGTTAGACACCGCTATTCGCCTCGGTTTGCGTGCCACTTCGGTCGTTCTCCATTTTTCACACTTTTTATATCGTCAGATTCATTTTTCTGAGCTCGTGATGATGCTTGAGATCATTTCTTGCTCTCACTTGGTACAATTTCAACATTGTGTCCCGACACCTTGCTGCCTCGATTTGCACACCACATCGGCCGCCATCAGATTGTTCCACACTTTTTACATGAGCCATCCACTCCTGTCATACTGCAAATGTTTCATTATTTTGCAACCATTCATTCACCCCACAAGGAGGCCCACCAGTGTTCCCCCTCACCCTCGTTCCTGGTCATCATATATGTTCGGGCCGGACAAGTCCTATACGACAAAGGCACTTAGGGAGTTTCTGTTAAGCTCTTTTCTGACTCCTAAAACAATGAAAAGATCATCGAGCAATCTTGCTTCCTTTCATGCTCGTTAAAGTACCTGAAAGGGTGTCTATCTAGTATAAGTTTAACCCTTTTCCGGACCTGGTAGACTAATTACGAAAAAGGAATACTCTAGTCACACTAGCTAGAAGAGTTCTTCATTGCATCCTTTTATGCTTCTTCAGGCCTTGGAGAATAACACACGAAAAAGAAACCCCCGTGGAGTCTTCTTATCGCTTTCAGACTCTCTAAAATTGAAAGCAACCACGAGCATGAACTGTCCTGGGCTCGTAAAATCCACACGACAGTACCATTCCATTACTTCAGATTCTTCTTATTTCTTTCAGACTCCTTAAAATTGAAAGCAACCACGAGCATGAACTGTCCTGGGCTCGTAAAATCCACACGACAGTACCATTCCATTACTTCAGAGTCTTCTTATTGCTTTCAGACTCCTTAAAATTGAAAGAAACCACGAGCATGAACTGTCATGGGCTTGTAAAATCCACACGACAGTACCATTCCATTACTTCCGAGTCTTCTTATTGCTTTCAGACTCCTTAAAATTGAAAGCAACCACGAGCATGAACTGTTCTGGGCTCATATAAATCCACACGACAGTACCATTTTATATACACACTTCTTCTAGTTCCCTAACCCATGAAGAAGTCCCCCCGTGCCTCTTGGCGCTATGATTGATCCTCTCGTCAACACCCCCAATTAGGTCACCTTTGTTCAGAGTATTCTGCAGTCTCCTGCCATTTTACCATAGCTTGAGTCTCCCTCAGCCCAGTCACCCTCCCAGATCCAATACAACTATGATCCCCTTACCACCAGTCAGTTTCATATGCTGCCTGATCATCCCCGCCATCATACTCTGAACAAAGGAAGTTTGAGTCCACCCACTCTACTTGCCCAGTTATTCCCCCCAATTTATCATTCCTGCCATCAGTACTATCACATTTCGGTTTTCCACCTCGCGCTCCTGTCAAGGAAACATCATTGCCTTGATAGTTACAGGTCTCCCTCTATGGACGACAGCCCCTCTATTCCAGAGGATAGACCCAGAGGCCCCTGTGCCTTGGACCCATCACCATCTGTGGTGAGTTCCTACGGACCATTTTGGGAGGTGTCATCATTGCCTCTCCGAATGGTTGTTTCTCACATGCTTGACTTCATCACCTTGATCGCATCGTTGAGAATCGCGTAAGATTTATATCCCTCCCATTATTTGTCGAAGACCCCAGATTTCCCCTGACTCTAGCACATTGGTGAGTCACTTTGGAACGCCCAGTTATATGTTCCTGTGGATGTCCGGGTGCATTGGCGATTGTATTCGAAATCCATTTAGTTCCATGCTTCCTTGAGTACCCAGTTCAGTTCTAGTTCAGTGTACCATTGCGAGTATGACCCTTGTCACTCTGATACAGCAGCTCATCAGTTCCTTTGGTACCACATTCAGTAGCACTGCTATCATTCCAGTGCATCAGTTTTTCAGCTCAGACATGGTCAGCCCAGCAGTATGTCCCAGATTTGTGTCCCTTCTAGACCCTTATGATATACACAGTGGTTTTTTATGTATCCTACAGGTCCCTCTTTTTGGGCCTCACAGTTATGTTTATGTATCTTGATACGAGCATGGGTATGCCTGCCTCATCCATATATTGAGATTCTTCCTCATTCAGTATTTGAGGCCATGTATATGCCAGGTCCCCGTATTTTGGACCCCATTGTCATTATTATGTTATATCCTGATACGAGCATGGTAATTCCTACCTCGTCCATATGATCAGATGATTCCTCATCCATTATTGAGGTTATGTACTTTTAGTTCTTGTAGTTGGTTCGGGATCGTTGTTCCAGGCTTCAGTTTGTTTCTTCTCTTCTCCACACCCCAGGAACACCATATATGACTTATGATGACCATCGGCCATACGATGAGCTCCTGCCCTCGCACATCAGGGGGCAATCTGTTAACACCCAAAAAGTGTTCATTACCTCATATACCCCACTACATGGCTCATATGTCCATTTTCCTACCATATTTCCCTTAAAAACACCTTTTTTCCTCCAAAAATATCCAAAATTCCTCTAAAATAGCAAAAATCCCCTAAAAAGGGAAGAAAAAATATAAAATAATGAGGAAAAGGAGGAAAAAACCCTATACAATTGCCCTAAACCATATGGTTTCCAAAACCATGGGCCAGCACTCCACCACTGAAAAACTATAAATAGGTGATGGAGACCCCTTATTTCAGAACCACAATCATAAGCACCCTTACTCTGCCAAAGTAGCTCTTGAAACCCTAGCTCACCCTTAAGCTACTTTCACCTTGAGAGCCCCTTTTGGCCCATTTCCACCATTGGAGAAAGAGAAGGAGCAAGTTGGAGCTTGGAGAAACCTTCTTGGATCACTGCAAAGGGATTCACCAACCTTCACATTGGAGGTAACATTAATACAAAATCCATTCTTTATATCTCGTTTTTCTGTTTCATGCACATGTTTAGAGTAATTTCTATTTCTATTTTAGCATTTTAATTTACATTTACTGAACTGCTACTAAGGAGTCCCTTCTCCTTAGTAGGTGCTCATTCGCACAAGCTAGGGGTAAAACCCTAGCTACAGTTTTGGCGACTCCCCTAGGTTTGAATTTCTGGTTTCAGTTTAAAAAATTGTTTAGTTTTCTGCAATAATTTCCCCTTTTTTTTTTCCTTTCGGCTGTCCCTTTCGGCCGCCATAAACCGCATCTTTTCCCTCTACAGTTGCATCCCGACTGCGTCTTTCAGGCCTTTACCTGCGACCCGACCACGGCTCTCATACTGTTTCCGGCGCCCTGCCTACGGATTCAATTCTGTTACCTGCGATCCGACCGCGGCTAATCAGCCTGTTTGCTGCGATCTGCCTGAGCCTGTCGGCCATTTTTCCGCGTCCTGATCGTGACTTTCAGCCCCTTATCTGCGACCTGACCGTGTCTGTCTACCCTTTTCCTGTGATTCGACTGCGCTTTTTTCCCTATTTCCTATGGTCCGGCTGCTTCTGTTGGCCAGAAAGCCGCTACCTGTCTGCACCTATTTCCCTCAAACCCGCGGTCCGACCGCCCGATTTCGCCACAGACCCGCAGTCTGATTTCTGCATTTTTTTTTTCCTTTTTTTGAACCCAGCCCCTTTGCTGCAATATTTTCTGCATCTGCACAGCCATCTATTCTACCTGCAACCCTACTTCCCTACATCCTTTTCTACAAAATCATTTATGTTCCCTTTTACAGAATCTGTTTAAAATTTCATCATTTTAATTCAGAAAATTTTGCATGTTAAAGTTTTGAATTCAGTATTATTGTTAGTTAGAAAGTTGCCCCCCTTGTGGCACTTGTATTTTGGGTTCATCACCTCACGAGCACACACTCTATCACATAATTCAAGTGAGCCTTAAAAAAATACTTAACTCAACCAATATTCTAACCCCACTTGGGGAACACAAAAGAATATTTGTAGTTAGGTAGGATCGGGGGGATAGGCTTCCAATAACACCCCTCGGTTACTTGCACTTGAGACATAGCTATTGTCCAATTAGGGAACCAAAATCCCCTAGTACTTTTTGGCACGGTCACAACCAGTTTACCAGAGGGCCTCTCCCCTAGGAGGGTTGAAGTCGCGAGACAGGTTCCAGAGGCCTGAGTGGAATACCGCACTCCATTCAGTAACCGAAGGGCTACCTTTCGCAGTTCTCGGGATATCCTTGTATAGGGGTATTGCGGTAAAAGGACCAAACAATAGATTCACCTTTCTGGATGTGTCATGAATGGGGTATCTTAGTTGCCATTCTTCTAGGATTGACTACCCGGTGTCCCTCCTGGTAGGGGGATATCTTAGCCACTTGGCTTTCCTATTCATATTGTCTAACTTGGATTTCATCACCTTGCAGAGGATATGTCTAGTTGAGTCAGAATACTTTTAGTTAGGTGTTTGCATGCTCCCTTACCTCCTTTTGGTCTAGTGAGTCCACCATTTTTTATTTTTAGGAAACCTGCTGCTTGTTGGTATTATGACCATTTCTGTTGACACTCCACCTATTGTAGCACAGCTATTACAGTGGGTGTTTTGAGTTGGTTGTTGTCCTGAGTGCCCTATTTTTCGAGCTCTCCTTCTGCACACTCGGTTGCATTAGGGTTTTTGAGCTGTTTTTTACCCACCTCAACCCATAGAGATTCAACACCATCTGTCACCATTGAGTCCCCGAGACATTCTTGGCGCCTCAAGGGCGAGCCCCCACAGCACGGTTCACTTAACACCACCCGTCATCGACACAGATCATCCTCACTTGATACCACTTATCATAGATCTCGAGCCTTGTCACTTGACTCCACTCGTCAGTGGCATAGAACTCCGTCACCAGATATTGACGCCCCTTATTTTACCTCTGATTCTGAGCCAGAGTCTGAGAACCCCATTTACACTGCCCCTACTAGCCCCATGACTGGCGTGAATTCCACTCCCTTCTTGGTAGGGACCATTGGTGGCACATCCACCACTACACTAGTTACCACACCTGCTTTGGGTATGCCCTCCATGGGGCCCCCATCTACCGTTCCCCTCACGGCACCTATTCCCGCAGCAGGAATACCTATTCCCACTCCATTAGTGGCTCACACTCCCCATGGTGGTGCAAGACCATCCTATACCACCTTAGTTCCCCCACTTGGGGGAAACCTCCCTAACACTACCCCTCCACTTGGGGGCATTGGCCCCAACTTGGTCCAACCCACTACTCTGTCACATCCTTCTTCTAGTTTTCCATTCATGGCTAGCCTCAACCTGCTTGACCTAGCCAGATTGACCAACGAACCTATCCGACACGACCCTGTGTGGCCTCACATGCCCACCAAGCTCCCCTTTGACATCCCTAAGTTTAAGGGAAAGGCAGGTGAGGACCCACAAAACCACATTATGTCCTTCCATCTATGGTGTTCCTCCAACTCCATAGTGGACAACTCTATTCGCCTTCGTCTATTACAGCGCACCTTCACTGGCTCTGCAGCCAAGTGGTATATCGAGCAACCCCATGGAACCCATGCCACCTTTGCTTCCCTTGCCTCAACCTTCCTGCAGTTCTTCCAGTTACCTATCCGCTATGACGTGGGCGTTGAGATCCTCCTATTGTGCAGACAAAACACGGCTACCCACATCACGAACCACATTCATGAGTGGCGTCGACGCCATAGCTTATGCAAGATCAAATTAGACGATCGTATCTTCCTAGATTGGTTCCTTAAATCCCTTCTTCCTGTCCTTGCTAAGGATGTGGCATCCGAAAGACCCCAGTCTGAAGAAGAGGCCATCCTTAAGGCCCAACAATTCGACCTCATTTACACCCAGTCGGGTTATCTCTATACCATTATACCTAACACCCCTCGTGGCGATTCCTCCCAGCACGATGCGCCGGGGGCATCCCACGCTGCCAACGGCATCATTGGCCATGTCTCTTCGCATCCTCAACCATTTTCCATAGCACGTCCTACCCCTGGCCCTGACCTTTCGCGGGATACCTCACAGTCTGGAGCAACCAACTCGTATGCTCCCATGACACATCACCACCATTCCCATGGACCCTCATGTCCACCTCAGTGTTTCGGTCATGCGACTCCCGCTTACGCCCCCCCGGTCGCACCTCAGCCCTACTACCACCAGCAGGCTGCACCAGCTCTTGTGCCTTCACAAGCCCAACCCGCTTATTACCCACCACAGGAAACCCCTACGACAAACCCGCAACCTGCTCCACAGCCCTATCAGCAACCCCCTCAAGTTGCTGCACCTGCGCAGCCTCCACCTACATATCATCCACAGCAGCCTGCTCCAGCACCTGTGCAACCTCAGAATCCACCTATTGCCCAAGGGCAAGTTTACGCTCAACAAAACCTGCAGCAAAACCAGAACAACCAACGCAACCAGGGCCAACAAAACCGTGACAAGGGCCGAAATCGTGGAAAAAACCAACCTACAGACCAAGCTGGTCAACCCCCTAATCCCCCCATTAATAATAATGCGGCCCCTGCTAACCAAAACCCTGATCGCCCGCCCAAGCATGCTAAAAACCCCAATTTGCAAACAAACCATCCTTGTTCTATTTACGGGGTCTATGGCCACTACACACATGCTTTCCCACACTTGGAGCGAGCTCGGCAACTTTGGGTTGATGATGCCCACTGCCAAGGGCATGCGGCTCCTCAAGCACCAACCAACCCCCCACAACCTCAGCAGCCACCTTTGGTGCTACAAAACCCCTTACCAAACCAAGGCGTAGTGAACACTCAATCGTTGGCTCCCCCTCAAGCCAACGCGCCAACCCAACAACAAATCACTTACGCTGCTCTTGATCAACCCATGTTTGACTCAGATACCCACCACTTGTTGATGATGTCCTCCGCTGATGTCAACCTCTAGACCCGGCGGAACCAATATGGCTCCACCTCTGAAGCCCCTCCCGCCGATAAACCCACTAACGCTCATCCCACTGATCAGGCGTTACGTATACCTCCACCTCCACTAGATGGAGCTCCCAAAGCACCTCGTTTCCCGCTTCGTCGTATCAACAATAACCCCAATGCGCAGGCTGCGTCAAACTACAACATTGTCGATGACTTAGCCCAATCTCCCGCAGCCATGTCTGCATTAGAAGTATTAAAAAACTACCCTTCGCAGTGCAAGAATTTACTCTCAGCCATTGGGGCTATCGATCCAAATGATTCGAATTTAATGGCATTTGATTTGGACCAATACGAACCCCGCATGCCTTCCACTTTAGCATTCCAAGTTTCTGTTTCCATTCAGAATTTTGTCATCCATCGATGCATTATTGATGAAGGTGCCTCTACATGTGTCATGTCCACCTTCATCTGGCATAAATTGGGATACCCCCCTCTCCAGCAATCTACTACTGCGTTGTGAGCCTACGACGGCCGTTCGGCTCAACCACAAGGCCTATTAACTAACGTTCCCATCCAGCTGGCTGGAAAAACCGTCCTCATCGACATCGAGGTTATTAACGCACAGCTTGATTATAACCTTTTACTTGGCCGCAGCTACATGTATGCCATGCGGGCGATTGCTTCTTTCGTTTTTCATACCATGATGTTCCCCCATGAGGGACGTGTGGTCAAGGTTGACCAACTCACCTACTATGATCCCAATGCCCCCGTGGCACCCGAAAATGTTCTCCCCATGGTTTAACAACCTGTTTTAGGTGCCACCACCTCACTTGTTTCCTCTATGGGGCCCGGAGTTTACTTAGATGCGCCAATGACCTCGACCTTCCAATCTATTCCACCCCCGTCACCCGCCACTGACGTGTCTGACCTATGTACCCTGTCCCATAACACGCAAACTCCTACTAATCAACTGCCCTTGTTGCCTAAACCCCATTTGGTACCTAGTCACATTGGTGTTACACCCATCCATACCATTCCTTTCCTCATCCCTCCCTCAGGAGTAGTTAGCGCCCCGTTCATGGCTACCCTCAGCCTCCCTGGGTTAACCTTAGGATTACCCGTTTGGTATCTTTCGCCTCCCGTTCCTCCGCCAACACCAGATGTCATCCTGCAACTGATGCAACACATTGTCACTACTAGTCACCCACCTCCCGGTGTCACTACCCCATCATCCTCCACGAACCCCCCCCTCCTCTTACCAAACCCACTGGGGGCAGAGGCCCCCAACCTTACACTGCTATCCCACCTCCCAAGACAGTCAAAAACCCCCCTGTGTTTCGTGCTCCTCCCAAATGCTCATTGTGCAATGAGTTGGGGCATGTGACTCACCAATGTCCTCAGTTACCAGCAGTACAGGAACACATGCAAATGCTTGATGACGACCCCAATATGCCGGTTGTCAAACTAGATCCAACCCCTAATCCTCGCGACAAATCCCTATGCACTAACCACCCCTGTGCCATATGCGGTGTTTACGGGCATTACTAACATCACTGTCCCAATCTCCCTGATTACAGAGCAGCTCTCTATGAGATGAACAATCTGGATCTTGAGACGGCACCACCCACCATTGAGGAGATCCACCCCCCAGTCTCTTCCCCTTCTGGAGAGGTTAATACCATTTATATGATCTCTTCCACCACTACTCCCTCGTCAACCGATTTGATGACACAAATTTTTCGTACTGATGAGGAAATCCTCGAGGCTCTCACTGCCCCGGAGTATCCCTGGGATGACATGCACCATCGTTCCTACTTCCTCCCAGATGAATCCTCCTCTAACACTGCTACCCAATTTGCAGTTGAATCCAAAGACTTCCTTCCCCCCAAGGTCGACTGGTTCAAGGACCCTATTCTTGCTCCTGATGCCTTCGAGGAGGGTAACATGGCCAACATCTCACCTGTCATCCAAATTGATATCGCTGCCCCAGGAAGCACCCCCGAACTCATCACTTTAGGAGCCTCTTGCAGTGAGCAAGAGATTGAGGAATACAAAAAACTTTTCAAAGAATTCCATGATGTCTTTGCCTGGTCCTATACCGAAATGCCTGGTCTTGACCCTGCCATTATAGAGCACCACATTGACACATGGCCTGATGTACCCCCCGTTCGTGAGAAACAGCGTCCCATTCATCCCTCAAAACTCCCAGCTGTTAAAGCAGAGATTGAGAAACTTCGCAAGGCAAGATTCATTTATCCTATTTCCTATACCACCTGGGTTTCAAACCCTGTTCCCGTTAACAAAAAACAAGGCACCATTAGAGTATGCACTGACTTCCGAGATTTAAACCGTGCCTGTCCCAAAGACAATTTCCCCACGCCATTTATCGACCAGCTCATCGATGCGTGTGCGGGGCATGAAGTCCTCTCGTTCATGGACGGTTTTTCCGGATACAATCAGATCCAAATCCGAAAGGAAGACTAGTACAAAACTGCCTTTACTACCCCATGGGGCACCTTTGCCTATCACGTCATGCCTTTTGGCCTAAAAAATGCTGGTGCCACATTCCAGCGGGCCATGACCTATTGCTTTCATGATTTGGTCCACATCCTGCTCTTCTACCTTGATGACCTTACAGCTCGTTCCCGGAAAGGATCAGACGACCTTAATGACCTTCAGCAAGTTTTTCTGTGCTGTCGCAAATATCAGATCCACTTGAACCCACACAAGTGTGTCTTTTGCATTTCGGCAGGACGATTGTTGGGTTTCATTGTTTCCCAGAAAGGAATTACTGTTGATCCCCTGAAATTCCAAGCCATCTTAGACCTTCCCTCTCCTAGCACGCTTCGGCAACTCTAAACTCTGCAAGGGCGATCCAATTTCCTTCGATGCTTAGTTCCTGATTACACCACAACCGTTCACGGTTTCTTGCACCTGCTCCGTACCCACATACCCTTTGTCTGGGACGAACAAGTAGAAGCTGCGTTCGAAGCCCTCAAGAAAGCTCTCACACAAGCCCCCTTGATCTCCCCTCCGGATTTCTCTCAGGACTTCATCCTCTACGTCTTGGCATCCGAGCATGCTGTGTCCGGAGTCTTGGTTCAAGAAGACACCTCACACCAAGAGCATGTCATTTACTATGTCATCCAGACCTTGTCCGGCCCACCCCTACGTTACCCATATGAGGAGAGACTAGCCCTAGCAGTGGTCTTTTCCGTCCAAAGCGACACTACCTTTTACTTAGTCATACCACAGTCATCGCCGACTCTAACCCCATGGTATATCTCCTAAACCGGTGGCTCCTACAAGGTTGTGTGGCTAAATGGGTCATTATCCTCCAGGAATATGACCTCACGTTCCGAACACCTAAGAGCACTAAATCCCTTGCGCTTGCCCAGCTCATCACCGATCTCCCTTCCTTTCTCCCGGCCCCACCCATCTCCGATGAGTTACCCGACAATCACTTGTTCACTATCTCGTCTGATGACCTGTGGTACGGTGATATCTTGTTATACCTATGCACGCAGAAGTTCTGACCCAAAGTCACTCGTAATGGACGTCGTCGTATCCGTCACCAGGACTCTCGCTACCTCCTCCTAGGAGATGTCCTTTACCGACGATGGGTTGACACAATTCTTCGTCGTTGCCTTACACACAAGGAAGCTGAACACATCCTTAATGATTGTCATAGCGGTGCCTGTGGCGGCCATTTCTCAGGGATGGCCACTGCCCAAAAGGTCGTCCACGCTGGATACTTCTAGCCCACACTTTTCATTGACTGCATCATTGCGGTCAAGCATTTCCATAACTGCCAACTTTTTGCCCCCAAAGCCTGGACACCACCTGCTCCATTACACCCAGTCATCACCGTTGGTCCCTTTTGTAAGTGGGCCATCGACTTCATGGAGTGCAGACCCCCATCTACGAACGGCCATAAGTACATCATTGTCGCCGTCGATTACTTCACCAAATGGGCAGAAGCCATGCCCACTTTCAACTGTACTGCTGACACTACTGCCCGTTTCTTTTTCAACCATGTTATCACTCGATTCGGGGTCCCTAAACAATTGGTCTCAAACCATGGATCACACTTTGAAGATTCCATTTGGCGCGAGTAATCCACCCTCCTCAAGTTTGAACACCAATTTTCCTCTGCTTACTACCCTCAAGGGAACGGTCAAGTAGAAGCTGTTAACAAAATCCTAAAAACTATACTCCAACGCACTGTTGACTGGCATAAGTCCAATTGGCACCATATGCTATTCCCTGCCTTATGGGCTTACCGTCCCTCCACCAAGACCGCCATTGGTTTTACCCCGTTTCATTTAGTTCACGGTGTAGAGTCTGTCCTCCCCATCGAGTGTCAGATACCTGCCTTACATATTGTCGTTGAGCTTCTCCCCGATACCTCCCCCCTTGAGTAATGTCTGCTATCCCTCGAACAAGCTGATGAAGATTGTCGTGCCACTCTCCAGAACATCGAAGCTGCCAAAAACCGCTCCAAAGCCAGTTATGACAAACATGTTCACCCTCGAACTTTCCACGAAGGGGACCTCGTCCTCGCCTATGACCAAGCCCACGACAAAACCGGTAAAGGAAAGTTTGAGTCCATGTGGCAAGGCCCTTACATTGTGAAGACTTGCCTTGGCAAGGGGGCATACATTTTAGCCGACTCTGAAGGCCACCCTTTACGCAACCCCCGTAATGGGTTGTATCTTAAGCGTTTTTACCCATAACTGAAACCGTGACCTCATTGGTCCGCATTGTAGAGTTTTCTCTCTTTTTTGTTTTTCACCTTCTTTACCATAATCTTACATTCATTTTTCTTTTTGCATGCCCATAGATGGACCATATTCCACCTCGTTACATTGGCTTTGCTGATGGCGCAAGCCGCTGGTCTCCCAACCTGGCTTCTGCAGCATGGGTCTTATATTCCCCTTCCAACGAACTGATTCACCTTGACGGAATATGTATAGGCACCGCTACCAATAACCAGGCGGAGTATGATGCTGTGACTGGTCTCCTAACTGCTGCCCTCCAGATGGGCATATGTCACCTTCATGTGTTCCTGGACTCCCAGCTACTTGTCTCCCAGCTCAACAAATGCTACCAGGTGCATGATCCCTGCCTATTTAGAAAATTCCTGCGTACAAAACAACTCAGCCGACATTTGAATCCATCACATTCACACATGTCCCAAGAGCTCACAATAGTGTCGCAGATCAAATGGAAAATAACATCCTAGATTGGCATATCAATCACACCATGTAACACCTCCATCATGCATCATTATCCCATAGCATCTCATCCAAATATATAAAAACCCAAAAAGACTGCATTGCATCAACATTTGCATCCATGTACATAAACCATAAAACCACATTTGTATCCATAGGGGCATCCACGTGCCTAATCATACATACATCATGTCCCATCACATAAAATACACAAGGGGCATCCACGTGCCCAACATCCTAGACTACTTGCATCCACGTGCAATACAAACATATCACACATCATAAAGCGCATCCACGTGCATACAACTAAGACAACATCACAAAAAGGTGCATCCATGTGCATATATATATATATATCAAAAAATACATGTCATAGTGCTATACATGTCCAGAGTACCCATGTACTCAGCTATACAAAAAATGTCTGTACATCCCTAAAGCCTCATAAAATACATGTCGTAGCTACAAAACTCGGGGGGAGTCCCCTGCACTCCCTAATGAGAGTCATACCCTACATCACTGCCGGCATCTGCTACCTCTGAATCCTCCCCTCGCTCCTCCTCCGGCAAATCCTCATCCCCTACGGGCTCCTGTGCCCATGCCCTATCCGCCAAGATAGCCACCCGGATCGCAATAGATCTGAACTCCCGGGGTGCCCTCATGCAATTCTAAACCACGTCTGGATCGACGTCCCGCCACCCCTCATTGGTCACCCCCACCAGCAAACGGTCTAGTAGTGCCCGTATAGACTCTAGCGTCCCCTTCGCATCCCGATGATGCACCTCCCCCCGCCCAGGCAGAGCTGGAACGGCCACAATCCCCCTCCGTGACACATGCCCTGGTGGCGGTCTCGGGCCCACATTTGCAGAGCACTCATTTGTCAGTAACAATATATCAATCAACTATCATATATAAAACTTGACAATGCAATCAAACCATACGTACCATCTGGTCCCCATGCCTGTCCCAGCGGCCATGGTGCCTCTGGATCTCCGGTGTAATCCATATCTCTATATGGATAGTCATCAAGTGTCAATGGTATCTGGAGCCACTACAGGTACAACTCCTGTGTAAAGTACCTACCAACATCGCCGCCACCACGACGGCGCATCATCTCGCCCCACCACACCATCCGCGGCTCCCTTAAGCCTCCTGCTCTAATCGGCACCCGCAACCGCAGTGTGGGTACCCTCTCCATAAAAAACGCACATAAGAAAGAACCGTAGCAAAACCCCTTGCCAGATTCCTTCGCTGCTGTCAGCTGCCACTGCACGCAGGTAAGGAACATCTGGCCCCACGCGTAATAAACACCATCCAGTACGTGCTCCACTAGCTGCATCTGGCCCCCAGACACCTTCTCCGATGACTGGGATCCCAAGACACGCACCACGCATGCTGCCATGGCCTGCACTGCTGGTTCCAGTAGGTCTCTCACCAGAAGTGCATTCCTATGCACCCGAGCCTCTGGACCACAGTACCTCTCCAGCATGTCCTCCATATCTATGTCCTCGGATACCCGCAGCTGCATGTCTGCCACCCTACCCAGACAGGGCAACCCCATCAGGAAGTATACATCTGTCAGGGTGAGGTCCACCCTCTCACCCTGAACTCTAAAAGCCTATATGTCCAGCTCCCAGAAACTAATCAGTCGGTTCAGCAGCAATGCTGTTGACTGCATCATGGGTACCTGGGTGAACTTTAGCAGTCCGAATAGCCCCAATACCGATCGCACCTGGCGGTCCTCTCGGACGACGGCCATGATCTCATCTGGTATCTCCCGCTCTCTCCACAGAACCTGCGGCATCCTGTCAATCACGCAAAGTAGACTCATTAGAATCATGTCAAACAAATAGTCCTTTCCCTCCCCCCAAAAAACCCTAATACCTCGGTCCAAAACCGCGGCTTTAGGGCTCCCTGCTGCGGTTTCCGACTGTGGCTGTCAAGCCTACAGTCGTGGTCCTTAACTGCGTCTGTTAGCGCTAAGACGCGGTACTCGGCTGCGTATACCTCCTCAAAACACGCGGTACCTGATCGCGTGGTTCGTCCCAGAACTTGCGGTCCCCAGCCGCATGATCCCCCAAGAAACCCATGGTCCTCGACCGTGGCTCCGACCCACTAACCCATGGTCCACCCCACGTGGACCGTGCAAATAGTACCTTGGGACCCACTACCCACCCCTCGAACCCAATGACAAAGCAGGTATGAGTTTGACGGAATACCTATATCTCTCGGATCTAAAATCGGCCGGTCAGATCGTCCAGAAATGCCACCTCAGCTCTGGTCCAATCTGATCACTAGTCAAAGTCAAATAGTACAAATGACACTTGTCATGTTGGGCCCACTCACTATTTATAGTCCGTTGACTTTTTTCTTGTTTTGGCCATTCTGAACCCATACGGAGTCCATTTTCCGAACCGTTTCCACCATTGGAATCAGCACGACGAGACCGTCACGATGGTCACCTCGTTGCATTATTTTTTCTAAATCTTTTTTTTTTTGGGGGCCCATTTTTTAGACACCGCTAGTCGCCTCGGTTTGCGCGCCACTTCAGCCGTTCTCCATTTTTCACACTTTTTATATCGCCGGATTCATTTTTCCGAGCTCGTGATGATGCTTGAGATCATTTCTCGCTCTCACTTGGTACAATTTCAACATTGTGTCCCGACACCTTGCTGCCTTGATTTGCGCACCACATCGGCCGCCATCAGATTGTTCCACACTTTTTACATGAGCCATCCACTCCTGTCATACTGCCAATGTTTCATTATTTTGCCACCATTCATTCACCCCACAAGGAGGCCCACCAGTGTTCCCCCTCACCCTCGTTCCTGGTCATCATATATGTTCCTTGATTGAACACTTCCTCCTTGCCTGGCCATTCCTTTTGTCCGGTATAATTTTATCCCTTTTTCAGGCCGGACAAGTCCTATACGAAAAAGGCACTTAGGGAGTTTCTGTTAAGCTCTTTTCTGACTCCTAAAACAATGAAAAGATCACCGAGCAATCTTGCTTCCTTTCATGCTCGTTAAAGTACCTGAAAGTGCGTCTATCTGGTATAAGTTTAACCCTTTTTCGGACCTGGTAGACTAATTACGAAAAAGGAATACTCTAGTCACACCGGATAGAAGAGTTCTTCATTGCATCCTTTTATGCTTCTTCGGGCCTTGGAGACTAACACACAAAAAAGAAACCCCCCTGGAGTCTTCTTATCGCTTTCAGACTCTCTAAAATTGAAAGAAACCACGAACATGAACTGTCTTGGGTTCGTAAAATCCACACCACAGTACCATTCCATTACTTCAGAGTCTTCTTATTGCTTTCAGACTCCTTAAAATTGAAAGCAACCACGAGCATGAACTGTCCTGGGCTCGGAAAATCCACACGACAGTACCATTCCATTACTTTAGAGTCTTCTTATTGCTTTCAGACTCCTTAAAATTGAAAGCAACCACGAGCATTAACTGTCCTGGGCTCGTAAAATCCACACGACAGTACCATTCCATTACTTCAAAGTCTTCTTATTGCTTTCAGACTCCTTAAAATTGAAAGCAACCACGAGCATGAACTGTCCTGGGCTCGTAAAATCCACACAACAGTATAATTCCATTACTTCCGAGTCTTCTTATTGCTTTCAGACTCCTTAAAATTGAAAGCAACCATGAGCATGAACTGTCCTGGGCTCATATAAGTCCACACGACAGTACCATTTTATATACACACTTCTTCTAGTTCCCTAACCCATGAATAAGTCCCCCCATGCCTCTTGGCGCTATGATCGATCCTCTCGGCAGCACCCCCAATTAGGTCGCCTTTGTTCAGAGTATTCTGCAGTCTCCTGCCATTTTACCATAGCTTGAGTCTCCCTCATCCCAGTCACCCTCCCAGATCCAATACAGCTATGATCCCCTTACCACCAGTCAGTTTCATATGCTGCCCGATCATCCCCACCATCATACTCTGAACAAAGGAAGTTTGAGTCCACCCACTCTACTTGCCCAGTTATTCCCCCCAGTTTATCAATCCTTCCATCAGTACTATCACATTTCGGTTTTCCACCTCGCGCTCCTATCAAGGAAACATCATTGCCTTGATAGTTGTAGGTCTCCCTCTGTCGATGACAACCCCTCTATTCCAAAGGATAGACCCAGAGGCCCCTGTGCCTTGGACCCATCACCATCTGTGGTGAGTTCCTATGGACCATTTTGGGAGGAGTCATCATTGCCTATCCGAATGGTTGTTTCTCACATGCTCGACTTCATCACCTTGATCGCATCGTTGAGAATCGTGCAGGATTTATATCCCTCCCATTATTTGTCGAAGACCCCGGATTTCCCCCGACTCTAGCACATTGGTGAGTCACTTTGGAACACCCAGTCATATGTTCTCGTGGATTTCCGGGCTGCGTTGGCGATTGTATTTGGAAGCCCTTCAATTCCATGTTTCCTTGAGTACCCAATTCAGTTCCAGTTCAGTGTACCATTGCGAGTATGACCCTTGTCACTCTGATACAACAGCTCATCAGTTCCTTTGGTACCACATTCAGTAGCACTGCTGTCATTCCAGTGCATCAGTTTTTCAGCTTAGACATGGTCAGCCTAGCAGTATGTCCCAGATTTGTGTCCCTTCTAGACCCTTATGATATACACAGTGGTTTTTTATGTATCCTACAGGTCCCTCTTTTTGGGCCTCACAGTTATGTTTATGTATCTTGATACGAGCATGGGTATGCCCACCTCGTCCATATATTGAGATTCTTCCTCATTTAGTATTTGAGGCCATGTATATGTCAGGTCCCCCTATTTTGGACCCCATTGTCATTATTATGTTATATCCTGATACGAGCATGGGAATGCCCGCCTCATCCATATGATCAAATGATTCCTCATCCATTATTGAGGTTATGTACTTTTAGTTCTTGCAGTTGGTTCGGGATCGTTGTTCCAGGCTTCAGTTTGTTTCTTCTCTTCTCCACACCCCAGGAACACCATATATGACTTATGATGTCCATCAGCCATATGATGAGCTCCTACCCTCTCACATCAGGGGGCAATCTGTTAACACCCAAAAAGTGTTCATTACCTCATCTACCCCACTACATGGCTCATTTGTCAATTTTCCTACCATATTTCCCTTAAAAACACCTTTTTTCCTCCAAAAATATCCAAAATTCCTCTAAAATAGCAAAAATCCCCTAAAAAGGGAAGAAAAAATATAAAATAATGAGGAAAAGGAGGAAAAAACCCTATACAGCTGCCCTAAACCATATGGTTTCCAAAACCATGGGCCAGCACTCCACCACTGAAAAACTATAAATAGGTGATGAAGACCCCTTATTTCAGAACCACAATCATAAGCACCCTTACTCTGCCAAAGTAGCTCTTGAAACCCTAGCTCACCCTTGAGCTACTTTCACCTTGAGAGCCCCTTTTGGCCCATTTCCACCATTGGAGAAAGAGAAGGAGCAAGTTGGAGCTTGGAGCAACCTTCTTGGATCACTGCAAATGGCTTCACCAACCTTCACATTGGAGGTAACATTAATACAAAAGCCATTCTTTATATCTTGTTTTTCTGTTTCATGCACATGTTTAGAGTAATTTATATTTCTGTTTTACCATTTTAATTTACATTTACTGAACTGCTACTAAGGAGTCCCTTCTCCTTAGTAGGTGCTCATTCATACAAGTTAGGGGTAAAACCCTAGCTACAGGTATATTATGAAAGATGTTGGGGTGATTAACAAAATTGGAATGCCCGGTGTTCTATTTTTCAAGAAAATTTGAAAGTTTATATTTCGATGGCTTAGGTGAACTTTTCAACAGCTCATTAGCCACCGAAAAGCCCAGCTTTCGGAAGATAATGATTTGGACTCATGACTGTGTTAACCACCGAAAGCCTATTGACGTCGTTTTTAATAAAATTTTGGAAAGGGAGATTTTGTTGGCTTAGGTGAACTTTTCAACAGTTTATTAGCCACTGAAAATCCCAGCTTTCGGCAGCTTAACAATTTGGTCCAAGAAGACATTAGCCACCGAAAGCTCATTAACTACGTTTTTGGGTAAATTTTGGAAAACAATCTTTCGATGGCTTGGGTGAATGTACCAACAGCTCATTAGCCACCGAAAACTATAGCTTTCGGCAGCTTAGAAATTAGACCCAAGATTTCCTTAACCTCCAAAAGCGCCAAAAGAGGAAAATGGTTAGCATATCCATCAAAATCAAACTTCGTCAGCATGAGGCACGTCATGATCTAGCACTTAACCATCGAATAGAATCGAGGACTGCAGGAAATCATGAATTGGTGAATAAAAGGTCATTATTGAACTGAAGTGACTGATAGAGAACAAAACCCTATCCTACCCTCCATTTGTCCCACAACTGCAGTTGAACCACCACAAAACATCAAGTCCCAGTTAAAAATAATTGTTGTGCTAGCTATCTCATGGTTCAAACCAAGATTTTACTGTCATCTTACTCAAGTAACAATCGACTGATTAACCCCTCAAAATAAGCACCATATCCTCAATATACTCCACATTTCTCTACAGGCATCCTCACTACTCTAGGCCATCCCTGAAACCAGCATGCTAATCTCCTTCACATAATTCGAATTTTGATTTTTGTAGGTACTAGAAGCACAGTCCGGAGATGAAGAAATGAGGAGGGCCTGCCCCCAGAAAGGAGTTAGGTGACATTACCTATCTTGAGTCACATCCAAAAGTATGTCAATTCTTCAAAGATACAGGCTGTTACAGGTTCTGTGAGAAAATATAGGGTTCCCACCAGCAAGTGGCAGAAGCCTTTGCTCTTTCTTTTGATCACTCTAAGGCATTGATAGGAAAGGAAGAGTTCTAGGTTGATGAAACCCTAAAAGAAGAAGTAGAAGAACTCCCAAGGACTGGGGAGAAATGGTTCAAGACCACCATTACTAAGGATGTCGATTCAATTAAATCCTGAACACAAGAATGTGGTATCGAAGAAAAGCATCCCATCCACCTTGCTTGAGGAGAAGTGGTAGCAATTACTGAAATCAATCCTAGTTTATATAACCTGTGAAGGCAAGTATAACATGGTGATGATATATCACTTTAAATTGATGAACCGTTTTAAAGGAAGAAGCCCTTTAAACTTGCCTTTCTGCCTCCACAAAATCCTAACCAAGATGGCCCACTAGTTCAAGCCCCAGCCCACCAAAATCACAGGGAGGTTATCTCACCATGGCCTGATAAAACTCATTGTCCAATAATTTCTGCAAAGAAGAAACATAGCATGGACATATTTCTTATTCTGGAATGAGTTTGAAATAGACTTACAACCAGAAGACAAAGGAAAGTCCCCTTCAAAGAAATCCACCACTCTTAGGAGTGGCAAGAGGAAGAGGGGGGCTATCTCGCTAGTGATAGTGGATCAACGTTCTCTAAATTATAAAACCAACCAAGCCAAAATAAATCTAGACTTTAGTGGAAAGGATAAGGAGGCCCCAGCACAAAGTGAAAATATACTTAACCTACCCTACTCAGATTCAGAAGAAGAACAGGAGCAGGAAGTTGACCTAACCAAGCAGGTTGCAGCAGAACATGAGGATTTTCCCTCAGAAACACCAAGGGAAGGACAAGATGAACCAATGGAAGAGAATTCCTCAAGAAAACCTAGGTCTCAGAGAATCAACCAGCTATTAGAGAAAATACATGAACTAGAGGTCTTAGACAGAGAGATCAAAAGAAATAATGCAATATTAACCAAGAGTAATATTGAGTTGCACAATTCTATTCTAGAAATGAGAGAATGTATGTCATGCTGAAAAGGAGAAATCTAAGATTTATGAAGGACAAATCCAGGCTCTACAGAATGATCAGATTGTTGAGATTGCAAAAGAAAAACTCAAACCCTAGCTCTCAAGATCACTTTATGTTGGAAACTGTAGCAGAGGAAGTAGCAAGCTTTCAGGATCCTGAGACAGCTCATGATGTTGATGCTCTGTCAACCTCTATGCAAATTGAAGAAATACCGGAAGGATGAAGGTAAAAACTGTAAAAGGATGATTAAAAGGATGATTTAAATTTTGCAGAAATAGAGCTTTCAGTGGCTTAGGTGAACACAACTGATGTTCATTAGCCACCGAAAGCAGAGCTTTCGATAGCTTACAAACGCAGGATTTGTTTCCTTAACCACTGAAAGAAACAAAGGGTGCAGAAAGATATGTTTGCACACATAACCATTTTTGGTAGATACAAATAGCTCAGGGGTAAATTATGAAGCTGAAATTGATGAAGGGCACCAGTGGAGGGGGTCTGTTCCAGTTTTGAGGGTGCCATCAAGGTGAAAAGGGTCAAAAACCCTATCTGGTTTTGATAAACCATGGATTATCTGTTAGATAATAGGTCATAGCTCTACTTCAATTATCACTACATTTGTTAAAGAGTTCAAGGAGTGAACAACTATTAGAGTTAGATAGACTAGCACTTAAATTAGGGTTTTTGACCTAATTTTGCAAAAACAGTTATTTATCTATTTTTAGTAAATTAAATCAAACTTTTCAAGATCTGAAATAAATTTTGTAAAGGATATAAATCCTAATACTTATGTTGAAACAAAGTTTCAACTTCAGAGACTTTTGAGACACTTATTATATTCAAGATTCTCATGTTATTCATCATTTTATATAAGCTCTTTTGCCATTATATGTTCAGGTTCCATCTCTTTTCTATTCTGTACTTGTACTTGAATGTCTTATTCAAGTTTATTATTTTTATCTAATGCCAAATAGCTGTCATCCTATCTATGTGTTGATGAGTTGAATGACAAGTATTTTTCCTTGTTATGATTAGCCATTCATATGTGATTACTTTATATATGAATCTGCCAGTATAGTAAGTTCTCCATTTATTCATTTTATTATCAATTCTCTGAACATTGGTGGTTAGAAGCCTTATCTTTTGATTGATTTTTATGCATGTGTTGAGTGTGTGAGGTCCTTTAGGTCATCTAACTTGATCCATTTTAGAAAAACCATTAAAAATATTTAAGTTACGAGGCATCCTCGAGATGCAACCTGGAGAAGTTTCCTGGAGAGCTAACAAATTGACGTCGTTGCGGAGGAGAGGAGATTGAAGCTCAGCTTCTTTGGGAGATGATATAGATCCTAATTTGATGATAGAAAAGTTTGAAAATTATTTCAGTTCCAATCATCTATCTGGCCACTCCATTGAAATAAGGTGGCTTCAAGAAGACCAAGTACCATAGAAAACCCTCAAGGGCCACCAGTAACACCTGTTTCAGATCCATAAGAGTTTGGGATTCACTAATACAGACCTCTAGATCTGCTAGGGGAGCTACATCAGGTACTTCAAGAGGTATTTCTACTCTTATATCAAATAGACCTGCATTTCAATCTTCTTCTGCTGAAACATATAATTCTCAGGAATTGATAGTTGAATCAGAGAATTTTAGGGTTGAGGAATCTTCAAGCACTACTGCTTGTGTAGATCCAATCCCTGGAAACTCCACTAAGATAAATACACCCCAAATACTCTCTTAGCTACCACCCACACTAGCAGTATCTCCTTCTTCCCTTTCCATACCCACTTCCAATATGGCTGCCCCTCTGACCAAAATGGAAAGGATCCTTGTTGCTAAATATGCTCTTCTGAATTTGCCTAACCCCCTATCTGCTATGCCTACTGGATATTATCTCAAATACATGCCTAAGTTTACTGGGGAGAGAGATTTCATAGCTGAAGAACACTTAGAGGCATTCTACAGTTATGCTGACAACATAAACATTGAACAAGAGGATGTGTGGACTAGGGTTTTTGTGCAATGTCTAGATGGTCAGGCTAAGAAATGGTTCAAAGAGTTACCTGTTGGATCAATAGCAGGCATTGAATCCCTAGATGACATATTTATAAAGCATTGGGGAGAGAGAAGAGACCACCTTTACTATATCACCAAGTTTAGAAATCTGAAGAGAGAGAATTGTGAATCTATTTCCAACTTCACCAAAAGATTTAACAAGATGTTCAGTAAGATCCTTGCTGAGATCAAGCCAACTAACACTTCAGCCAAAATCACCTATGCCAATGTATTTGATTTAGAATTATGTCTTCTTCTCAGAGAAAGAAGATCAGCTTCTCTGTCACTCATGCAAGATGCTACTCTTGAAGTGGATTTCAATATCGTTGCATCTCAGAAGGTTAAGGGGGAAATAGACAAAAATAAGCAACCCTTAGATCCTCTATGGGTTTCTTCATCAGAAAATAAAATTGATAAAATGGCCAAGATGTTGGATAGTTTGATAGCTGAGATGTCTACACTAAAATACCGAGAGAAAATACCTATGAGAGGTAAAGGGACAAATCATTTTTTTCCAAGAAACCCTAATTTTGTCCCTTACAGAAGAAACAACCAACCATCTTAGATCCTTCAAAGGGATAGGAATCAAGCGGAGGATCAAAGAATCAAATATCCTTTTTAGAATGTTGTACAAGAAGAAGTGCCACAGTTCCCTCGAGAGGAAGGAGAGGCAAAAGATGATATCAACTATATGGAAGATGAAGTCGATCTCTATTTCCTGACACAAGCAGACTATGAGGAAGCCCTCATGAATGAGCATATTTTGGAAGAATATTTATATCAGGTAGATTATCAGGAAGGTTATAAGTTGAGATCCAAAATTGTTTCTGCAATGAAGAAGGGTCCTTCCCTCATAAAGAAACCTACTCCTCCTACTAAAAAAACGGTTGCTCTTGCTAAGAAGATGATTGTTCCTCCAAAACAATAGCAAAGTCCATTACAGCCATCATCCCATGATTCTATTCAGCTCAAAGCCACACCATAAGAGGTAAGAATTTCTGATAAATTATCTTATGCTTTCAATCTTGAGTCAAAAATTCAGAAGTTAAAATCCCTTTCCCCTTGATAGAGTTGATGAAGAATGATGCCTTCAAGTCATCCATACTAAAATCTCTTCAACCAAGGACACCCATAGATGCTAACTTTGTGAACTTGCAAGATGATAAGCCCACAGTAATCCTAGGTCCTATGATTGAAGAGCTAGATGAGTCTTGCCTACCTTTCTACATATCTTTGAATATCCATGATAAAATCCTTCACAACTGTTTGCTGGAATCAGGAGCTTCCCATAACCTAATGCCAAAAGAAATGATGGATGAGATTTCCCTTAGCATTACAAAACCCTACCATGATATGTTCTCATTTGACTCCAGGAAGGTCAAATGCCTAGGCCCCATTAAAGACCTTGTCATAAACCTCTCCCAGCTGCCTTAAAAAAGTATAGTGATGGATATAGTAGTGGCTGACATCCCACCTAAGTTTCTCATCCTTTTGTCTTGCTCATGGATTAAAAGGATGGGTGGTACCCTTCATATGGACCTTACATATGCTACCATCCCAATGTTTGGAGGGGAGAACAAGAGACTCTACAGAGAGAACCAGTTCACCTGTATCATAAGTAATGCCAATAACTCTATAAACC
This sequence comes from Pseudotsuga menziesii, assembly GCA_001517045.1. Classification (NCBI taxonomy): domain Eukaryota; kingdom Viridiplantae; phylum Streptophyta; class Pinopsida; order Pinales; family Pinaceae; genus Pseudotsuga; species Pseudotsuga menziesii. The sequence continues at coordinate 138,046 of LPNX010527363.1, read as the reverse complement.
ATCCCATATATGCAGTAGACACAGACTTTGGGTCATGCATCCTGTAGATAGATGATTCCCAGCCAACATCCATGCAACTCACAAATCCTACCTATCAGCCACCTGAGGAAGTAACCACCTCTGTCTAGAGCATGTTTTTTTATGGGGCCAGTATTCAAGCCTTAGCAAGTGTAGGTGTAGGTTTGATCTCTCCATTAAAAGAGACTATCCATTTGTCTTATAAACTTGATTTCAAGACTACCAACAATATAACAGAATATGAAGCATTGTTTTTAGGGGTGAAGACTACCAAGGAAATGGGGATCATGTGCCTCAAGATATTTGGACATGTAGATCTTATCATACAACAGGTCAACAACACTTTCCAAGCAAAGAATTCCAGACTGAAGGCTTAAAGAGATGAGGTATGGAAACTCAGGGTCTCTTTCATGTTTTTTGACATCTCATATGTACCCAGGGCTATAAAGCATCTAGCAGATTCCCTTGTTGTCTCTGCATGTTCATTCCTCCTTTGCCTCCTAAGCTGAGCTATGAGATCCAAGTCAAGTATAGGCCATCCCTCCCTGATAATGTGAAATTTTGGAAAGTTTTTGAAAATGATGATGAACTGAGTAAATTTATCCAGGTAATAGATGAGTTCTCTGATATGCATATTGATTAAGAAAACCTAAATATGGAAGAATCCCATAGGATCAAATCGGGTGATAAAATAGGAGATTAGAATATTGTCCATCTACCTAGCAATTATATACCTTGAGGTCTAGTGCCCCTAGAAGAGTTGTTTGACCATAATGATGTCCCATTTAAACCTATCAAAAGAGAGAAATACCATTCTATCCATGAGCACAACCTAAGTAACCAGAGTCATCCAAAGTTGGTAAATTTTTCCTCTGAGTTAACTGCTGATCAGAAGTCAGAACTGTGTGGTCTTATGAAAGAGTTTGCTGATGTATTTTCTAGGGAATATAGTGATATAAAAACCTATGACACATCTATCATCCAACATAGGATTCCCCTAGAAAAGGACACCATCCCTTTCAAACAAAAGTTAAGACCTATCAGTCCCCTCCTTTTTCCAATGATTGAGAAAGAAATCCAAAAGATCCTTAATGCAAAGATCATAATCCCACTAAGATATTCCAGATGGATTGCAAACCTACTGATAGTGAGGAAGAAAAATTGGGATATATGGTTATGCATTGATTTCAGAAACCTAAACAAATGTTCTAAGAAAGATAACTACCCCTTTCCCAAGATGGAGCATCTGTTACAAAGAGTCTTAGGAGCGAGTGTCATGTCATTCCTAGATGGTTTCTCAGGCTATAATCATGTGTTTGTACACCTTGATGACAAAGATAAGACTATATTTACCACTCCCTGGGGTACTTTCATGTGTGCCAAGATGCCATTTGGGCTAATTAATGCTGGGGAAACCTTTCAGAGAGCCATGGACCTAGCTTTTGTAGGATTGAAAGAAACGTTTGTGCTCATATACCTTGATGATCTCACTGTTTACTCCAATAGCCATGAAGAACATTTGTAGCACTTAAGGAAGGTGTTTTTGAAATGTAGACAGTTTGGGATATCTCTAAACCCAAAGAAGTCCCAATTTTCTCTCAAGGAGGGTAAACTGCTAGGTCACATAGTTTCAGCAGAAGGTGTGAAGATAGATCCAGTTTGAGTTGAAGCATTCCAAAAGTTGTCCATACCTAGGTCAAAAAAGGACATTCAGTCATTTCTAGGTAAAATAAATTTTGTCAGGAGGTTTATCTCAAATTTCTCTGAGATGGTAAAACACATAAACTCTATGGTGAGAAAGGAATCTGAAATCAAGTGGACTGATCAAGCAAGAAACTCTTTTGAAGCCATCAAGACTGAGGCCATCATGGTAGCTCCCACTCTGATTAGTCCATACTACACCAAGGGTTTCCACATTTTCTCCTTTGCTTCCTATGACATAGTGACAACAGTTATGTTACAGAAAGATGATGAAGGCTTTGATCACCTCATTGCCTTTTTCAGCAAGACACTGAGAGATGTTGAATTGAAATATGATCCTATTGAGAAATAGGCCCATACTCTCATCAAGTCACTGAAAGCCTTCAAGATTTACATTCTACATGAAAATTTCCTTTCCTATGTCCCTTTAGCTACCGTGAAGGATGTCTTGACCTAGCCTAACATTGATGGAAAGAGAGCCAAATGGATTTACAAGCTTATTGAGTTTGACATAGAAGTAAATCCCACCAAGCTAGTGAAAGGACAGGGTCTAGCTAAGCTCATGGGAGAAGAAAATTATGAGCTATTAAGGATGAATTTCATTGGAATAAGTTCCACAAACCCACAGGCAGTAGAAGAAGAAGCAGCAGAGGCAGTTCAAGAGCAGCACAATAGCCAACAAGTGAATGAGAACTTGTCTTCATGCGAGTGCTCCTTAGGTATTATCCATTTCTTGCAAAGTTTAGAAGTTCCCCATGGTCTTACTCTAATCAAGCACGGGCTCTTAAGTTTAAATCTATTAAATTTTGTGTAATTGATAAGCTAATGTATTGGAGAGATATTTCTGGTGTTTTGCAGAGATGTTTAGACAAAGAAGAGTTAGTTCAAGTCATGCATCAGTTTCATTCAAGTACATGTGGGGGCCATCATTATTGGAAAACTACTTTCCACAAGATTTTGAGGGCTGGGTACTATTGGCCTATTCTTTTCTCTGATGTGTGTACCTTTGTGAGATCCTGTGACAAGTTCCAAAGATTCATAGGAAAGCAGTAGCTCAGATATTTTCCCCTTAGACCTATTGCAGTGAATAGTCCTTTCCAACAGTGGGGTCTTGATTTCATAGTTGAGATTAATCCTTCATCAAGTGGTCAGTTCAAATGGATCCTAGTGGACACAAACTATTTTACCAAGTGGATAGAGGCAGTCCCTATAAGGAATGCCACTCACCAAGTCATCATTATGTTTTTATATGAGAACATATTTATCAGGTTTGGCTACCCAGTAAGGCTAGTGACTGATAATGCACCAAATTTCAAAGCCAAGGAATTGGTTAACATGTGTAAGTCAATGGGAATTCAATTAGTGCATTACACTTCCTATTACCCTCAAATAAAATGGCCTCACTGAGTCATCCAATAAAATTCTAGTTAGAATCACCAGAAAACTATTGGAGAATAATCGGAAGAGCAGGGATTCTAAGCTAAAGTTTTCTCTATGGGCGGATAGAGTGACTGACAAGATATCCATAGGGACTTCTCCTTTCAAGTTGGTTTATGGTACTAAGGCCATTTTTCCCATTCAGTTTATTCTTCCAATTGCAAAATTCTTTTAGGAGGAACAGGATGAACCAAATGACATGGTGAGGAGGATGCTTAATTTGGTGGAGTTGCAGCAAGTCAAGGAACAGGTGATGGAAAAATCAGAAGCACATTAAAAGAGGATCAAGATTATTTTTGACAAAAGGGAAAAGGTGGACAACTTTTAGGTTGGATATTGGGTTCTCAAATGGGATACTTTCAGGAAAGACAAGGGAAAGCATGGAAAGTTTGACTCTCTGTGGATAGGCCCTTTTGTGATAGCTCAGGTGTAGCAGAACAACACCTTCAAATTTCAAAATCTGGAAGGAGAGGAGGTTTTTGATGGCCCAATAAATGGGCAATTTATGAAACTTTATTTCATCTGAGGCTTTAAGAACTTGTTATTGTAAAATATTATTTAGTTGATTGTTTTGTGTTTTTTACAAAATAAGACTCCATGCCCAATGGAACAGTATAAGATAGGTTTAATTCTTATTTTTCAGGAAAGGCATTTTGTTCTAGGTTTCTTGAGACCTCACAGGGAGGTTCCCATCCCTGAGTAGGAGCCATATGTTATCTCCTAAATAAATTAATTTTCAATAGGTCAAACTCAGACAATTTATTTTTTATTAGTAGTGAAGATTCCAAGGTATATTATGAAAGATGTTTGGGTGATTAACAAAATCGGAATGCTTGGTGTTCTGTTTTTCAAGAAAATTTGAAATTTTAGCTTTCAGTGGCTTAGGCAAACTTTTCAATAGTTTATTAGCGATCGAAAAGCCCAGCTTTTGGAATCTAACGATTTGGACTTGGGACTACGTTAACCACCGAAAGCCTACTGACATTGTTTTTAATATAGTTTTGGAAAGGTAGATTTTGATGGCTTAGGCGAACATTTCAACAGTTCATTAGCCACCGAAAATCCCAGCTTTCAGCAGCTTGAAAATTTGTTCCAAGAAGACATTAACCACCGAAATATCATTAACTACATTTCTGGGTAAATTCTAGAAAAGAAGCTTTCAGTGGCTTGGGAGAACATACCAATGGTTCATTAGCCACCAAAAATCCTAGCTTTCGACAGCTTACAAATTAGACCCAAGATTTCCTTAACCACTGAAAGCACCAAAAGAGGAAAATGGTTAGCATATCCATCAAAATCAAACTCCGTTAGCATGAAGCACGTCATGATCTAGCACTTAACTGCTGAAAATACTGGGGGACTGCAGGAAATCATGAATTGGTGAATAAAAGGTCATTATTGAACTGAAGTGACTGATAGAGAACAAAACCCTAGCCTTCCCTCCATCTATCCCACAATTGTAGTTGAACCACCACAAAACATCAAGTCCCAATTAAAAATAAATTTTGTGTTGGCTATCTCGTGGTTCACACCAATATTTTACCATCATCTTAATCAAGTAACAATCAACTAATTAACCCCTCAAAATCAGCACCATATCGTCAATACACTCCAAATTTCTCTACAGTCATCCTCACTACTCCAGGCCATCCCTGAAACCAGTGCGCTAATCTCCTTCACATAATTTGAATTTTGATTTTTGTAGGTACTAGAAGCACAGTCCAGAGATGAAGAAAGGAGGAGGGCTTGCCCTTAGATAGGAGTTAGGTGACATTATCTATCTTGATTCACATCTAGAAGTATGATAATTCTTCAAAGATGCAGGTTGTTACAGGTTCTGTGAGAAAATCCAGGGTTCCCACCAGTAAGTGGTAGAAGCCTTTGCTCTTTCTTTTGATGGCTCGAAGGCATTGATAGGCAAGGAAGAGTTCTAGGTTAATGAAACCCTAATAGCAGAAGTAGAAGAACTCCCAAGGACTGGGGAGAAATGGTTCGATACCACCATTACTAAGGATGTGGAATTCAGGTCCTACTTAAAGCCTGAACACTAGAACGTGGTATGGAAGAAAAGCATCCCATCCACTTGGATTGAGGAGAAGTGGAAACAGTTACTAAAAGAAATCCTAGTTTATGTAACCTATGAAGGTAGGTATAAAAGGGTGATGATATATCACTTTAAATTGGTGAACCATTTTACAGGTAGAGTGGCAAGAGGAAGAGGAGGGCTATCTCACCAGTGACAGTGGATCAGCCTTATCCAACTTCTAAAACCAGCCAAGCCAAAATAAATCTGGACTTCAGTGGAAAGGAGGAGGCCCCAGCACAAAGTGAAAATATACTTAACCTACCCTACTCAAATTCAGAAGAAGAATAGGAGCAGGAAGTTGACCTAACCAAGCAGGTTGCAGTAGAAAATGAGGATTTTCCCTCACCAACACCAAGGGAAGGTCAAGATGAACCAATGGGAGAGACTTCCTCAAGAAAACCTAGGTCTCAAAGAATCAACCAGCTATTAGAGCAAATACATGAACTAGATATCTTAGACAGAGAGATAAAAAGAAGATATGCAATATTAACCAAGAGTAATACTGAGTTGCACGATTCTATTCTGGAAATGAGAGGGATGTATGTCATGCTGAAAAGGAGAAATCCAACATTTATGAAGAACAACTCCAAGCTCTACAAAATGATCAGGTTGTTGAGTTTGCAGAAGAAAAACTCAAACCCTATCTCTCAGGCTCACCTTGCACTAGAAACCCTATTAGAGTCAACAACAAGCTTTCAGGATCCTGAGACAGCTCATGATGTTGCTACTCTGTCAAACCCTATGCAAATTGAAGAAATACCAGAAGGCAGAGGTAAAAAGTGTAAAAGGATGATTAAAAGGCTGATTTAAATTTTGTAGAAATAGAGCTTTCGATGGCTCAGGTGAACACAGCTGTTGTTCATTAGCCATCGAAAATAGAGCTTTTGGCAGCTTATAGACCCAGCATTCTATTTCCTTAACGACCGAAAGCACAAAAGGGTGAAAAAAGATATGTTTGCACACAGAACCAATTTTGGCAGATACAAACACCTCAGGGGTGAATTATGAAGCTGAAAATTGATGAAGGGCACCAGTGGCTGGGGTCTGTTCCAGTTTTGAGGGTGCCATCAAGGTGAAAAGGGTCACAAACTGTCAGAACCCAAAATTTTGAAAAATTTAGAACTTTTTATAATACAGCATGTAAACACTTTAAAAGCAATCATTAATGGTTTGATTAGTTTATGCTAAAGAATTGTAACTGAAATATATTTACTTGTACTTGACTTATATGATGAGTTTCTTGTCCGTTACTGATTGTCTTCTGTTTGTAACCGCAAGGGGGAAATTGCTATGACAGACTGGGCTTACTTAGCTACTTCAGCTAATGCAACAATTTTTCTTTCTCTTACAGATTTACAGGTAACGTTCGGGACGCAACACTTTTAAAGTATTTAAAATAATAGACTGCCGTATCACAATCGTTCAGTAAAATATAAATGTATGTTAGCCAATATTAACAAGCCTTCACAGGTAAAGCTTTTCCTGTACTTCTTTTAAAGTTTTTCAATGGTAGATAGTTTAGAATTACTAGAGAAACAGATAGCTAATTTCATTTATACTAGCAACATTAAGTATCCATAAGAAATACTAAATCACCATTGAGTTTACTGTAGTGCATTCAAACTATCTATTTTCTAGTACATAGCTTAAATCTGGATTATCATGTTCGATCCTATTTCTTTTTACTTAATTGTGGTTTGCTACGTCATGCTCAGTGTTAAAATTTATGAACATGTTTGACTGCAAAATTAATTGTAAGTTTGTATTAAGTAAAGTCAATATATGCTTTTCTTCTAGCAGCTACAGGCTTTTCTGCTAGCTATAAGTCTTCACTTAGTAAAATTCCATGAGTTTGGAGTGATAGAAACTATCCTTATTTCCATGATCATTAATTGATTAAATTTCTATGTGCGCCTTTGAAATTATCAGGTAGTATCATAATCCAAAATTCTAGGAACTTCCAGATTGATCAAACATCCAGAAAAGTGATGGCAGTTTACAAAGATTACTAGTCTAGCTACCACTTATCAATCCTTATAAATCTTTACATAGGAAAAGTAGTTACAAGTATACTATTCATTACAAAAAACATAAGACTATTATGAAGTTCTTATAAATTCTAAATTCGCCCTTTGTTTCAAATTTGATAGAGCTCAATAACATAGACAAACATAGCTCCAAGAGTTATTAGAAGATAAAGCCATTCTATAGTTAACATGAGTTTAAGAGATTTTAACAAATCCTCACTTTGTTCAAGGTTCCCCCATAGAAACTAACATTAATGAACAATACCTATTAAAACATTTCTTTACTTGTTTGTATCTAAACACAAGTGTTTTATAGCAAGGTTTATATATTGATTGCAATATGTTAAAATTATTATTGCTTTTCAATTCTATAGTTCTTTATAACTATAATCCTCTCTAGTCTTAGGAATGAGACCAAAAGGAAACTCTAACATACTATAATGCATTGATACGTTATATTAATGTACACGTTGTTGTTTTATTTGGCATGCAGGCGAACTATGGTAAGTCAACCTTATGACTGCCCTAGAGATAAGTTTGAAATCATTGATAAACCTCTCGACCTGAACTTATATGGTTCTTATCATTGTTTAGAAATTATTTGGAGGCTACGTGGACTTACTTCCACCTTGCACCGCTATTATAAAAGTGATGATCGTAACCCTAACTCTCATTTCCTTCGCTGCCTTTGGGCCCTTTGGCCACTCTGCGAACCTTATGGCTACAGCTCCGCGTGTATAATGTCTGTAAACTCCTCCACACTGGTTCAGTTCTTAGTTGAAAGCTGGTTCAATCTCTTCGTGGACCTCTCTACTGTGCTGAGAGTAGACTGCCGTGTTAAAATCAAAGCTCATAGATGATAATGAGTGGTGTTGACTCGACTTAGGGTTTGTTTATTAACATTCTTCCAGAACTGGTAAAATAGAAGCTTGTTGTTGGACTATACTGCGTGTCCTCCTCCATTGTACTGAGTTCTTACTCTGTCAAACTCCTTTTACTTGCGGCAGGGAGGGTTTCTCTCATTTACCTGTCAATGGTTACTCTGCTGATCTTACAGGGCCGCAGCTTCATCATTTCGAGGTAATTCAAGCTTCTCTTTCATTTTTATTTGATATACATGCTTTAAAATCATTTTTTCATTTTACAATAGGGTTTAATAATATTTAAATCTTACTGCAGGTCGACATCTCTCTGCGGCGTGGAAGATACCAGCTATCGACTGGGGTTTCCCGGTAAGCCCGGTTCCAATCCATGACAATACCTCCTTGCTGGTTGTTAATGGATGGATGCATCTTCGGTGGTTATTTTGGTTCCACCCTTTTTGTATCTTGCTGTAGATTATTTAGAATAGTTTTTAGCATAGTTTATCTCTGTAAAGAATATATGTAAAAATATTTTTGGTCGAATCTGTTTATAAATACTCGCTTTTACCTTGCAGTTCATATTTCTACTAAGAAAATGAGAAATACTGTAAACAGTCCAAGGAATGGTTGCGGTTGTAAACCTGCCTGTTGAAAGAGGTTACGAACTCACGTTATTTTTCTTATAGTGTTCTTAACTTGGCCAGGGTTTTTATCTGGGTTTAAAAACAAAGGCAGCCATGACGTGCCACAGAGTTGAACTCTATTTCTGATGCTCTTCTTTTAAGTTGACAGGGTTTTTACCCTGGTCCTGTAGCGCTGCATTATTTATGCTACTCTTCTTCAGTTAATATAACAAGACTTCTAGTTTTTATTTTCCATTACTGTATTTACTTTGAGGTTTTTCTGGCTGTGTAGAAAGTTTGGTTGAATATAGGCTTAATACAGCCATGTATAAATTATTTGTTCACGGCCATAAGTTGTTTGTTGAAATATTATAATTTACAATTTATTTCTTAAATAGCTACTCTAGGGTTTTATCCCTAATTTATATAATTTAGATTTGATTTAATTATTTACTTTAATCTGTTGCTATAAGTTCTAATACATACTCTATTTATTTTGTAAATGATTTATTTGTTTAATAAGCTCAAATCGAGCCAATTGCTGTGCTGTAACTTATATTGCATAAAATGTTACAGGATATATACTTGACTTATTTTAAATGACAGTTTTATAAAAGATAAAATAGAGCTCATTTATTTAATCTGTAAAGATTCTTGTGTCCTTATCTTTACTTTATTTAACAAACTCTTTATTAAGAGTTTATTTAATATATATATATATATTAGTATATATACTACAGAGTTTGTAGATTAAATAACTATACTCCCTTAGCATTTCAACACATTGTTGTTTATATGTTAGATAATAATAAGTAATTATTAATGTAATCTGTATGCTTATAATAACAAAGTAATAAACCTATTCTAAAAGAGATTTTAAACTTTACAAGTTATTTCTATGTTCATTTATAGTGCACCGTGTTTTATTTTGTATTGTACAGAGATTAGTATTACACTAATTTAAAATTCCTATACATTGAAAACAGATATTTAAAAGTTCTAAAATAAATTTTACTCTATCAGTTGATTTGTTATTTACTTGCAAAGATAGATTAATAATCTATTTAACACTACCTGTGGTCTTATTGTATATACTATAAAACTAATAACATGTATTTATAATACATAGCAGTTATAGTAAGCGTTATAGATAAGATTGGAATATGGAATAAAAGAAAAAGAATAACAAAAGAACTATACATGAAACCATAGTTCTAGTTAGCCTGTTTGAGAGTTGAAATATCTTAACATTGCCTACTTCCTTTTATGTTCTGTAAAAACAAGTATTACATTTTTATACTCTGAAAAGCAACATAATTATAGCACTGTATATTGTTCTGGTTTTTAAATAATTTCTGAAGTAAAAGATAATCCTTTGAAAATAGAAAAGAAACTTTAAAGTAGTCAATAAAAAAAACTCGAGACTAACTTCTACCTTCTATACTGTTCAGTAACTGATATTTAAACACCAAATACAGTAATTTATCAAATAGTAAAGCACTAGTGGTTAGTGGAAAAGACTAGATAGGGAACTCGGTTCAGAAGAGTGTTGCTTCATGACACTGAGCTACTGTGCTGGAGTACGGTTTGGTGATACCAAACGTGGAAACACACAGTAACTACTAACAGGTTTACAAGTGAGATTTTGTGATACTAACTTTACAGAAACTAACTAGCTACTCAAACATATAAATAAACTAATCATGCAACCATTCATGCTCAGAAACATAAAGAAGCAAATTGCAAAACATGTTTTAAGCTGTTGACAACAACAGCAATGGGAGGTCGTTCCTCCCTACCAACTCCTGGAGAGCGCTCAGACAACGACTTCTCAGGACCCCCGAGCTTGCTCTAGTATCCCTGGAT